>CM031238.1:119524847-119683041 GCA_018340775.1 Taxus wallichiana var. yunnanensis
CTACGTAATACAACTATTATCCTACTATATAAGGAATCACAATTAAACAGAGTCCAAAAATGGAAGTACCATCTAATGGCAAAGATAAAACAATCATCCATACGGATCATCAACTTTACATGCCTACTACAAATTAAGCCATAACAATCAAGATACCGGATAAGATGGGATTTCTGCACAATCGTATCCCACTCACAGTATAAAAAAGGGGGTAAATATGTGTTTATATGGATCTCAGTAATCCTATTATAACTTACTATTTTACAACAGAAACTTCTCATAATGAATTATATACAATATGTTAGGATGATGACTAAGGACATCTAATGTAAGATTTATTAAATGCAAAAATTAGGTAGGCCATCTATTAATAGGTATAATCAATACTTTATCATTTGGGTAAAATTTGTATCCCACAAGATGAAAGAGTTCACATGATTAGAGAAGCTCACACTTCTCTTGTTTGAGTCATTTTTAATTGGAAAATAATGGTTTCCTAAATTACAAAGATATCATTCATCGCCGCTACACTGGGACTGAAAATGTATCTAGATATATCAAAGGTTGTATTCCCATGTTCTGCCAATAAACCCTAGTAACTGTATAGTTAGGATCATGTGCATACCCTTCCTGTTCCTAACCGTCCTTGGGAAAGTATTTCTATGGATTTTGTAGGTGGTTTACCTATATCATGAAGAAAACATGATTATCTATATGTGGTTGTTGATAGGTTCAACAAAATGTGTATTTTGGTTCCTCGTATTTCGAAAATATAGCTTGGTCAGCAGGATACCGTACATTGTTCCTTCAAAATGTTTGGATTACCATTTCTGGCCTCCTATTCGATGCCTTTTTATCATGATTCTTGTTTTTTAGGATAATCTCCTCTAGTCATCTTTGTGGGGCTTGATGGATACTAAGCTTAAGAAAAGTACTTCCTTTCATCCAAAACCGATGGTCAAACAAAAGTGGTCAATCGAATAGTGATACATTTTCTTAGAGGGTACTATGGAAAACATCCTAAAATTTGGGATGAACATTTGTATTATGTACAACATTCTTATAATCATGCTTTACATTCTTCTACTTTAAAATCTCCTTTCGAAACTTGTTTTGGTTATTTTCCTAAGTCTCCTTTAGACTTCTTTTTTGGAAAAGAATCAGAATCAATGGTTCGATAAATAAGCTGCTGATGCTTAGAACTCTCAAAAAGTTTATTCGAAGGATTAGATGATTCGTAAAGCAGTTGTCCAAGAATAGTTAGAGAAAATTCAAGCAAAGTATAAGGCTAGGCATGACAAACATCGAGTTGATCATCAATTCAAATTTGATGATCAAGTTTGGCTTCATATCAGCAAGGAAAGATTGAAAGGTGAAGGTAGAAAGTTAAAACCAATCAGGTATGGTCCTTTTAGGATTTTGGAAAAGATTGGTACAAATTCTTTCCGATTAGATTTTCCTTCTTACATGCAAATTTATTCAATGGTTAATGTGGAAAACTTGAAACTATATGAACCTCCTATGATCATAGATCAGGATGAAAGTATTCAAGTTCCTAATGTTGATGATTTTTCTCCTGAATTTCTTCATGAGTTACAGGAAGATGCTATTATTGACAGAAAACCAGGACCTATGCGAAAGGGTGATGTTGAGTACCTTCATGTGGGATTAAAAGGAATGCATCCAAACAAGGAAAAATGGATGGAAATCAGACAAGTGAGGGAAAAATACCCTCACCTTGTTGATAATTAAGTCAACTTTTGGAGGTCCAAAAGCTCTAAGTGGGGAGGAATGATCCGGAGGATTTCCTCACAAATTTTTTTGATTGATTTCAAAGTCTCACGAAAATTCATTGGCAAAGTCAAGAGCTTGGTAAGATATTTCTAACCTTTTTAACGGCAGAAATCGAAACTCGAAGAGAAAACGTTATGCATTTCGAAGTGTTATTGATCGACGCCATAATTATTTTTAATCTCTCAAATTTTCGAATTATTTATGCTAATTCAGTGATTATGTAATGGAAGATCCCCTCGGAAAATATTCAAATACAATATACTACTTAGTTAACATATTTTATTAATTCATAAAATTAATCCTAAGATATTTGTTTAAATAATCCTAATAAAAGCACCTTAAATTTATCACTTTTGACTAAATCTCCCTCCCAAGTTTGGCACATTTTTCCAAGGTAAGCCATTTCTGTCGAATCAAGAAAAATCCATGAGAGAAGGAGGGTGGTTGGCATGGGTAATTACCTGGACTTTGCAGACACACATTAAAATGGAGGATTTGAAGGATTGATGTGCCTAAAATTCAGTATGTAATTATATGGGATTATTCCTCCATTTTTTGATAGTTAAAATCCACTCATATGGATAAGAGAAAATAATTTGCTTTGGTGAGGATTATTGAAGATTTAAATGGGATTAAATTTACTAAATATACACTTAAGTGTGTATATATATACGGGTATTTGTAAGGTTTAAAAAGGAAGAATACACATGTGTATTATTATTTGATTGCAGGCATTTGGTAACACTGCTTTTTAATATCGGACAGATTTGTGAGAGGAATTTATTTTCTTATGGAGAATATCTTCACACTCAATCGCTTTGACACAGGTTTATTGTAAGCTTACTCTGAGGAGTTGTATTGTTATTCTGAAGAGTTTTAATTAATTGATCGGAACACTCATAGAGTGGACTCGGGGAACGTGTAGCCAATTGGTGAACCCCATAAACAAACTTTTGTGTCTCTGTGTTTTATTTTCTTATTGCTACAAATTTTATGTCATTGAGTATTAATCTGTGTGTTTTTTAATTAAAATGATCGTATTTCGATATAATTTTGAGAGCAATTATTTGGTTAAATCCATTTCAAGTTACTGTGAAGTTTATTAAACTTGAATTTTTGATCATTTTGTATTTCCCCATCTTTACATTATCGAATGAGTTAAGCTTCTTGTATATTTCTGATGAATCGATAATTATCTTCCCAGTTCATTTTGCATATTCCTTTTCCTTCTCTCCATGTGACTGCCTCGCTTGAGCTCTTTGCTTTCAAAACCCCTTCCTCCTTTTCCAAATGTCCAGGCAAATTACTATTGAGAAGGACTTCCTCCCTTTCCACATAAGACCCAAGGCTAGATTGCTAATGTGAAATTGATTTTTATGAGAGTCAATTTCTTTTATTACTACTAAGGAATATCTTTAGGAGGGCGGGATTATTAAGGGGGTAAGGCTGGTGTTTGGTTCTATTTTCCTCGACTAGAAGCTAGTGTGGAAAGTGGGAGCTAGGGTAAGGAGGGTAGTTGTGCAACATGTATTGAATTATTTTGGGAAAGGAAATGAGGTAGTGTAAAAATGAGGCCTTAAGGGGGTGGCACTTGAGTGTGGTTTAGAAACTCAAGAACATGCAGCATTCCATAGATTTTAAAAGATAATGTGGAAAGCTAACATGCAAATTCCTTCTAAAATGATTTAGGAAAACCAAATGTTTGAGAGGAACCACACATATCTACCTTCCTAAAGTAACATACCCACAATCATCCTACCGATTTCATCAAAGGCCTGAATGGAGGTCACTTTTGTATGCCTACAAAAGAATAAATTCAAGATTTTCTATAAAATGCATCTGCACAATTTCTTGATTTAATTTTCTCAGCTCTCACCCTCCATCAAGAACTCGAACACCTTCTAATCTTTAATCCCCATGACCTAAACAATAATCTCTTCAAATGATTTTAATGTTTGATATCACTCATATTCTACTATCTGCTTTATTCACCTAGCCACGAATCAAGAGAAATGTGTTGATCGTGGACCCTACATTTTTTCATCAGGGGTCTGAGACCTGCACCCATTCAGCACATAAGTCCATAGGGTCACATCATTCTTCCAAGTCGCGGTCTTAGGTGGGTTCAATTTGGCATAGAGCTCCACCCATTTTTCATATTTTTCTTCGTTTCTAAACGCAATGCTTCCTCCCCCAAAACCACTTAACAAAGGCTCTCGTATACATCAAGAAAGTGTGCAAACGATCGAAAGTGATATTATTAGCTCCCGCGTAAGAGAGTTAATCACTCTCAAAAAAGTGAAGGGAATCTCTAATGATGGTTTTGATTTCATATTTATCCATTGATGTTGTCATCAGTACCTCGCTTAGGAGAATGTCATCACTTTAAACCAAGTTTCATGTTAGTCACTTAACTCATAATACTAATAGTACTATCCGCCACTTTACAAGGTTCCTCTACTATAGGAGTGAATGATTTGGCGCTTTAGGAAAGGATTTTACAAATCTCAATAGATTCATAAATGAAATCCCTAATGGTCCAACTAGGGGGTTGTGCTTGATTTAAAATATTTATTATGTTCAAAGAGTCCCCTTCAATTATAATATTAGAGATATTGCAACTTCGCAAGCCTAATCCCCATAATGTTATAAGGGTTGTGTATTAGTGGTTGTTTAAGGGCCCATTTTTCAGTAAATGCGGCAGAATAAGGCAACTCGTGATCCCTGATCACCCCACCTCCTCCTATGATGCCCTTTGGATTTCCTTTAGATGCTCCATCAAAATTCAACTTGTACCATAAGTTGGGTGGCTGAATCCAATGAACTAATGATTTTTCAATGCTATTTTGATCATTCCTATGTGAATTGTCAATATCAATCTTCCAAGCAACAAGTATATGTTCTTCTTCCTTGGGGTATGGTCTATTTTTTGGAGGCCTAAACCTTTCAATGTTATCTTTGATAGAAATAACAATTTCCTTAAAGATCTTGTTGCATACATATATATGTTGTTCCTAAGATTATTCCATTCTGGTTTTCCACAATCTCCAAATGGTATGAGGTAGGACCAAATTCCATAATCTTCTTATCATGCAATGTTTATATGGTGGATCCCATTTCTCCCAGTCCTAATGGGAAGGTATAGTAAAAAGATTCCAATGCGTGTATTAAAATTGGAAAATATGAGACTCTAGACCTTTGAGGCATATTCACAATGCAAAAAGTAGATGTTTTTGATGTCTTCAGCCTCTTTTTTGCACACATGCAACACATGTTAGGCATAATGAAACCCTTTTTAATTAGGTTATCATTAGTGAGAATCTTTCCTTTTAAAACTATCCACAGAAAGAAATTAACTTTTTGGGGTTTGGCTGGTGCTCCGATTTGATCTTGCCCTAATTTGCCTAAAATTTCTTCAATCGCATGGTTCAACGTCATTATTTTATATCTCCTAATGGATAAGTGAAAAATATTCTTCATACATTGTATGCCATCGCTTAATCCATTTCCATGGTTGTGGATCAAGTTTAACCTGGTATTACTTGCAATTTCTCCATCCGGTAAAAACTCAACTCGCACAAATAGTGAAGTTATTCCAGATTTTACTATTCGACAGTATCTTTCCCCATCAAATTCTACCTCAGTGTTGGAAAATACATGGTCTCCTTTGATTGGATGAGGAACGCATGAGTTTAATTTATAAACTTGTCACTTTTGGCTTACTTTGGAAAAAATATTGAACTCACCCCGTGGCTCCGTTTGATCCTATTGGTTAGTCAAAGTTTCGAAGTGGTGGAGAAAATTTCTTATTTTTTCTGAGGGTGTACACGTGTCGACTAAGCTTGCCAGTTGTGGAAGGGGTGGGCTCTTTTTTGTGTTTTAAGGCACTATGGTAAAAGAGGGTAAAAATGTGAAAATTCCTAAGGCCCATAGGAGGACACGTAAGTGAACTTCTAAGTAAAAATAGGATGAATGGTCGTTGAAGAAATTTGAAGTTTTGGCATTATTTTGGAAAAAGGTTATAAGGTGTACAAATGGGTCGAAACTCTCGCTGTGAATCACAGGTGGACCCGTGGCGCGCTTGAAAATTCAAAGGCGGAAAAAGTGGGCGATCAATGGGAACTTTGAATTTTTTGGCCTTGTTTTGAAAAAAGAGGAATAAAGTTAAAAAGTGAACCGCAACTCTACTTCAATTAGAGGTGGACGTGTAAGGCTTTTGAAAATACAAAGTGGGAAGGTGGGTTAGTCATCGTGACTTTGAAGTTTTGTATTTAGTTTTAAAGGAGTAAAGTTAAAAGTGAACCTTAACTCCACTTCAATCAAAGAAGAGTGACACGATGGCGTTGAAAATTCAAAGTGGGGAAGGTAGGTTATCGATGCAATTTGAATTTTTTTAGCTTTAGAGTAAAGTTGCAAGGTGAACTCTCAACTCCACTCTAATCAAAGAAGGACACATGGCATCGAAAAGTTAGAGTGGAAGGTAGATCATCGCAGGAAGCTTGAGAATTTAATCCTTTTGGTATGAAAAAGGGAACTGAGATTATAGAGTGATCGATGGCCAACTCACACGCCCGGGATTGAGCCACGGTCGAGCCCAAATCAAAGGTGGAAGGCTGGGGCAAAATATGTCCAAAATATGAATTTTCTTTAAAAATTCATAAAGATACTAAAAGAATGTGCCCCCAAGCTCTGCGCCCGGGATATTTCCACGGATGGCTCAAATTTGAAGTTACTAGAAAACCAGAAATGCATGATATGGTACTGCATTTTGTTTTTCCACCATTAGACTCCAAAGCTTTAAGAGATACAAATGCATTTTTTTTTCATTGTCAACTGATGATCTCTCGTCATTTTATCTAGGGAAGTCTGAAATATGAAACCGTGTTGGGGAGATAATTTTGGATCTCGAGGAATGCGAGAAGAGTTGTTATTTTGAAACGGAATTTCGCACCTCTACAAAAATGCCGATCTAGTAGAGAAAGATGCAGAGGAAAATGATGAAAAGGGAAGAAGTCAGCAGTCAAAGGATGATCAATCTGGAATCTAGGTGCATTCTTCCTCATGTTTACAATGCACTCATGTTTTCAAAATTGAGAAGGAATGCTTTGAGAAATTTTCAGAGGCAACGACTAGTGTGCCCCTTTGAAAAGTAACGATTGAAATATCTCGAAAATATTTATCTTTTGAACACTCGCACCTTTTGATGTAAATTGTTAAAAATCACTTTCTCGAACAAAATATCAGCAATAAGAAAAGGATTCTAATATTCTTATTCCTGGGGAAAAATAATCTTTGCATGTAAAGTGTGTAATATAAAGGCATAGAATTAGTCATGCAAATGGTCGGTTGTTAATTATGTCAAGCAAATTTTGAGAGAAACCATTTTCTTCCCGAAGTCATATGATAAAACTTGGTTATCTCGTGTGTTTTAGATTTCAATCGGTATCGAGTTGGTTGAAAGTGTAGAACCATTGGCGAGCCTCGAGGTTGTTTTTGGAAACTTTCCCTACCGATGAATCTAATGAACTTTGAATAATTTTGTGTTGATCATGAGCATTTTTTGTGTCTGCTTCCATTTCTAAGTGTCTTCAAATAGAATTTTTCTATTCCTATTGTAATCTTACGTTAAATCCCCTTGAAAATCACACAATATCTTATCTCTCCGTGATGGTATTTTGGCATTTGCAATTTCACTATGAGAAGAGCCTTCATCCGGTAATGAAAATAAAATGCATTAAAATCAATTTACCTTCACTATGTTGACAAAGATTGTTTTTAGTCTATGAGTGTATCCTAGGCGTGATTAATCATGGACTTTAATGTTTAATTGAGTATTTTAGCATGAGCCTTAGTGTTGAATTCTCAAAGTTTGTGTGTGAAACCATGCATCTTTGGGCCTCCATTCTGATCCACACCTTCTGGTTGAAGGGATATTTTGGTTATTTTGAAGCATTCTCATATTCTGAGTCTTCCAATTTGTAAATGTTCTCAAATATATGGTAAAATCAAATTTGTCTTGTTTAACTTCCACCAAAAACCTCTTAACTCGATAAATGCTACAAGAACTACCCCTGCTTTTGCTGTGGTATCCACAAAGTTTTAAATTCTACTCCAAAATATTAAGAAACAATCAAAGTTTTCATAATTGTCTTTAGTGAACCCTCTAACCTTGGCAAGAAAACATCTCCACTCCCTAGTGTGACAACTCTGTGAGAGTTAGATAGTGTCAGCATTGATCATATTTTCCCAAGGTTCCCCCGAAATTTGTACAAGGAAGGATTTCCATATCCTCCACAAATGTAGGTTGCGTAACGGTCCTCTCACCTCCTGCTTCAAGGCACAACCTAAAGTGAAGTGACGGTAGATCAAACCCTCTAAGAAGGAGTTATCCATTTCAAAGTTTGAGTGATAAAGATCCAGCCTAAATTACATCCCCAACTACAAACGACTCACAATAGTGATTCATCCGTCTCCAAGCATCCTAAAATCTCTGTGGTGCTTCTCAATCCCTTCTCGGGGAATCAATTTGATACCAACACCAAATGGTGCCGCTTCGGGGATTATTTGAATAGTAGAAGGAGTATTTGAGTAATTGATCCCATCAGCAACACTTGAATGGTGCCGTCATTGGGAATTATTTGAATTGTAAAGGATTATTTGGAGTAATCGAGCCCATTCGCTAAAAACACCGAAAGTAAGTGTCATTTCCAATGATTCTTTGAATCAGTAAAGGAGTATTTGAGTAATTGAGTCTGCCAACAACACCTTGAGTGAATGCCGTTGATGGGGGAGAATTTGAAGGTTATTTGAAATATTTGTACATCCTCCATCAAGAACACCAAATGACGCCGCTGCTGGAGTCTTTGACGCTCCCGAAGATTATTTGACCACTCGTAATAATTCTTACATAATTTATTATGCAAATACGTTGTTCAATGTCATCCTTTGCTAGGATTTGTAATAATTGTGTGGAATTACAAGTTCATTGTGCGGTATTTCCAATCTCCAATTATTATTGCACCGAATTTGTATAAATACTTGATAAATATTGGTAAAGGAAGGTCGATCCATCAAGCTTTGTAGAGATTAGGTGTTGATAAGACATTCGACACATTATTCATAGTGCATTTGCACAACTAAGGTGAAAATCCTTAGTGGTGACTCCGTGTTCATTTGAAAATTTGATAAATACCAATGCCTTAACCCGTGTTATGTGAAATTTGTTGCTAATATTTACAAATCTGGAAGGAAGAAGATATTTCTTCACTAGATATCCTACTTGAGGAAGTTGTTTCAGAGTCGGGAAAGAAAAATCAAAGGAAAACAATTATGGAAGATAAAGGAGATCGTAACTCAAGAAAGGAGTTAAGCGGTCTTGAAAAGTGACCTAACCGTGATTAAATATTATCACACATGTTTGAGTGACTCGATCTGATAGTCCTCGTGTCAATTTGAGTTCTCCAACTGGAGAGGGACCTTCATTTGTCTTTGAAAAGGTACTCCCAATTTTCCCTATGTATTCCAAAGTTGATGATATTTTCATTGAAATTGAACCATCGAGGATATATATTTGGAAACCTATACTCATGTGCCCCATAGACCTCTTAATCACCGTTATTTAGATTCCCCGTTAATTCACCCTCCCCCAAGGAAATATGGCTCACCTTCACCCATACCCCCATTTCGGTGGTCAATACCTTTGGTCCTATAAATTTTAGAGGTATGACTAGATATCCAAATGGTGTGCCACACAATGTTAGGTAAATAGATTGCCAAAGTTCCAAGGAAATAATGCAATTACTCGGTGATCAACACTTAAGGCTCTTTGTCAATATGATGGAGGACTTTGAAATTGAGTTTGAAGACATGTACATAAAATTATTTATTCATACTCTTGAGGAGGATACACGTGACTTGTATAAATCTTTGCCAGATAACTCAGTAGACTCATGGACGAGAATGAAAAATGCCTTTAGATTCAAAGATGGTGATAAAAAATCCTAGATTCATTTTATCAAAATTTGAGAATATAAAGAAAAATCCAAATGAATCAGTTAGGGATTTCAACACTAGGTTCAATAAAACCTTAAATAGGTTTCCTATTATCCTTAGACCAAGTGATGAATCATGTCTCGATAAAATATTCTCGATGCCTTTGATAAGAAAGCCGCCTATTCACTCAAAGATAAAAACACGAACACCGAGGCAAGCCTTCACCATGGATTTGCAAATTGAAAACAATATCAAAGCTGTGAAGCCTCATAAGAGGGAGGGTGTAAAATTGATCAACTCCAGAAGGGCATAAGACAAATAAAGCCATGGATCCGGAGGAAGTGGTGAAGACCTTAGTTTAGGGCAAAAAAGGAGATATCCTACACGCGCGCAGAAGAGAAGGGGATGCACATGAGTTCCCAAGGTCAAAGACAAACCGCAAGGTCAAGAAATATTGGTAATCATCCTAGGGGTGATCATAGATATGATGATAGAGGTAAGGGTCCTATGGGATCGGAGTAATAGATAACCTCAACCTGTGGATAATAGAACATTTTCTAATCCTTTAACCGCTATAGTTACAAATGTTGAAGAAGCCTCAAGTTTTAGAATGGTGTGACAAATGTTTCTCGCCACACACCTCATGTGATGTAGACAAGAAGTTTAGGAGGTAGGTGATGATGATACATATGATGATGCATGCATGATGGAGTTATTTGAAGGTTCACAAAAGAATGGGAAACTTCAACCGAATTAATGAGTGCCAAAAATGTTGAAAGTTTTTGGGATTGTGTCCACCTGCACTACCTCTTCCCCTATCAATAATTTTGAAATTGACATGGTGTAGGCATTTGATTTGACTAACCATGATTTTGAGTACTTAAGAGCTCTGATGATTAAAAATTATGATGGAGGAATTCCTTCAGAAGAGGACATACAATTGTTAATGAATGCAGCAGTTGTTCAAGAAAAGGAACACAATACAAGAAGTAAGGTTGTCAAAGGGGTAGGGCCACAAGCTAAGCAAAAAATTCCAAATCTTACCAATGTCCCTAAGGATCTTCCTAAAAAGGATACATCTGGAAAGGCCTGCATACTCCCAAACCGAGCCAGTACTTCGCCCATGCCCAAACTATAAAAATCCCATACTATTAGAAGAAGTTGTAAATCTCCCCCCTAACACTGCATTTCCCAAATATGTTCCATGTGATATAGCCCAAATCTTGAGTCAGATCAAGGTTATTGTTCCCATTGCTGAATTGCTTAGAATTCCTGAGCATAAGGAAAGGGCATTTGAATATTTGGGATTTAAGGAAGAAATGATTACCCAGGCGTATGTGAACAATGTAGAGTTTCCCCTATTACTTGTAGAATTGGAAATACCTCAAAAATTAGAGGAATTGGGGGAATCACCCGAGGTTTATTTGGAAACTTCTTTGGTAGAATCTCAGCTCAATGTGGATCCATTCTTTACCACTTTGATTATTAAATATAGAATTTTGCATAATTGTATGTTTGATTCGAAGCCTCATGCAATGTAATGCCTCTTGAGGTAATTAATACGTTAGACATCAAGGTAAAAAAATCTTATGGGAAATGTATGGCCATGGATTCAAGAGAAGTGTCATGGTTGGATATATCAAGGGGAATAGTAGTACAGCTTGGTAGCTTTTCAAGGAAATTACTTGACCTTGAATGTGGTTATTGTGGATTGTCCTTCCAAGTGGGGGATGTTGTTATCCAGAAAGTGGGCAGCCATTATTGGTGGAAGTGTGCAAATATATATGTCTTATGCAATCATACCCATTGAGGGGAACCTTGTCAAGTTGTATGGTGAGAAGAAAATGTTACATCTTATAGAAGACCCTAATAATGCTTCTTATGAAGTATTGTTTGCAGATGTTGATGTCAACAACTTGGAAGGTTATGTTGTTTTTAAGGAGCATGAAGTTGATCAATGAAAATATCCTGAGCATGTTGGTTCTCCTGGAACTTTGATGTTTGATGCACCTCGAGGAGTGTCGAAGAATATGACCTGGGCACAAAGGATAAGCATGGAAAAATCTGGTTAGATAGCAACTGGGATGGAGAAGAAAAGCAAGCATATGACCAAGTATTAAAAGAATATCATGACTTCTTGGCATGGTCATATTCTAAATGGCCAACACTTGAAACATTTCCTTGATTTATTTCTCAGAATCAAGGTACACATCATTTGTACAGTGTACAATTGTTTGTCTTTGTTTCCTTTCTCTCGTGTTTTTTCAGCTTTTTGTTTGTCCCGGTCCTCGCGACCAATTTTTGTTGGTTTTTCAAGTTGGTTCTCGGGAGGTTGGAAATTGTTTTCTTTCTCGCAAGTCGGTGTTTGACTCCATTTCCTAATGGATTTGTTTGGAACTTGGTATGTTATTTTATTCTTATGGCACTCACCGGGAGTTCCCATCCCCAAGTCATATTTATGCATCAATCGCTAACAACACCAAAATGACTCCATTGCCCAATGGATTGTTTGGCACTTGGTCTATTATTTGTTCTTGTGGCACTCGCTGGGAGTGCCCATCCCCGAATTGGAGCTGATGTTGGTGGTTAATTTAATCTTGCCCTAATTTGCCCTAAAATTTCTTCAATCTACCTGGTTCATCGTATTTTCTATCTCCCAATGGACGCATGGAAAATATTCTTCTAGATTTTTATGTCGTTGATAATCTGTTTCCATGGTCGTGGATCAAGTTTAACTTGGTATTACTTGCAATTTCTCCATCCCAAAAAAATTCAATCAGGGCACGAATAGTGAAGTTCTCTCAGATTTTTTACTCGCTGACGCCGTTTTTCCCCGTCAAAATTATACCTCAAGCATTGACAAATACGTGGTCTCCTTTGATTGGATGAGGCATGATGGGTTTATTTTATAAACTTGTCACTTTTGGCTACTTTGGCAAAAATATTGAACTTGCCCTGGGTCTCCAAGCTCGAATCTCGAATGGTTAGTCAAAGTTTTGAAGTGGCAGAGAAAATTTCTTATTTTTTCCCCGAGGTGTACATGTGTCAATAAGTCAAGCAGTTTTGGAAGGGTGGTCCTTTTTGTGTTTTAAGGCACTATGGTGAAAAAGGTAAAATGTGAAAATATTGCCTAAGGCCCGCGAGAGGACATGTGGCAGCTTCTAAGTCAAAAATAGGATGGTGGGTTGTCTGAGAACTTCGAATTTTTTTGTGTTATTTTGGAAAAAGGTTATAAGGTGTAAAATGGGCCAAAACTCCACCGCGACCGAGGTGGATGCGTGGCGGCTTGAAAAGTCAAAGGAAGGGCCAATGGGGAACTTTGAAGTTTTTGGCCTTGTTTTGGAAAAAAGGGAATAAAATTAAAAGTGAACCGCAACTCGCTAATCGAGGTGGATGCGTGGTAGTTTGAAAATTCAAAAGTGGGAAGGCGGGTTGTCAGTGCACTTTGAAGTTTTTTTATCTTTAAAGGAGTAAAGTTAAAAAGTGAACCTCAACTCCGCTTCCATCAGAGAAGGACATGTGACATTGAAAAGTCAAAGTGGGAAGGTAGGTTGTCAGACACTTTGAAGTTTTTTACCTTTAAAGGAGTAAAGTTAAAAAGTAAACCTCAACTCCGCTTCAATCGAGGACCCGTGGCATCAATACCAAAGTGGGAAGGTGGATCATCTGGGTAGCTTGAGAATTTAATCATTTTTGTGAAAAAGGAATAAAGTTATAGAGTGAGCCATGGCCTCGCTCAACGCCCTGATTGAGCCACGTGTCGAGCCCAAATCAAAGGTGGAAGGGCGGGGGAAAATGTCAAAATATGCATTTTCTTCAAAAATTCATAAGATGTAAAAGGTGCCCCCAAGCCCGTCTGCGCTCATATCTTTCCACGTGGATGGATAAAATTTGAAGTTACAAAAAGACATAGTAAATGGCTATGGCACGGTGCATCTAGTTTTTCCGCCATTAGACTCCAAAGCTTCAAGAGATACGAATGCATTTCATTTTCCATTTTCAATTTGATGATCTCTTGTCATTTTTATCAAGTGAAGTGCAAATCCAACTATTGGGAGATAAATTTGTGGATCCGAGGAATGCAAAGGTTGTTATTTTGAAACAAAATTTTTGGGCACTCCGCAGCAGAAAAATGCCAAATCTAGCAGAGTAAGATGCAGAGGAAAAGGATGAAAAGGAATAAGTTGTAGGCACGAAGGATGATCAACGGGATCTAGGAGCATTCTTCCTCATGTTTGTGTGCACCGCCATGTTTTCAAAATTGAGAAGGAATTCTTTGAGAATTTTTCCAGAGGTGACGACTAGGTGCCCCTGTTAAAAGTAACTGGTGGAAATATCTGAAAAGATTTATCTTTTGAACACTTGGCGCCTTTTGATGTAAATTTGTTAAAAATCACTTTCTGGAACAAAATATTGTAACAAGCAAAGGATTCCTCAGAATATTCTTATTTCTAGGGGGAAAGGAAGCTTTGTTGTAAAGTGAGTGTTATAAAAGGCATGAATTAGTCATGAAAATGATCGGTTGTTAATTGTGGCAAGAAAATTCGAGAAAAACCATTTTCTTCTGATAAGTCGTCTAATAAAACTTGGTTATCTTGTGTGTTTTAGATTTCAATCGTGGTCAATTTGGTTGCAAGTGCACAACCATTAGAGAGCTCGAGATTGTTTTGGAAACTTTCCCTGTTGATGAATCTAATGAACTCAATAATTTTTTGTTGATCATGAGCATTTTTGTGTCTTCTTCCATTTCTCGATTGTCTTCAAATAGTTTTTTCTATTCCTATCACAATATTACATTAAATTCCTTTGAAAATCACACAAGATCTTATCTATGTGATGGTATTTTTGCATTTGCAATTTCATTATGAGAATAGCCTTCATCCGGTAATGAAATAAACAATTTAAAATCACTTTACCTTCACTATGTTGACAAAGATTGTTTTTAGTCTATGAGTGTATCCTAGGCATGATTAATCTGGGACTTTAATGTTTAATTGAGTCTTTAAGCATGAGCCTTTGTGTTGAATTCTCAAAGTTTGTGTGAAACCGTGAATCTTTGGGCCTCCATTGATCCACACCTTCCACCAAGGGATATTTTGGTTATTTTGAAGCATTCTCGTTATTTGAGTCTTCCAATTTGTAAATGTTCTCAAATATCTAGTAATATCAAATTTGTCTTGTTTAACTTCACCAAAAACCTCTTAACTAATAAATGCTACAAGAACTACTCCCTGTTTGCAGCTGCAGTATCCACAAAGCTTTAAATTCTACTCCAAAAATATTAAGAAACAATCAGTTTTCATAATTGTCTTTAGTCACCCGAACCTTGGCAAGAAAACATCTCCACTCTCTAAAGGTGACAACTCGTGAGAGTTAGATAGTGTCGCATTGATCATATTTTCCTAAGGTTCCTCAAAGTTGTATAAGGAAGGATTTCCTTATATCCTCCACAAATTCAAAGTTACGAGAATGGGTCCTCTCACCTTGGTTAAAGGCACAACCTAAAGTAGTGAGGGTAGATCAAACCCTCTAAGAAGGTGCTATCCATTTATCCAAATTCCGAGTGACAAAGATCCAATTGAATTCCATCCCTAGCTAAAATGACTCACAATAGTGATTCATCTATCTCCAAGCATCCCGCAAATCACGTGGTGCTACTCACTTTTCTGGAGAATCAATTTGTAAACTTATGTAAAATGTAAAAATTTCATCATAATGTGGATTTATGATATCATGAAATGTGTTTTATACCAAGAAGATTATCAACACAAAATAAACGAGGAATTAAAGAAAGGAAAGAGCAAAATATAACAACACCTTCAGAATCAGAGTAGATAGCAGAGCATAACCTTATGCATACTAGGAAATATTGATACATGACATAATCATTCACGTTCACAGAACAAAACGCCATTCCATAGACACAAATTTCTAGAAATCATGTCAACAAAAACACAAAGTTTCTTATCACAAATATTGAATGATTCATGATTTTTGGTGAGCAAGAGGGGGAAAGGAAGAAGAAAGAAGGGGAGAATATTATGTATAGATTTATTTCAATTTAAATTACACTTGTAGAGTATTAGAATTATAAACCTTTACAATGGCTTCGAGATCCCATTAAATAAACTTCAAGAAATGGTTACATCGCTAAATTTATTTCAATCATTCACAACCTTTTAGATTCTTGATTCGTGAAGAAACGTTAATGGCGACATATAAAGATGCTCTGCAACACCACCATTTAAAACCATTTTGTAACTTTGAATATGAGCCATTAATCTTGTTTACAACTTCAAATATGATCCATCCACGTGGAAAAGATCAAAATTGAAACGAGCCTGGGGTGTCATTTGTATTTTGTGACTTTATAGAGATTTGTCATTTTTTGACATTTTGGCCCACCCATTCGTCAGGCCTGACACGTGGCTTTACTTGAGTGGCGACGAGAGTCGTGGCTCACTTTTACAAATTTAACTTTTTCCAACAAAAATCTTAAAAACTTAAATTTCTCCACCGCCCGCTTCCCGCTTTGACTTTTCAACGTGGTTTATCCGGTCTCCAACGAGTTGTGGCTCACTTTAAAACTTTAATCCATTTTCCAATAAAAAGCATGAAAAATTCAAAACGCCCGATGATCCGCTTCCGCCGTGTGAATTTTCAATGCATGACTTAACACGTGGCCTTACTTGAGTGGCGACGGAGTTGCGACTCATTTTAAAATTTTAAGCCTTCTTTTGGAAACAAAGGTAAAATTCCTAAAGTGTCCCGACGACCCGCCTTCCCGCTTTGCACTTAAAAATGACCATATGTCCCTTTGCGATCCCAAGGGATCCATTTATAATTTTACACCATTTTTTTCACCAAAATGCCTCAAAGCACAAAAAGAGTCCACCTTTTTCGCTTCTCGCCAAAAAGTAGCCAATCAGTGGTCCTTCGTGCCGTAGTGCCAACTTGACACTTTTGCAAAAATTAAAAAAAGTGCTAAGTTTGCAAAAGAACCTATCCTGCCGCATCTAATTAGAAATTTCCATGTAACCGTGGATGCTTTGGAGCAAAAATTGACTGGAAGAAATGTCTATCATTCACGACTATTAAAAAAATTAAAAATGAAAGGAAAAACTACCATTTATGCCTAGATTTCAAATGTTTCTCCATGGATAGAGAAATGGCAAACAAAACTAGGCTAAACATGATCCATAGCCATATAAAATATTAACAATAACACCCAAATGAAATTTAAAGATTTTCATGCATCCATACGGAAAACGGAAAATATATCAAACCACGAAAATTGAAATATTTTAAATCAATAGGGTGAAATTACAAATGAGCATCTACTCAAAATTTTGAATTTGATTTGGAAAATGAGGGGAATTTTGAGGGCGATAACAACTGGCTCTTTCTGGGGATGACTTGGCTTGGAACAAAGAAACAAGGAAAAATCAAGAATTGTAGAAAAACTATAGGAAAGAAGACCAAAGGCCTTTATCCATCGGGAAAATAGATTCAAGGCAAAACCAATACAAGAAAACACACACACAATGGGAAAAGAAACAAACTAAAAGGAAAACCAAAACAAAAACACAAAGGAAAGCCAAAACCAAAGCACTATACACAATATACGTATGATTGCCTAATCACCTAGGACTTGAAAAACTTCAAATATTTCCCACTATAAGGAAGTGGGAGAGAAGATCCATCCACGTAATCCAAGTAGAAGGAATTTTCTCTAAGCAAAATGTTTGATTTTGAAAGGACCAAGAAAAAGAGAATCAAACTTACCATGGCTTCCTCAAGGTTCATGCCTTTTGTTCCACAACAAAAAAATGTCTCCCACTTGAAAATATCTTGTCTCGCCTTCTTATCAAACAAGGCTTTCACCTTTAGTCGATGAGCTGAGATTTTGTCTAAAACTCGCATCCTACTTTCATCCAACTTCCGGAGGTACATGATCCTCTTGTCCAAAGAACTCGATGAATCTTCAGATCCTCAATGGCCTTCATCAAGTGCAAGGTGGCAATTCCACTATCACTAGCAAGGTGAGCTTCAACACCATACACCACCCGGAATGGAGACATTCCAATTGATCTTTGGGTGTAATCGTATCTACCTAGAGAGCATCATATAGCTTCTTGTTCCAATTCATTTGGGAGTCATCGATAATCTTCCTAATGATGGTCACCAGATTCTTATTTTTGATTCTAATTGTCCATTCCTCGGGGTTAATAGTTTGAAGAATGAGCAAGGGAGATTCCATAACCATAGCAAAAATTCATCATCTCGTAGGAAGAAAATTTATAAGCATTATTAGTTACAATTGTGTTTGGGTACCCCAAACCTTATCAAGATGTTCTCCTTAATGAAATTACAAACTACCCCGTAGTAGTGCTTTGACTGAATAGCCTCTACCCACTTGGTGAAGTAATATTTAGTAGTTAGCACATGAGTATGCCCAACACCGGAAGGTGGATTAAGACTTCCAATGAAATATAATCCCATCATGTTGGAAAGGCTCATCAATCACTACCGGGTTTGAGTGGTAAAGCAACCAACTTAGGTCTCCCAACGAAATTATTAAATGCTTCACACTTACCCACCCATTTGGATGCATCTCTCGAAAAAAGTGGGCCAATAGTACCCTACACGAAGGATCTTATGGGAAGTGATAGCATAAGATAAATTTCCTCCACAGCTCTTGATCATGAAAAGCTGAGAATAACTTCTTTTGTTGCTCTTTGTCTACACACTTCAATAATCTTCCATCTATGCCTCTTTTGAATAAGGCATTTTCCCATAATACATATTGTGCATACCTTAGCTTGATAACCCTATTCTCCTCATGTCACTTAAGTGGGATGGAAATTATCCATACGTAAGAAAGTGTGCAATGTCAAAGATACCACTCATCTCATTGAACCGAGAAAGAGGACAACAGGACATCAACTACTTAAGTGTACAACTCTTCACCAAACTCCTTTAAAGAATAAACTCAAACAAGCCTTTACCCCATATTAGCTTAGTTGGCTTGATGTCAAGATCATATTCTTGAAATTTAGTTACCCAATTGCCTCTCTTAGTTCCAAACTCTTGTTGTGTAAGGATAGAATTTATGGTCAGTATCAAGTACAAGCACAACATAATGAGAGTTAAGAATATTAAATCGAAACTCCTCGACATCTTTGACCACCGTAAAAGCATGTTTCTCCATTAAGGTATATTTCAATTCATGGTATTTAAGAACATAACTTATGAAAGCAATTCGAATCTCATGATCCTCAAAATTTTTCCGAGTTAGCATATTAGCCAAGGTACTTCTCTCCGTAAGATGAATAGATAATTAAATCTTTGCTAAAATCAGACATGCTAAGATGGGAGTCTTAGCAATGGATTTATTGATACCCTAAAAGATTCTTTACCTTTAGAATTCCAACCAAAAATTTGATTTCCTGACATCATTTAAGCAATGCGCTTAGTCAATTCTACAAAATCTGGAATGAATCTCCTTAGGAAATTGATCTCTACCAAAGAAAGAGTGAACACCCTTCTTTTGTGGGAAGAGGAATCATGCTAGATCGCTTGAACTCTTTCATAATCTATCTTGATTCCTTTGTTGGAAACAATATGCCCCAGCAACTTACCTTCAAAAGAACATAGAAGACAAACTTCTTAGGATTGAGAGAAACTCCATGGTCACCAAGCGTTTTGGAGGACTGTTTCAGATGTTGAAAATGATCTGCGCCTAGTTTTAAAAACATAGTCAAATCATCAAGATAGATAAAACAATGCATTTTCCCTTCGAATCCGCCAAAAGTCAAGTCCATGGCCCTTTAAAATTGGCACCAACATTGATAAGACAAAATGGCATTATTTTATAGGAAAAAGTGACCCAAGGAGTAAGCGAAGTAATTTTGTGTTGATTTAGAGTACTAACTTCCACCCGATTGTATCCAGAGAATCCATCTAACATGACAACATTTCGTAGCTCCGAGACAGCCTTTTGCAAAACTTGATCCATCATGGGGAGAGGATAGTTTTCTTTCGAGAGGCTTTATTTAAGTTTTTGAAATCCACACAGCACAATGTTGGAAATCCATGTTGAATGGTATACTGGAAAATGATCTTTTCTTTCACAGCCTTCTGATCTCCCGATAAATGGTATAAGCAATCTGGGATTATATTGCCTTTGCTTTTTCCCCTGAAATTTTTGATCCTGTGTCTCGCAGGAATATATTTTGCATCTCCTTGGGTTGAAAATCCTTGAGATCATCATATGAATAGGAAAGAACATCAACATACTTTTCAAAAGGTTTATTACTTTATTCCTTTCTTCCCCGAGTGTAGCATTTTCCGATGTTCACCATCTTGGGTTCATCAGATTTCCAATATTCACCATTTTTAGTTTCAAAAGTAGATTTTTGATCCTCTTGAGAATTTTTATATTTGACATACCTATCATTCTTGTCAAACAGATCTTCTAGACTCACCACCCTTTTTAGGAATCTTGTTACCTTTCAACTTGCTACAACCATCCCGATCCTCTTCTTCCATGATATCTCCTTCATGAGAGGACACATACTCTCTCTAGGTAGAGCTTCACTTCCTTCAAAATATAACTAATAAAAATTATCTCTAAGCTCCAAGAAAGAGAGAAAATGTTGATCATCATTGAAAACCTCGCTAGTTGCTGCATTATTAGGCACACTAGGCCTATGAATCATTTCAATGGTAAATTTATCCCGAGAGAAATCTAGAGAGGTATCAACAAAGAACTAGAGATAGCTAGGGAATAAGCTCTAGTATTCTTTCTCTTGCACAACTTCGTGAGGATAAAGCATCAAGAAAATCAATGGAATCCTAGACAAAATTTCTATAGTGTTTCAACCTTCTATTCTTGACCTAGTAAAAATCTCTTACCTCGCTTCACAATTAGCTCTGCATCACCACGAGCACAGATCCTTAAATCCCATTTCTTTAGCCACATTCAAGCCTAAGATGAGAGCCTCATACTCACTTGTATTATTTTTATTTTCAAATTGAATCTTGAAAGAAAAAGGATGAATCTTCCCTTCAAGAGAGATTAACACCACACCAGCTCCGTAACCAACTGCTCAAGAACAAATACCATCAAACTCCAAAGTCCAAATGCCATTAGGATCCTGAATCACTCCCTTAGGAATATTTGCCTCATATTCTAACATAATCATATAGTTGACATGCCCTATATCTTCATAAAGTATTTGTGCTTTTGGATCATCGTGATTTTACACAATATACTCCATTTCTCTAGTAGCATTTTTTATTTTTTCATTTATCTAGATCAAAGCATGTGACCAGATCCATCTAAATCTCACCTCCTACCTCCTTACAAAAATTCCTACTCAAAGAACATACCATAGGAGGGAGGAATATCAACAACCAAAATAGTGTCTTTAGCCATTTTCTATTGAAAGGCAACAAAGGCTAATTGTGCATCTTTGATCCTTCCCACCAAAGGCACTTCTCTACTCTCCATAGAATAAATAGAACCAAAGGTACGTGTTAGAGTTAGGCCTGAGCATGGGATACTTTTGCAGCATTATATTGTCTAATGATCCTAAGTCTATAACACAATTTCTGATTTTATGGCCAACTATGAGGAGAGTCACATAGAATGGTTTGATTTTCTCATTGGGGAAGTGACATAGCCACAAGACTTGGTTGAGGTGAGGAAGAGGGAGTGGAAAAAGGCCTTTAGAAGTATCAGGGTGAAGCTTTTGATTTTGAATTGAAAAATTTTACCATCTTAGCAAAATCCTTTGGATGGGTTTGGTAAAACTCGCTTCTAAGATTTGGATCTTGGCCTTCTTGAGGTGGTCAATGAAGTCAAAAGATCTAGAGGTGGATGAGGCATCATTACTTGGAATTTGGGGAACTTTAGGGTTATCATTTTTAGAACTGGAAGATGAGAAGTTTTAGAAGTAGAAGTAGAGGGGGCACAATTAAGATAACTCACCTTTTGTGTGGAGGCAGTGGGAACATGAGCTCCTCTTCTTACAACTACTAGAATAGTTATAGGATATTCTTTTGGATTTCTTTTTCAGCATCCACCTTTCTTTTCTATTTTTCTACTCCCGAGTCATAACAACATATGAATCACTATTCATATTTACCACTACTTCATCATAGTCATCCCCATCATCTATACCTTCAAAGCAGTGAGGAAATTCACTCTAGATCCACCAGCTCCTCTAGTTCTTCATCATATTCTTCGCCTTCTACATAGTATTCATTAACCTCTTCATCATCGTGTTCTTGAACTTCACAGTCAGCATTGACTAGAACCTCGAGAGGTGGACCTTCAAAGAGCTCAATCTTAGTTTGAGAAGCAGTGCAACCGGTTCCTAGGTTGAAAGTTCTTCCTTGGAATGTCTTGGTAAGGAGCATGTTGAGCCAATTGATTTTTAATGGTAATGAGATCATTTACAAACTTTTACACTAACTCGGTCCGATTCGGCTTTTAGGAGAGGAAGAGGAATATGCCTTTTAAGTGGAAGGTTCTCTTTTCAATTTCCCTAACATGATAAGATCATCTTCAACACTGATAGCTAATCTCTGATCAAGATCCAGAGTTGCAAGATTAGCTCTCCTTAGGGCATAGCCTGGTTCCAGAAACCGAGTATCGAGGAAGAAGCACTTTTGGATTTTATCAAAAGGACGAGTTTTTTGTGGAATTTTTTTGATCAGTTTGTTGAATTTAGCCACAAACTCCCTCATGGGTTCATGTGGTTCCTTCTTGATTTGGGAAATTTGTGCCAGGAGAGCATGCACATCTTCAACAAGTTTGGCTCTTCGCTCAAAGTGAGTTGTCATGGAGGTCTCAGAAGATGATAGAACCAATCAACAACATTGTCCCGTAATGTTTCCACAAAGAGCCCGTTATCCCGTAAAATTGGCTAGGAAATTTTGACGTATAACCATACCGAAATTTTTTTCGATCCTCGTCAGGATTTCGCTCTAACGTCAAAAAATCCCTTCCCAGAAATCTAGTTTTCTCGGACTTAGCCATTTTTGTTCTTTTTTTCGGTCAGGCGATATAATGACAATGCAACACCAAATGTTCATGCGCCCCTTAAATCCTTTCTTTGGCAAGCATGATTTCTTGTGTCAACAGTGTTTTGGTGTGCCTCTCATGTTGAGTCTTTCCTGCATGCGCCAAGGAGCGTGCGCCTTCCTGTCAACATATCTTTTGTTATGCGCCTTTTTGTGCGCCAAGGGCGCATATATTCTCTCTGTCGACACTCACTTTTGGTGCACCATAGGCACACATATTATCGTGTTGACAAGTGTTTTGGTGCGCCAAAGGGCGCATGTTTTCTTGTGTCGACACAGCTTCTTTCTGTGCGCCACTTAAAAAGTCAGGTGGTGCATTTTTTGCTTCCTCGCCTATAAATAGCGTGTTTGTCTTGTCATTATCACCAATGCAAATCACATGATTTTCTATACCCGTCGCGCACTCACCCCCGCCACTTTCGAATTGCTTTGTGGACCCATTTGCACATTTCTTCATTATAAATATCTCGGGGTAAGAGGTCCTTTTTCTTTTATGCTTCGTGTTTGTGGTTTTGGCTACTTGTGGGTATGAATTGGATTGAAAAGAATGAAATCATGAACTTGCCCCCTACCTGCCTTTCCACATGATCTTCCCTCTCCTTCCAGATCTGCTTGGTAGAGGAAGCTTTGTCCTGAAATATTAGCTTAGAACCCTTTGTTTAAAGCCATTTCTATCACTCCAAATGACCTCTGCAAAAGGAGGCTTAACCACATAAAAACCCCTTAGAGAGAGAATCGATGCTTGAAAAGAAAACGTATTTTCTTCTCCTTTGGCGCATTGGGCACACCCTCCTAACATTAAGAACAATTGCTTAATGGCACATCTGTCACCCTCACAAAGAGCAGTATGCGCCAATGGCGCACATTCCCTACCCGCCGCATCGTGAAAAAGTCAGCGCCTCAAGCGCACTACCTTAGTTTGTTACAAACACTTTCCTCGCGCCCTCATGATGCACTCAAATTCATTTGTCAGATCGCTAAAACCTCATAAATGCCCTATGGCACACCCCCGCATGTGTGCAACATAGAAATTATCCGCGTCAAGTGCAAAGCTTTAAACGGCGCAGGCGCATCCATCATTGCAACAACAACATGTCATGCAGACCTTTCGTGCACAACGCCAAGTTCCTTTGCGCCATAAAAGCATATGTTACAAAAACCTTATATGTGCCTTTGGCGCAGCATCAAGTTCCATGCAACATGAAAATTATATGCACTTCGCGCATCTTGTTCCCGTGTAACATAAAGAATTCATGCGCCTTTACAAAACGCATACATATGGCACAGCACACCCGTGCTTACAAGAACAAAGAATGCATCATGTAGTATCCATGCGCCATGTTCCCTTTGGCGCTGATTTACCCTCGCAAAGATCCCTTCCCCGTGCACCTTACCATTTAGCCTCAGAACCCGCAGCAGATCTACGCGCCTACGCCCGAAGCCTTAAAATTGCTAACTCTTTCTTCTCACAAGATTTCAATGGAAAATCAAACAAACACACACGGCTTTCTTCAATTGGGTTTCACTTCTTGTTCTTAAGGATCAGCAACTAAGTTTAGAAGAACATATGTCAACATCAAGCAAGAAACCTATCAAATCTAAAAGGCAAGGCCAAGCTCACGTAAGAAGAAATGAAGTATAAGTATCGTAGGGTCGAATGCCCGAGTCCCAGCAGAGTGTGACCCAGACATCGAGACTCGAGCCGGGTCATATTGATATGGAGGAATTTCGGGGCCGTAACCCGTAGGGTCACGAGAAGTCCATGGATGGACAAGCTGATAGCAAGGCTCCCTGCACTTTCTTTGGTGGGATCCCGCTTAGTGCCGTAAACAACGAATTTATGATGGTGGTAGCCCGACGCTACAACAAAGACACAAGATGTGTCCATGGTGAGAAGGTCGAGGTTATAATTAACCTCAATGCCCACCACTTTGAGATAATGCTCGGCATTCCTCATCATCGACACTTTTTTGGCCGTCACCAACAAGATCGCATCAAGGCCTCGGGACGACAATGAAGATCAGGCATGTAAATGATGAATGAAGTTTATCTCAAGAACAAAAAGTAGTGACTCGATGGCCACAAGTCATTCATTGCAGTGACTTTTCGCAGGAACTTAGCGACACAATTACATTCATGAGCGCGTAGTCTTGCTTCCCGATGCCCATTATTTTCACAAGTGGAGTCATGGTATCTTGAAACAATGAACAAAAATGTGCCCATCAACGCTTCTGAATGGGTAGAAATCATAAGTAGCATAATATTAGAGCAGCTACAACAACTCAACACAACGGGAGGTTCTATATGAACTCCTATGTGGTCTATGTTGCAGCTTCCGTAAAGGGACTATCCAAATTGGCTCTACGATGTGGTGTGGGGTTTGGCCCCAAGTTAAAATCTATGAATACTATCCAGAGTCAAGCCGGAAAATAGCATCCCCCAATTCACAGAGATCAACGATGCATTCTTCTACTTCATCATCTCACTGTTGAGGTCGAATATGATTCACTGTCGAACGAACAAGAGCATAGTAGCAGCCTATCGGGAAGTGGGGGTCTATTCACTCAATTCCCACATTCACTTATCCGAGGCGCTTAATTTCTTGGGAACCGACTAGACCGCCAAGGTATGCGCGGCCCAAATTGATCTCGTTGAGCTGTCAAGGCAACTTGTTACTTATCACGAAAACTACCTAAAGGGAAATAAGGGTGGAACTCCTTTCCCCTCACAAGGTAGATATACGTGTCTCACTCACCACAAGGCAAAAGATATGTTTGCAGAACTGGAGCTGCTGAATCTGAAACATGACTTCCCAGCAAGGCCTACCTTCAACCCGAGAAATTGTTTGCCTAGAGCCAAGCTCGACCCGATCCATATCCCTCAAATCAAAGATATCTACATCGACATATATCATGAGGTTGAGCTCAGAAGGAAGGATCATTCTCGCTTGGCCTTAGCAGAAATCATCTAGTACGGAGTGGCCATCGTCCCCAAAGGCTACCAAACTACTGAAGAGGAAGTGGATCAAGTGTATCTTGACACAGGTGGGGACGATTGGCCTTTCGCGATAATTGATAGAACTAAAGCCCCCGACAATTGAGGAGAGAGTCAAAGAAACTCGCGCAGAATCGCAACATCGGTGCCAAATGAACGGGCTCATCTACCTCGGGATCGATTTCACAACCTCTCCGTTTGGCAACGCATCTCCTCGTGCAAAGCAAACAACAACCAAAGGGAAAACAAAAAGGCAAAGAGGGTGAATCCAGCTCCACCCAAGAGGAAGCTCCCGTAAGTCCTCCTTCCGCTGCACCTAAACAAGTCAGTAACTCACGCTTCCCTTCTATCCCTTCTCCCTCTCCTCCTTCCTCCTCGGTGACCTGTGCGACCATTCCTTTGGTCGTGTCCTCTCCCCCTTCTATTGTCCCTCCCGCTTCTTCGTCCATCTTCTCTTCTCTCGCGGATCTGTCCCCTCCATTTCTTCCCTCATCTCTCGAGCTCCCTTCCCTTCCTACGTCTTCTTCTCCTCGCAGATTCTTCCTCTCGTGAGCGCTTCCTCGGCTCTCTCTCGATGCCGCCTCCAAGTGTCTCCACGTTTTCCCTTCTACTACCGCAGCTGCCCTTCTCTATTTTTGGCCCTTCTCCCATAAGTCCAACTTGATCTCCCAAAGACTCGAGTCAACAAAAGAAAATTTCCCATCGCACCGATGGACTTCTCCGTGATCCCGCCAAAAGGGGTAAAGAAGTAGAAGCCCATCACACGCTTCTCTCGAGTGCTTTGGGAGAGAGGGTAATGGAGATCGTGGTACCCCAATCCTCTAAAGGATAAAAAGGATATGTCCTCGACAGATAACACAAAGTTGACTCAAGTCACAATGGGGACGTCTTCCGAAAGCCTTCGAGGAGGCCCTATCTCTGCAATCGACGCCCTCGCAAGAAGCTTCAAGAATAAAAAGAAGAGAAAAGGCTACTTGAAAGAGCAAAATAAACATCTCGCTCCAAGCCTTACGAGAGATGGGCAAGGCACCTCCCACAATCCACCGAAACTCCTGAGCCTCTCGAGTCGGGATAAAATTGATGAGTGTGCAAAGATCGCCGAGCGTGGTATGGCGCTTCACTTGGAGGAGCTAAATCCTCAAGGATAGTGAAAAGTGATCGCCAAGTTCACCGATTTGTACTTGAACATCAACAAGGTGAACAAAGAACTCCAAGTGTTAGCAGGACCCGTATCGTAAGAGCCGACCATGCTAGGCTACAACGTGAGACCTTTCAAAGAATGTTCGACCGCTCACCAAGACCGGTCAAGTTCAACGCTTTTCGGTCATCCTGTGGCCCTCAATAAAATCCTTTCCACTCTGGATTCCCGGATGGATCAACTGGAATTCGGCCTCGAAAAGATCAATGAGGTAAAGGAAGAAGCCCGACGCGATGCACCAAATGGAACAAATCGCTCTCAACATGTCTCCGTGGTTACTTACTCCTTCTTTCACCTTAAGGAAAGTTGATGAAACCATCCAGATCCTCAAGGAGATCGCTTCACAAGGGGGGCCGAGGTCACTTTTGACGCTAATCCATCAATAACCTCGCTAAGCACTTGTTGGGACTTCATCGGTTCCTAATAGAAGAAGAGAAAGAATATTCCAAACTCCCAGAAAAGCTCATAGACGAGCGGGAGACTTGCGAGGCGATCAACGAGTGACACAAGGATTCTTCCCAGGATCAACTAGAGCCCATGATCAGCAAGTTCATGGAATACTCGTGTACTAATTCCACATCTCGTCACCCGAGCAAAGTTGAGGCAAGATACCCCCTTTTGGCCATAGGATGATGACGATGAATGAATTCTTTCTCTTCTCTCTCTCTCCTTCGACTTTCTTTTTGTAAAATGTCTAAAGTATGTTGGCACAAATGATGACATCATCCATGTTGCACCATGGGATGATGTCATCCATCAAGTTGTCAAAAGTCAACATGACTTTGAGATATTTTTGTAGATATTTTGTATATTTTATGTAAATAGGTGGTTGGTTCCTTTTTGCCTTCCTTCTCCTTCTTCTATATATACTCAAATACTTGTTGTATTTGAGTGGTGGATATCTTTTAGATGAAAAATAGAAGTGAGAAGAAAAGACTTTGAGCTTTTTGTAATAGAAGGAAATATTAATACAATATTTAGACTTTGTGCTGAATATATGTGTTATTTGCATTAGATCTTTCTTATGTCGATCCGTGTGTTTATTCTCGGTTGGATCTACTGCTTTATTGTCATTTATTCATCGGTATTGCTTTGTTCGTTTATGCAAGTAGGTTTGGTCACATTACTACAATCCCAAAACATAAACCCTTTGAACTTTCTCGCTTTGGAATTCATTTCTTTTCTTTCTTCTGGATCTCGATCTTTCTTCATCCTCTCTTTCATTCCTTTGTTTTTGCAGCTTGGAATGACCCTACCGGGATGAAATCCCAAACCCCGAAGGTAGAATATTGTGAGACTTGCATGATTCCTCGCCGGTAGAATAGCAATAAACCGCCATTTAACTGCTTTGACTCAAAGAGGGCTATGCCCGCACACTGCTACCTCGTTCATCCATAACCGCCTCTGCGGCGATTTTCGAGCCAACATTTTGGTGACTCCGTTGGGGATCGAACAGATCTATCAGATCTATGATAGTGGTATGATAGAAAATCAGTTAAAAATCAGAAAAATCACTATCTGTTTGCAAACTCTAACTTTTTGTCAAAAATCCAAAATTTTGCAAAAGTGCTCCAAATTGAAAATTTTCTTCTGAGATCCATAGATCTGGCCTAGTTGGAGATCTTTAGTTCACTGAGTTTTTATAAAAATATGTATTTTTCCGTAGATCTGAGTTTTTGACTGTTTACCGAAATTTTCAAACTCTTTGAAAAAGTCAACTTTAGATCCGAAAATCAGCTTACTAATCTTCACTGTCATTTTATCCTCGTTGTTCTTTGTCATTAAACCGCAATCGGTTTTCAAATAAGGGATAAAATTTAAATATTTAGAAAAGTACATGCTGCTGGTTTTTGTCAGAAAAACCAGAAAATCAGCAAGTACAACCAAAAAGAAATTTTAAATCTGCGCCACAACATTACAGATCTGGAAGGTACGCTGGCGGTGAGCCATTTACGCGTAGCAGGCGAGCTCGTGGAGAAGTTGATCCTACTTTTGATCTGCTTCAAAGGCACAATTTCAGTATAACACCGCGCACTTTTCATCACTAAGTTCACCGATCGGTCACCTGAAGCACCTCACCCCCACTAAGAACCGGTTTTCACAAGGAGCCTCCACATCCCTTTGTAGCGCTCACTGCTTTGCTCGCTGGAACTGTGTTTCTAGCCCGTGTTCTTTTTCCAGCTGTCCAAATGGCGGTACCATGGGGAAATGCTATGGGTCCCCTGGCTTTGCCACATCCCCGCTCACACGCTCCCACATGGAAACCAAAATAATTTTCCCAAATTTGACGGAGCGGGAACCAAAGCACTGATTCACACATATCTGCATTCATCATGTCATGTAGTATCCTGGATGTAACTGATGAAGATGTGTCGGTTCACCTTTTTCTGGAAACTTTACAAGGGCCCGCAGCAGAATGGTTTCAGCATTTACCAGCCGGATCTATTACTAGTTGGGCCACCTTGCGAGATGCTTTCGAAGACAGGTACAAGCCTTCGGAAGATGCATTTGCACTATTATCACAAATCACTCACCTGAAGAAGGAGGCCAATGAGACCATGCGCAATTTTATCGCCAAGTTCAATGCATTAATCAACCGTGTCCCTATTGCCATGCTTCCAACACCGGAAAATCAGAAGTGTTTCTTCGTGAACGCTATGAGCTCGAAAGTAAGTTTCTTGCTCTTACAAGAACAAGTGGCTACCTTGATTCTCACCTAGATTGTTGCCATCCGAATTGAAGATAATTTGATAATATCTGGCGAATTGAAAAGGGAATCCTCTAAGCCTAAATCTTCGGGCCCTTCGCCCACTACTTCGTCTGATCCGGCATTTCAAAAGATGGCGAATGACTTGCTTGCATTAAAGAAGCAGTTAGCCCAAGTTTCCCCAGCCTCATACATACGGATATTCCACGGAGGAATTTCGTTTCCAACAATGTTCCACAAAGGTCGCGCTTACCCGCAACTGCTCCACAGTTGGCACTTGAGGCTCCTCCGGTCAATGCCTTAGCTGAAATTGAAGAAGAGGAACAAGATTATGAAGAACCTTCGTCTCAAGGCGAAGATGATCAAGACGTTGGTGAGCCGACAGGTGACTCTACTATCAGGTATATGGAATTTGAGGAGGAGGAATCTGACGAAGAGGAAGGTACACAAGGCTATGCAAGTGGACAATCATATGTTGTTTTTACCCGCTCACAAGGAAAAGAAGCAGAGGTCGCTGCCCATGTGTAGAAGGAGAAGGCCGTGTCAAATGCACCTCCAACTATTGCTAAAAGAGGTAATCCTCTTCCTACTCAACTCCCTATTAAGTCTTTTACAAGGAAATCTTTTCCCCCCATTTCTCCTCCAAATCAGCCTTCTTCTATTCCCATGAAGACCAGTAATTCTACCCTACCATCATGAAGTGAGGGACTCATTCCTTCACTGCTTATAACCCTTGGCTGCATTTGACATAATTGACCATGCTAAAAAGACCAAGATCCAAATGTCTGAAGCCAAATATCTTCATTCAAATCCGAATGACTTGTAACGTTGACCAAGTATATTCAAAGTCAAGCTGTCATATCTCCTTAGGTTTCCCCAAAAGGAATCCTTTCCACTCAACCTGCATCCTGCATAAATGTTGTCTCAACATCTGCATTAGGCAAGATAGAACCTTTCTATCTCTCCCTCCTAATCAATGGTCATAAGTTAAGTAACTGCATAATTGATTCTGGAGCTTCTGATAACGTCATGCCGGAAAAAGTAGCCCATGCTTTGGGCCTCACCCTTACCAAGCCTTTTGGCGCAGATGTTATTCCTTAGAAACCAAACAGTTTCTTTGATTGGTCAAATCAAAGACGCGTAGTTTGCATTTGCGGCATTCCCAGAGAAAAGAGTAAAGATGACTGTCCTCGTTATCGACATCCCAAAGAGCCTTATGGAATACTGGCTGGGAAGGAGTTTTTGCAAGAAGTTGGTGGAAAGATTCATATGGACTGTCAAAGATGTAATGTAGACTTTGGAGCCGTAATCACAAAAGAAGTACTTGGTTACTAACTCCGAGGACCCCAAAGCTCAAATTCTTTTCGAATCATCGTGATGGGGAACTATTTCTTGTCTACCGAGTCCGACAAAATGGTTGTTCTCATTCCCAAGAAGAAGATCTTAACAAGGTCCTGGACCTTGCAATTTGATGGCAAATGCTTGCAACTAGTGGATGTGATGCCGAGCCGTGCTAATATCTCCCAAGGAAGAAATTATTTCTCTCTTTTAAGTTGCAATTTTTCAACACAAATAACATCTTGAGTATGAATCTCTATTACTCAAAGCATGCAGTGCCGCAAGAGAGAGAGGGATCAAAATATGAAAGTACAAGGTGATGTAGAGCTAGTCGTGAATCAAGTTAAAAGGATATATCAAGTGAAGAATGAGAGGCTCGAGCACTATCGTAATGCGGTGTGGGACAAAGATTGAAGAATTTGATGCCTTTTCAATAGAATCCATTCCAAGAGCTCAAAATGACATGGTGATTCATTGGCCGTTTCAAAGATCCTTCATGCTCCCGCACCTGTGTTTGAAAACAAACAAATACACCATTGAAATGGTTTTCCACCCAAGTGTGCCGATAATTCTCGGCATTGGCAAGTATTCAATGATGATAATCAACTCATTGCCTTTCTAGAAAAGGTGGAAAATTTCAAAGGATTGCATTTTGAAGGATCCACTTCTATGTGCCGCGAATCACTCACCGATCAAAAGGATGAATCCAAAGGGAACGACGGCATATGTCAGCTCAAAGGAAATAAAATTACGAAGGGCCTGGTTTCGTGGAAACGGTTGCTTGATAGGCATGACCGTTTTGTAAAAGAGAAAAGGCGAGATGGTACGGGCTCCTCCCCAGAAACCGAACCGGTCAATTTAGGTTCAGTAGAGCATCCGCAATTCGTGAACATTGGAAAATGCTTTACGCCCAAGAGAAGCGGAAGTTTGTCAAACTCGCAAGAAATACATGGATGTATTGGCATGGTCCTACGCCGATTTGAAATCTTTTAAGCCAAAGGACGCCTAAAGCATGACATCCTGTTGAAAGAAGACGCCAAAGCCTTTCGCCGTGCGAGGCATTATAACCCTAAGATCTCGTGTACTATCCAAGCTGAAATTCAGAAAATGCTAGATGCGAGAATCATTTTCCTATCCATCACAAAGATTGGGTAGAAACATTGTGCCAAAGGCGCAAGAAAATGGTGAAATACGCATATGCGTAGATTTTCGAAACTTGAATCAGGCTTCCTTAAAAGACAACTACCCACTTCCTATAATGGATCAAGTTCTACAATCAGTAACTGGATCATAAATGCTGTCCATGCTTGATGGTTTTTCGGGCTACAATCAGATTGAAGTCTCGCCTGAAGATCAATTTAAAACAGCATTCACTACTCCCTAGGGTACGTTTGCCTACAAAGCAGATGCCTTTTGGTCCGACTCACTGCCGGTGCCACTTTTCAGCGGGCCATGGACCTTGCATTCAAAGGTATGATGGGGAAGGTCATTGTGGTTTATCTAGATGACTTAACTGTGTTCTCTAAACAACGAAGCGATCATTGTGATCACCTGGAGCAAGTATTGGCCAGATGCCGAGAGCATGGGATTTCCCTGAACCCGAAAAATTCCATTTTTGGAGTCACAGAAGGAAAGCTGCTAGGGCATGTTGTTAGCAAGGAAGGAATGAAAATAGATACCGAAAGAGTTAAGGCTATTCAGAGCCTTACTTTTCCTACAAGTAAGACCGCGTTCATTATTTCTTCGGAAAGGTGAACTTTCTCAAGTGTTTTGTTCCCGAATTTGCTGAGAAGACTCGTCATATATTGGACATGATGAAAGGGTCACCAAATTTCTGGTGGAGCGAGGAAGGGAAAAGGTTGTTCAAGGAAATAAAAGCTTTGTCAGCTCACGCGCCAATCCTGGTATGTCCCGACTTCTCCAAAGATTTTATCATGTATAGTTATGCATCTAAGCATACTATGTCCATCCATCTGATGCAAAAGAATTCGAGGATGTTGAATCTTCGATTGCGTCATGAGCTCTCCTCAAGCCTCATGAATTAAAAATGTCTCAATTGGAAAACATGCCTTCACCGTCGTCAAAGCAGCTTAAAAACTTCAGTATTACATTTTAAATTCTCATACAATGGTGTTGGTCCCTGACACGGTGGTCAAGTCAATCCTAACTCAACAGGAGTTAGGAAGCTTGCGAGGAAATTAGATTGCAAAGGTCCAGGAGTACGACCTGGATATAAAACCAACCAAGCTGGTAAGAGGCAAGGGCCTATGTCAGCTTATGGCTGAAAACAAAGATTCAAAAACCTTGAGGAAAAGGATGATTGTACCAACGAAGCACAAAGCCAGCTGGAGAAAGCCCATTCTCTACCTCTGGTCCTATTTGTCGCAACCAGCGATGAGTGGTATTCCGATATTACTTTCTTCCTCACCTACGGCGAATGTCCAGCTCACCTAACTGCAAAGGAGAAGTGCACTATAAAGCTCAGAGCAGCCAAATATGTCATCTGGGATGACGGTTTATACAAACGTGGGATAGATGGTGTCTTCTTGCGATGTGTCGACAAGCCACAACAGGTGAAGTTACTTGAAAGTTTTCATAATTCAGCCTGTGGAGGCCATTTCTCCTCTTCCGTGACAACACACAAGATCATCTCGGGCCAGTACTACTATTGGCCGACACTCTTCCAAGATGTAGCCACTTGGGTAGCAAAGTGTGAACCTTGCCAGCAGTTCATCGGCAAGCCCAAGTTGGCTGCTTTTCCCCTCAAGCCGGTCATTGTCAACGAACCATTCAAGCAGTGGGGAATTGATTTTATCGGTGCCATCAATCCCCAATCGAGTGCTAGACATATTTATGTCCTAACAAAGAATGATTACTTCACCAAGTGGGTGGAAGCCATACCTGTCAAACATGCCACTTCCGAAGTTGTTTGCAGTTTCATCAAAGAAAATATCATTGTCAGATTTGGCGTTCCAAATAAGATTGTTGCTGATAATGCTTCTAACTTCTCTTCACGGGAAGTTATTAGTTTTTGCTATGAATATGGGATAACTTTGGCTCACGCCGATTATTACCCTCAGGAAATGGTCAAGCGTAATCCAAGAATAAAACTTGGTGACCATCATACGAAAGCTGGTGGATGAGAATCAATGAATGTGGCACAAGTCCTTATACGACGCTTTGTGGGCAGATCGCATTACTCCCAAGAGGTCTCTCGGTATGTCACCTTTTCAAGTGTTATATGGCACTGATGCCGAGCTTCCCATTTCATGAAATCCCTACTCATGCTTGGCATGAGTAATTGAAGATGAAACTTTCCAAAATTATCTTGAAAAGAGGATCATGTATCCGGATGAGCTCGAACAAAAGAGAGTAAGAGTGATCAACAAGATCATCGAGCATCGAATCAAGTCAAGAGACTATTCGATAAAAAGCTAAGCAAAGAAATTTTCATGTGGGAAACCTCGTCCTTCGTGGGACAAGCGAAGAGAGCCAAAGGGCATGCACGGGAAATTTGATTCTCTAGTGGAGAGGGCCTTTCAAGATCAAGCAGCTCAACAAAGAGAATAGCTTCTATCTTTCATATCTAGATGGAACCGAGCTCCCGCTTCCTATAATGCGGCAAAGATCTCGAAATTTTTCAGAAGTAGAGCTTGCTCTCTTCTTTGTACAGTTTGCTTTAGTTGTTTGTTTGTTTTTGTCGTGTGTTTGATTTTTGTTTGTTGTGTGTTCCCTTTGTTCGCCTCCGCCGCCTTCTTGTTTTTTTGACTCTCTCCAACCCAATGGATAGGCACATGAGATCTGGGATTCTCTACCCCCGAGGTTTGCTCAGGGATAGTCCCCAGAAAGAGCCAGTTGTTATCCCGTAAAATTGGCTAGGGAAATTTTACAGATAACCATACCAAAATTTTGTTCCAATCCTCGTCAGGGATTTCTTGCGTTGAACGTTGCAAAATCCCTTCCCCGGGAAATCTAGTTTTCCTGACTTAGCCATTTTTGTTCTTTTTGGTGCGCATATAATGACAATGTAACACCAAATGTTCATGCGCCCTTAAAGCCTTTGGCGCATGCTTTCTTGTGTCAACAGGCATTTTGGTGTGCCTCTCTATGTTGAGTCTTTCCTGCATGTGCCAAGGCGCGTGCGCCTTTCAAACATATCTTTTGTTGCGCCCCTTTTTGGTGCGCCAAGGATGCACATATTCCTCTGTCGACACCACTTTTGGTGCGCCATAGGTGCACATATTATCGTGTTGACAAGCATTTTGGTGCGCCAAAGGGCGCATGTTTTCTTATGTCGACAGCTCTTTTGGTGTGCCACTTAAAAAGTTGGTGGCACATTTATTTCTTCCTCGCCTATAAATAGGTGTGTCTGCGTTGTCATTATCACCAACGCAAATCACGTGATTTTCTCTATACCTGTCTGCGCACCAGCCCTATCGCTTTCGAATTGCTTTGTGGACCCATTTGCACATTTCTTCGTTATAAATATCCGGGTAAGAGGTCCTCTTTCTTTTGTGCTTCGTGTTTGTGGTTTTTGGCTGCTTGTGGGTATGAATTGGATTGAAAAGAATGAAATCATGAACTTGCCCCCTGCTGTCTTTCCACATGATCTTCCCCTTTTCCAGATCTGCTAGTAGAGGAAGCTCTGTCTCTAAATATTAGCTTGAACCCTTTGTTTAAAGCCATTTCTATCACCCCAAACGACTCCTCGCAAAAGGAGGCTTAACCACATAGAAACCCCTCGAGAGAGAATCGATGCTTGAAAAGAAAACTCGTATTTTCTTCTCCTTTGGCGCATTGGCACACCCTGCAACATGAAGAATATTTGCACCAATGGTGCATCTGCCGCCCCTCTACACACAAACTGAGCAATTGCCAATGGCGCACATTCCCTTCCCCGCCGCATCATGAAAAGTTGCGCCCTCAAGGTGCACTACCTTAGTTTGTTACAAACACTTTCCTCATACCCCCTCATGATGCACCAAATTCATTTGTTGCATCACTAAAACCTGCGCCCTATGGTGCACCCTGCATGTGTGCAACATAGAAATTATCCGCGCCAAGTGCAAAGCTTTAAACGGCGCAGGCGCATCCATCATTGCAACAACAAAATGTCATGCAGACCTTTCATGTGCCGCGCCAAGTTCCCTTAAGTGCACAAAAAGCATATGTTACACAAACCTTATATGCGCCTTTGGCGCACCGAAGTTCCATGCAACATGAAAATTATATGCACTTCTGGCACATCCTGTTCCGTGTAACATAAAGAATCCATGTGCCCTTTACAAAACGCATACATATGGCATAGGTGCACTGTGCTTTGACAAAGAACAAAGAATGCATCATGCAAAGATCCATGCACTATGAGCCCTTTAGCGCTGATTTACCCCTTGCAGCATCCCTTCCTGTGTGCCTTACCATTTAGCCCTGTAACCTGCAACATTCATGCGCCCTGCGCCCTGAAGCCTTAAAATTGCTAACTCTTTCTTCTGTCAACATTTCAATGGAAAATCAAACAGCTGACACGGCTTTCTTCAATTGGGTTTCACTTCTTATTCTTGCAGATCAGCAACTAAGTTCAGAAGAACATATGTCAACATCAAGCAAGAAACCTATCAAATCTAAAGGCAAGGCCAAGCTCACAGAAGAAGAAATGAAGTATAAGTATCAGAGGGTCAGAATGCCCGAGTCCCAAGCAGAGTGTGACCTAGACATCAGAGACTCAGAGCTGGTCATATTGATATGGAGGAATTCTGGGCCAGAACCCAGAGGGTCACGAGAAGTCCATGGATGGACAAGCTGATAGGCAGTGCCCTGCACTTTGCTGGTGGGATCCCAGTTAGTGCCGTAAACAATGAATTTATGATGGTGGTAGCCCGATGCTACAACAAAGACACAAGATGTGTCCATGGTGAGAAGGGCGAGGTTATAATTAACCTCACTACCCGCCACTTTGAGATAATGCTCGCATTCCTCATCACCGGCACTTTGTGGCCGTCAGCCAACAAGATTACATCAAGGCCTGGGACGACAATGAAGATCAGTGCATGTAGCTGATGAATGAAGTTTATCTCAAGAACAAAAAAGTAGTGACTCAGTGGCCACAAGTCATTCATCGCAGTGACTTTTCAGAGGAACTCAGTGACACAATTACGTTCCCCGAAGAGTCTTCGCTTCCTGACGCCAATTATTTTCACAAGTGGATGTTGCAGTACCTTGAAATAATGAACAAAAATGTGCCCGATCAACGCTTTGAATGGGCAGAAATCATAAGTAGCACAATCTCTGAGTAGCTACAACAACTCAACACAATGGGGAGGTTCTATATGAACTCCTACGTGGTCTATGCTGCAGCTTCAGAAAGGGACTATCCAGCTCTGATGTGGTGTGGGGTTTGGCCCCAAGTTAAAATCTATGAATACTATCCAGAGTCAAGCCGGAAAATAGCATCCCCAATTCAAAAAGATCAACGATGCATTATTCTACTTCATCATCTCGCTGTTGAGGTCGAATATGACTCACGGTGAATGACCAAGAGCATAAATGAATACCTCTCGAGAAGTGGGGGCCCTGTTCACTCAATTCCCCACATTCACCTATCTCGAGGGCGCTTAATTTCATGGGGGAACCGACTAGACTGCCAAGGTATGTTGGGCCCAAATTGATCCTTGGCTGAGCTGTCAAGATAGCTTGTTACTTATCACGAAAATTGCCTAAAGAGAAAGAAGGGTGGAACTCCTTTCCCCCTCACAATGGGTAGATATACGTGTCTCACTCACCACAAGGCAAAAGATATGTTTGCAGAACTGGAGCTACGCTGAATCAAACATTACTTCCCAAAGAAGACATACCTTCGCCCGAGAAATTGTTTTCTAGAGCCAAGCTCGACCCTATCCATATCCCTCAAATCAAAGATATCTACATCGACATATATCATGAGGTTGAGCTCAGGAGGAAGGATCATTCTCGCTTGGCCTTAGCAGAAATCATCTAGTACGGGGTGGCCATCGTCCCCAAAGGCTACCAAACTACTGAAGAGGAAGTGGATCAAGTGTATCTTGACATAGGTGGGGATGATTGGCCTTTCACGATAATTGATAGAACTAAAGCCCCTCAGACAATTGAGGAGAGAGTCAAAGAAACTCTCGCAGAACAGAACATTGGTGCCGAATGAACGGGCTCATCTACCTCGGGTCGATTTCACAACCTCTCCATTGGGAAATACACCTCCTCGGGCTAAACAACAGCCAAAGGGAAAAGGAAAAGGCAAAGAGGGTGAATCCAACTCCACCCAAGAGGAAGCTCCTGTAAGTCCTCCTTCCGCTGCACCCGAACAAGTTGTAACTCTGGCTTCCCCAGAGAAAGAAACAGCAGAAGATGTTCCAATAGGCCCATCCACTCAGGATGTCGCCACTGCTGCAACAATTGAGGCCCCTTTTGTCCCTTCTCCCTCTCCTCCTTCCTCCCTCGGTGACCTAGGAGACCATTCCTTTGGTCAGTCCTCTCCCCCTTCTTCTACCGTGCCCTCTCCCGCTTCTTCGTCCATCTTCTCTTCTCTCGCGGATATGTCCCCTCCATTTCTTCCCTCATCTCTCGAGCTCCCTTCCCTTCCTACATCTTCCTCTCTCTCCTCGCAGTATCTCTTCCTCCCGTGAGCGCTTCCTCGGCCTCTCTCTCAATGCCACCTCCAAGTGTCTCCACATTTTTCCCTTCTACTACCGCAGCTACCCCCTTCTCTGTTTTTGGCCCTTCTCCCATAAGTCCAGCTTGGATCTCCCAAAGACTTGAGTCAGCAGAAAAGAAAAGTTCCCATCGCACCGATGGACTTCTCCGTGATCCCGTCAAAAGGGGTAAAGAAGTAGAAGCCCATCACACGCTTCTCTCAGTGCTTCTAGGAGAGAGGGTAATGGAGATCACGTACCCCAATCCTCTGAAGGATAAAAAGGATCTGTCCTCGACAGATAACACAAAGATGACTCAAGTCACAATGGGGACGTCTTTTGAAAGCCTTCAGGGAGAGGCCCTATCTGCAGTTGACACCCTCTGCAAGAAGCTTCAAGAAGCAAAAGAAGAGAAAAGGCTACTGAAAGAGCAAAATAAACATCTGCTCCAAGCCTTACAGAAGATGGGCAGTGCACCTCCCACAATCCGCCGAACTCCCGAGCCTCCGAGTCAGATAAAATTGATGAATATGCAAAGATCGGCAAGCAAGGTATGGCAATTTTCATTGGAGGAGCCAAATCCTCAAGGACAAGAAAGTGAAAAAGTGATCGCCAAGTTCACCGATTTGTACTTGAACATCAACAAGGTGAACAAAGAACTCCGTGGCATTAGCAGACCCATATCGAAGAGCTGACCATGCTAGGCTACAACGTGAGACCTTTCAAAGAATGTTCGACTGCTCATCAAAGACCTAGTCAAGTTCGACATTTTCTTGGTCATCCTGTGGCCCTCAATAAAATCCTTTCCACTGGATTACCGATGGATCAATTGGAATTCATCCTGAAAAGATCGATAAGGTAAAGGAAGAAGCCCCAACGCGATGCACCAAATGGAACAAATCGTTCTCAACATGTCTCCAGGGTTACTTACTCCTTCTTTCGCCTTAAGGAAAGTTGATGAAACCATCCAGATCTTCAAGGAGATCGTTTCACAAGGGTTGGGGCCAGAGGTCACTTTTGACGTGGAATCCATCAATAACCTGACTGGCCTGTCGGGACTTCATCGGGTTCCTAATAGAAGCAGAGAAAGAATATTCCAAACTCCCAGAGAAGCTCATAGACGAGCAGGAGACTTGCGAGGCGATCAGCGAGTGACACAAGGATCCTTCCCAAGATCAACTAGAGCCCATGATCAGCAAGTTCATGGAATACCGTGCCCAATTCCACATCTCGTCACCTGAGCAGCAGCAGAAGCAAGATACCCCCTTTCGGCGCAGGATGACGACGATGAATGAATTCTTTCTTCTCTCTCTCTTTGACTTTCTTTTTGTAAAATGTCTAAAGTATGTTAGCAAATGATGACATCATCCATGTTGCACCATGGGATGATGTCATCCATCAAGTTGTCAAAAGTCAACATGACTTTGAGATATTTTTGTAGATATTTTGTATATTTTATGTAAATAGGTGGTTGGTTCCTTTTTGCCTTCTCCTTTCTTCTATATATACTCAAATACTTGTTGTATTTGAGTGGTGGATATCTTTTAGATGAAAATAGAAGTGAGAAGAAAAGACTTTGAGCTTTTTTTGTAACGTAAGGAAATATTAATATAATATTTAGACTTTGTATTGAATACATGTGTTATTTGCTTTAGATCTTTCTTATGTCGATCTGTGTGTTTATTCTCTTGATCTACTTCTGCTTTTATTGTCATTTATTCATCAAGATTGCTTTGTTCATTTATGCAAGTAGGTTTGGCTCATGCTTTCTACCAATCCCAAAACATAAACCCTCGACCTTTCGCTTTGGAATTCATTTCTTTTCTTTCTTCGGATCTGATCTTTCTTCATCCTCTCTTTCATTCCTTTCTTTTCGCAGTTGGAAATGACCCTACTAGGATGAGATCCCAAACCCCTGAAGGTAGAATATTGTGAGACTCTGCATGCATTCCCGCCGGTAGAATAGCAATAAACCGCCACTTTGCTTTGACTCAAAGAGGGGCTATGCCCTGCACATTGTTGCCTCGTCTATCCATAAATATACCCAAGCGACAGATTTTCGAGCCAATAGAGCCTAACAGAGACATCTTCATGTTCAACCCCAAGAACCCCACATGCAACAATTAAGGCCACAATGTGTTGATCTGGGTGAACCTTCCCATCACCTCTGAATTTTGGAAAATTCTTTCTGCTACCCCTAGGTAACTCATGCAAGGGTTGAGGAAGAGAAAGAGGCCCAACCTATCGTCCCCAAGGAAAAGGTGTTGCAATCTGGGAAATATTTTCTAAGGGGGACCAAACACCAACAAGTATCGTCAGAGCACGAGATTAGGGCTGAATTGTTCTTGAGAAGTGTTATCCTTTGATTTCCTATCTTTAACAAGAGGTGTGCTTGCAGAATGAATTCTTTGTTCCTTCTTATTGGAAGGAGAGTAAAGTTTTGTTGCTCCGTGGTTAAAATTGGGAGTCTTCCACCCCAAGAGATTTCTTTCCTCATGTATAACATAGATTCTCCACATCAAAATGATCTTGAATTTTTTTCTTTTGAAAAGGAATCCATTGAAACGAATCCCTCAGCGAGTCGCCAAAAACTATTGGGTTTGTAAATTGTACTTTTTAACAAAACAAATTGACAACAAGTCCCTCCTCTTTAATGGGAGAGGTTCCCTTATTGAAAGCAAACAACAAAACTTATGTACAAATGTACAACTTTCATCATAATGTGGATTTATGATATCATGAAATGCGTTTTATACTAGGAAGATTATCAACACAAAAGAACAAAGGAATTGAGGAAAGGAAAGAGCAGAATATAACAAAACCTTCAGAAATGTAGATAGCAGAGCATAACCTTATGCATATTGGGCAAGATTGATACCGAATAGAATCATTCACATTCTGCGTAACAAAACACCATTCCATAGACACAAAGTTCTAGAAATCATGTCAACGAGAACAAAAAGTTTCTTATCACAAAGATTGAATGATTCGCAGATTTGGGTAAGCAAGAAGGAGAAAGGAAGAAGAAAGAAAGAAGAAGAGAAGATTATGTATTGATTTCTTTCAATTCAAATTACACTTGCAGAGTATCAGAATTCCAACCCTTTATAATGGCATCGAGATCCCATTAAATAAACTTCAAGAAACGATTACATCAGTTACAATTTCTTTCAATCATTCACAACCTTTCAGATTCTTGATTCATGAAGAAATGTTACTATAAGTGGCAGAAAGAAACATGCCTACAACAACACACCCGCTTAAAATCTGTTTTGTAACTTTGAATATGAGCCATTAATCTTGTTTACAACTTCAAATATGAGCCATTAATCTTGTTTAAAACTTCAAATATGAGCCATCCACGTGAAAAAGATTGAAATTGAAATGGGCCTGGGGTGCCATTTGTATTTTGTGACTTTATAGAGATTTTTCATTTTTGACTTTTTAGCCCGCCCATCCGCCTTGCACTCGACACGTGGATTTACTTGAGTGGCGATAGATTTGTGGCTCACTTTTACAAATTTAACTTTTTCCAATAGAAAGCTTAAAAACTTAAAGTTCTCTCTCACACCCACTTCCCCGCTTTGACTAGTCAATGTGGTTTATCTAGTCTCGTAAATGAGCTACAACTCACTTTAAAAATTTAATCCCTTTTCCAATAAAAAGCACGAAAACTTCAAAATTCTCTGATGATCCACTTCCCCACTGTTGTTTAATTTTCAATGCATGAATTAACACGTGGCCTAACCTGAGTGGCGAAGGACTCACGACTCACTTTATAACTTTTAAGCCTTCTTTTGGAAACAAAGGTAAAATTCCTAAAGTGTCCCAACGACCCGCCTTCCCACTTTGAACTTAAAAATGGCCACGTGTCCCTTTGCAGCCCAAGGGATCCATTTATACTTTTACGCCCTTTTCACCAAAATTCCTCAAAGCACAAAAAGAGTCCACCTTTCCACTTCCCACCAAAAAGTAGCCAATCAGGGTCCTTCGGGCCGTGGGGCCAACTTGATACTTTTGCAAAAATAACAAAAAGTGCTAAGTTTGCAAAAGAACCCATCCTGCCGCATCCAATTAGAAATGTCCACATACCCATGGATGCTTGGGCACAAAATTGACGGGGAAGAAATTCCCGTCATTCACGACTATGGAAAAAATAGAAATGGAAGGAAAACCCGCCATTTACTCTCTCTGGATTTCAAATTTTTCTCCATGGTCAAAGAAATGGAAAACAAAACTAGGCTAAAACTCTATCCTTAATAATTAGGGTTCTCTTAAATCTCCATGTTTCTCCAATGGGTGTCCATTCTCAATTCCTAAAACTTATCACATATTTAAGAAAGATTTATTTTAGGAAGGTTTGAAATTGTATGTCCAAAAAAAATGGTTGAATACTTTTTAAGTCAATGCAACAAGAGTGTAGTTATTATGCCTCTAAGACTTTTGTAGCCTCTGTTCATTCCTAGTGAGAATTAGGAAGAGGTTTCAATGGATTTCATCACATGATTTCCAAAATCTGAAGGGAAAAGTGTAATTATGGTACACATCCAATATTATAATCATGATCATGATCATATCTTTAATAGTAATTTTTGGACTAATTTATTCTTGTATTTGGGTACTCAATTGGCTCGTAGTTCATCATCATCATCCCTAAAATGATGGAAATGTTGGGGTAGTAAAAACAATTTGGAGAGGTTTTTATGATGTTTTACTTTAGATAAGCAAGAGAGATAGGGTTAAGTGGCTACCACTTACAGACTAGTGGTATAACACTTCATTTGACACTTCATCCAAAATTTCCCCATTCCTAACATTATACATTTACAATTTAAGGGTCAAACATAAATCAAGAGTAGTTGAGGATCACATTCAACACCAACAAGAGATTCTCTCTAGCCTAAAAGATAATTTGGTCATGGAACAAAACTACATAAAGCAACAAGATGATCAACACCATACTAGAATGATTTTTTGAATTTGGAGACTTGGTTTTTATGTGATTATAGCTATATAAGAAAATATCTTTGAAAAAAAGAAAAATATAACAAACTTTCACCCAAATACTATGGGCCTTATCAAGTGTTGCAAAAATTGGTAGTGTGGCATATAAATTGGAGCTTCCTCAGTCAAGTAAAATACATCTAGTTTTCCATGTTTCTTTCCTAAAGAAGGTCATTGGGCAGAAGGTGTCTTCTCAATCAGTATTACGATAGTTGGATAAAGAGGATATATCATCTTGGAACCTAAAGGAATCCTACAGACACACACTAAGAAGTTGAGGACAAGGGTCATCACCAAGTATCTAATCAAATGGAAGAATTTGGACATTGAAGATGCAACATGGGAGGATGAAGCATTCAGAGAGAGAAACATACAAATCTTACCAACATTGGGGATAATTTTGTTTTGAAGAGGAGGGGCATATGTTAGTTGGCCGACCTTAGGGATTTAGATAGTATAGTAGGGTATATATAGGAGTTAGAGAGTAGGATATTATCATCATATTGAGCACTTGAGTCTTATTGTATGGTTTGGAGGTTTCCCCCTCGAAGTGGCTAAGTTATTCTACTTGTATATTGTGATCGTTTCTCTATATTTTGGTGTTGTTTTTTGTTTTATTGCTTATGATATTCAAATTTATCTAAGTAATTTCATTACAAGAATGCATCAATGGTCCTTGCAAAAAATAAATGGTTAACAAGTGTCAAATATATAGTATGTATATATACTGTAACTTAATATCATCACATGTCACAATAGTGGAACATGAGACGGTCTTTGGAAAAAATATCTATGCAACATGAAACCAAATGGAAATTAAAAAAGTAAAGAGTTGAAATAAAGTAATGAAATTCTCAACGAAATATTTATCTGCCTCATTCTTACCTATTGGTGTGACGCAGATTGCCTTTGGTGGGTGTATTAGCTACTTGGAGCCTTGAACAAATAAGATTGAAAATAAACACTAGAATATATTTAGTAAAGTAAAACATAAACCACCTAAATAGGAGGGTCATGTGAGGGATGATACCTAGCATTGAAATTATGGGGAAATGAGGTTTTCGGTGAAAGAATAGTATAGAGAAGTGTAACATGTCAAAAATATTGTGTCTCCACCACATGTGTAGCACAATTTTTAGAATTTTTTTAGGGTTTGTAGTGTAAAATATATGAAGGTTTGAATATCAAAGGAAATCATGAAAAAAACAATTATAAAAATTATTATAAATAGTAAAGGGAGGAATTCATTTATCAGTTTGCTAATTTAGGATTAAGAGAAACTAAGTTCAGATATAATCCAAATTGAGTGATTTTAAAAATGATGACTAGAGTGTGAGGTAGGGGACAAGGTGGCTAAGATGTGACATGTAGCAGTGAAAATCCCATGTTAGGTATTGTTTTTGAATTGGGAATGGGTAGCTAGGAGAAAGGGGAAATTGTATGTCTCGGAAAATTTAGCTAGTGAAATTTTCCCCAAAATATTCAAAATGTAGATTTGGTCAAGGTCTAGATGGGTTTGGGAATGCTAAAATTTTGAGATCATTAGGTTAGTTTTTGTAATTAATGTAAAAAAAATTGTGGGACCCTAAAATGGATAAGATCGACCATGCTAGATTGACCTATTGTACCAGGGCTGATTGTAATGGATTGAGGGGATTTATACCATAGATGATGGCATCTTTCAAGTAGGGTTGATGGCATATGGAGGTCGGTAAAGTTACTTAGGGTCTGATGGTATTTTTCTAGTAGGGTCAATGTAGTAAGAAAGTCTGAAATTTTGATTGTTTTGGATGCATTTTGATTACTTGGATGATGGATTTGTATTGAGATCTAATAGGTACTTATTATTTGATGCTTTGTAGGTGCCATAGTGAATCTAATATGGATATCAAGTGGATGTGGCATGAATATTATAGTTATTGAGTAGGTTTTCTGCATAGTACATTAGATAGTTATAGGGCCTCAGATTCAGAGGCATTATGCAGATGGTGAGGATCGTAATTAATGAAGACTGGATCCAGATGTTCTTGATGCATTAGGACTTTAGTTCCAACACCTTCATGTGGAGGGATAGTGGACATATTGTAGAGGTTGTATTGATGTTGCAATATGTCCATGCCATGTTGGGACTACCGATTTAGGTTTCCACATGTTTTGTGATGTGTTGATGGATACAAGAGAGAGGAGATAACTTGCATGATATGCTATGTGTAGATATAAGGCTTACCTAAGGTGATTGAGGATTAGATTGAGTTCCATATATGTTGTGTAAATTTTGAACATATTGAAGGGTATTATTAGTACGGTTGTGGCATGATTCTAATACCACAAGGAATATGGAACAACCACTATTTGTGTTAGTGGCATGTTGGGATGCTTTGGAGACTAGTATTTTGTTCGGTTGGGGTACATACACATGGGTGTAGCTAGTGCATGATCTATATATGATTTGAGTGAGGTAGCAGAGTCTATTGGGCCCATCATGATTTTTTCATCCTATATATATGATTGGTTCTCTACACATAAGCCTATGAGTACACTATTACATATACCATGGGATGCCCTGAGTATTATATAATGGGAGAGAGGATCAAAACTGATGTCAATGGTAGGTTTTAGGATATTTTTCATATGTTAGAGAGGAGCATGTAGTATGGGATCCCTATAAATGGACAATGAAACAATGACCTAGATGGCCAACTAAAGTGGTAGATGAATGGACATCATAGATTATAGGACATTAGATGTGGTGGGTAGAGCCACATACAATGGATAGAGTACCATTGTATTTTGGACATTTGGCTCATGTGGTGATCCCACCTCTCCCATAGTATTGATAGAGACGTGTTAGAGAGAGATATAAAAGTGATACTAGTGGTAGGAATACAACCATTACAACCACATTAAGTGAGGCATGCCCTAGAGATGGGTGGTAGGTGGTAGTAACGTAAAGGATTTGTAGGTGAAGAGGGCCCTTAGATAGTTAAGTGGAAGACATTCCTGAGAGATAGGTGGCTAGAGAGGAGAGAGTAGAGATACCACACTGATGGAACTTTGAGTAGTGATTATGGAGGCTTGAATGGGGACATTTATTAGATACAAGGGCTTAAATAGAAAAAAAATATGATGGGACATCTATGGAAAAGGGAAAAGTCTCTAAGGAGATCATGGATCATATTGGTACCCAAGATAGGTGGGAATGGTGGGTGGAAGCCTTTCAACTGAGATATAAGGAGGAGGGGGTGGTTTTAGGATGTCAATTAGAAAGTTCACTCGTAGGAGAACATCCTATATAGCCAAGTAATCTTTTAGAGTTGAATTTATGTGATATTGTGGTGGTTAGATAGATATTGAGAAGGTTTCTAATTTTTTGATTATTTATATTGTAGGGTAGAATGTTAATGATTTATAGAGGATGATTGAGATACACATCATGTTATCTTAGATGGTGTCTTAGATTTAATTGATGCAACAGATTATGATGGATCCAAAGGTTAGCAATACCTAGAGATTTGGTAGGCTATTTTATACTTATGGAAGTGGAATCTCACTAACTACAAATTTATAGAGACACTCTATTAGTATTGAGTATAGAGATATATGTCATCAATGGTACATGTCATTATCCAAGCACATATAGTCTTAGGGTGAGAGTAAGAAGTGACACTATCAGCTGCAAAAGGGGTGGAAGTGCACTAATTAGAAGATGTGACCCATATTATGGGATTAGAGTTTTATGTGCATATAATATAGGGAGATGAATCGAGATCTCAATATAGAACCACATCCCTTACATGATCCCTACATGTGACTAGTTATCGACCATCAACTCAGATCATTGGTTTACCTCCATCTAGGGGAGGGGATGATTGAGGGATGCTTGATTGTATAATTTTGTGAAATATATGATTATTTTATAAAATTATTCATTTTGGTATATATATGAGAGAGTATTATTTTTTCGAGAAATTGTGATGTTGATGTGTGTTTACTTTTATGATTCCATTTTCTTATGTATGCACAATAAAAATGAAATGATAAAAGGTTTGTAGGATTTATCTAGTAGTAATTTTAGATGACATGGGATGGGATGAGAGCAAATGATAGGGCGAGCCCAAGTGATAAGAGATAAAAACAAGCAAGAGATAAGAAGAATATGAGGATCATATTATCCAAATAAGGAAGCCACGATTGTATAAACTCGGATGGGAAGGATGAACCCAAGTGGGAGATAGATGAAAATTACCAAAGTATCCAAGATAGGAAGCAATGGCCATATAAACCCAAGCAGGAAGAATGAACCCAAGTGAGAGAGAGAGAGAGATAATAAGTACCAAATTATCCAAGATAAAATAGTGATGGTTGTATAAAATAAAGCAAGAAGGATGAACCCAAGAAATAGATGGATAAGAATTACCAAAGTATCTAAGATAGGAATAAATGGCCATATAAACCTTAGGGGGAAGGATGAAACCAAGTGAGAGATATATTTACAAATGATTGTATGATGTATTAATGATGATGTGAAGGAATATATAATTAATTAAATAAGATATGTCATGTAGGGTTTTTGGTGAGTATGAATCATGAGATCCTTGAGTTTTTCTTAGATGATATTAATACCTCGATGAATTTATGATCATACAAAAAAGAGTAAATTGTCAATCATGTCATGGATCCATTTGAGCACATCATGACTGATACCATCAAATAAGGGACAAGGGGGTAATGGTGAGAGATATAATGATGTAAAGGAGGGGATAAATCTTGATGCTTAGGTGCGTGAGGAGAAGGCTCTCAAACTCAATGCTTGCATGAGAGCACCTAACCAATATCCTTAGTATATGAGAAAAAAACCATGATGAGAATAAAAGAGTGGTGTTGTGGAAGAAGGTTATGATGTTTTCTTTTGTTTTTCTCTCCAAAAAAATTCTTCAATATTCTCCATTTTTCATTTATAAGATATAAAATTGAAAAATTTATGTCCATGAGCTCCATGTCATGTGTAGTATGGCTCTGTCATTGGTTGGTTGGGATCCATAATGGCAAGATGAGTTGGTGGTGGTGTCATGGAAGGTAGAGGTATAGTGGGATGTGGAGGATTTGGGAAGGATAAAGATATATCAAAATAGGTTACGTAGATGGGATAACTAACAAAGCAAAATTTGGCTCAAGCATTGAATCATTAATGAGGGGGTATAGTTCATAAGCTCATCCTTGAGTCAAAGTTATAATACAAATATTTTTCATCCGTAAGATCATCAACTTCTGGATTGAAACTAAGATATACATCTTGCATGTATACGGTGATAATATAGATAATATGAATAAAGATAGAGATTAGGGTGTCATGGTAGTGAAGAATTTCCACATTTTTAGCCTATGCATAGTGTACTAAGGGTTCATCAAGAGAATAACCATAATTTTAGTTGGGTGTATTGAAATTAATAACACATGATTCAATGATAGTATTAGGTTATACAAGATGTTCGACATGAGGATGATGAGTGTGAGTGATAGTGATAGGGATATATTTTTCATCCTTCTTGTATGAGCATGGTCGTAAGGTAGGAGGTAATTGGAAAATAATGTAGTTAGGTAGATTAGAGGTTTGAATTCTAAGGTTAATTTCATTGAGATCATCATCATCAAAATCAAGAAGGTTGATAATAGTACAACCCACCACCTCGGAATGACCCCTGTAGCAAAAAAGAAAGTCCACTAGATATTTGAAGCATTGATATTCCCAAAATGGGAGGGTGGTAAGTTATTCAAGGGTAAGAATTTTAAATCTCCCATGTTTCTGAAATAATTCAAAGTTCCAAGGGTTTGTGTCACCTTTTATTTTATATATAGTTCCTAAGTGTGCAAACTTAACACATTGGCAAGTATATGATGCAGCTACACACATGCAAGGATTCCATGATCATCCTATGAGGATATTATAAGAAAAGGGAAATTTGAATACCATGAATTTAATGCAAATGGTATGATGCAAAATCATAGAGAGCCAAATTAATTCCATTGGGGGCATCTATCTACAGTCGTATTCGTAACACAACCTCTAGGAGGATTTTAGATTATCTATAAAGTAACCTATTGTCTTGATGAAGTCAAGAGAATGACACAAGTACCATAAAATTCATCTACGAGGGATTTATTAACTATAATGTGGCCAATATAAACTAAGATAAAGAGGGATACCTCTTCACATTATCAATGGAAATGGATAAGCCTTCACATTTTCATATAATTCTCTCTTATGAACTAGGTAGGATAAGTTGTTGGTCCAACGTTGGTCAAAAAATAATGATCATGGTAAAGAGTGTAGTCATAAGATGTTTATGATGTTGGGGTGAGGTGTTATGCCCTTAACCCTAGGTCATCAAGATATGAATAGCCAATTTATGGCTAACATAATCTCTTATCATGTCATATCATATTTATTTATGATTTCATATGCTTAATGGGTCGACCTTAGGGCTCCTGGGTAGTATATTATAGTATATATAGTAGTTATAGAATACGATATGATCATCATATTGAGAACTTGAGCCTTATTGTGTGGTTTGGAGGTTATCCCCTTAAAGTGGCTAAGATATTATACCTGCATATTGTGATCATTTCTCTACAAATGGATTTTTTTGTGTTCTATTACTATTGATATTCAAATATATCTAAATAATTTCATTATATCAGTACATAGGATTTCTAAGAATGGGGGTTGGTGAGGAGGACAACAAATTTATGCAAGAGGATCCCATTCTTCATGGTTAGGTTGTGTAGTGGTATAAACCTAGCAAGGATCACCCTAATAGATTCTAAAGAATAGGGTCTAGCATAAAGCTATTCAAGTGGGGCATTATCTACCATTTATATGGGATTTATCATGGTATAAGTGTTTTCACATCCCTACTAATTGCATATGAATTGAAAAAGGATAAGATAGAAGGGATTGGCCTAGTAGGAATAACTGCATAGGGGCCAATGATAATCACCTCAACTAAGGACTTGGGTATATGCATTGTCTCGTGAGGTATTTGTCATGAAAAACATGGATAAATGATCTTGTAAGGGATAGCATGAGCTAATGGAGGATATGAGGGTTCAATACATGTAATAATTTTTTTAGAATTGTCCATGTGAAGTGTAATTTTAGCAGATATACTAGTAGAGGGATATGAGGTATCTATAGCATTAGTGGAAGCCTTAACAACTTGATCAATGTTATATTTTTTAGTTTTAGAGTGATTAAGAAGGGGTTCATTGTATATTTTTAGATGCTCATTAACTTGATGAATTTCCTCATGTTGGTCACATTGTTAGGACTCTTTGTGTGCCTTAATGGTCATATATAAACTTTCTCGGTTGATAACTTCATGATCAAAGTTGTTTCTAAGGATAAAGTTGTAGGAAAATAATAGACGGGTGTAATAATTATCATATAAATGGCCCCAATTTTTGTGCCACCAAAAAATGGTAAATGGGCAAGGTATGTGTTGTCACAGCTCTTACTTGCATAGAGGTTAGTACCACTTAGCTTGCAAAGAGGTAGATGGTGATTGGATAGTATGTCGATCAATGTTATGGATAATCCTATTAGAATAAGTTCCCTAAGCAAGAGTATATGTGACTTTTCATGGATAACATTCTTTTTTAGGATGCATGAGGACTTAGATGTTTTTAGGAGTTTGCTAATTTGGAGAATAAATTTTGAATTCCCTCATGAGATAATCTTATTTCTTGGCTTGTTCTAATTCTTCTTCCAAAGAGGTAAGAAAAAATACTCTAACCTTATATTAAAGGTGAGGCTCGAGTTCTCTAAGGAATATTTGGAATACTATCATTTTGGATATATTGTGTACATCCCTAGTGGATAAATTCTTCTAATGTTTGATGAAGGCTTTGAAATATTCATTTTCCATCTACTTGCAATTGATGAAATCATTAATGTTGTTTTTAGGAAGGTTTTGATATTGGAATTCACTAACTAGGGTAACTATCAAGCTTTTTAGTTTAATAATGGAGTTGGTTTGGAGGGTGTGATACTAATCAAAGGCATCTCTTGTAAGATTTTTAGCTAGGATCTTGGTTACAACATAATATTTATTCTTGGCCCAATCCTTATAGATCTTGCCAAAATCTTTGATATGGAGAGTGGGGTCAGTAGAACCATTGTAAGTGATGGAAGGGGAAACACCTCCAATGTCCATAGCAATAATGTAAGGATATAATGGTTCACGTTGGATAGCTTGAAGGGTATTTTTTATGAATGGGGGTTTATACGATGGGAATTACATTAGGCCAATTAGAATTGGAGGGTAATGAGCCCAATTTTTCATTCCCTAGAGATCACCCGAGGTCGATTAGAAAGTTGAGTTAGGTTGGTATGAAACTGTAGAAATTGATTTGTAGCCATGGTTTGTTGTTGACTTAGACAATTAATGAGTTACATGATGAGTTGGGTAAAATCCATATTGAGAGAGTTATCAATATTGTTATTTAAATTAGGATTTACTCCATCTGGGGTCTTAGTTTTGTTAATATCAATGTCCAAATTATCTGAAAGGTAGTCTTCAAGATTCTTGCATATTGTTTTAGGAGACTCGTATATACTCAAGAAACTGTTACAAAAACTTTTACATGGATAGATTTTAATCAAGTTCAGGGACATCCTCATGTTCCCCTTCTTATTTTGGTTTAATGACAATATTTTGGATGTTGGAATTGGTTTTTATGTTTCAAGGAGGGGGTTGGACTTCTTAGCATTGCCTCTTGTGGAAAGACAATCATCATGATATGGAATTGTCTTAGGAAGGGCCTAATTCTAAGAGTTATTATGATTAGATAGATATAGTTTAATTAGAGATGTATAAGAATAATCTGGAAAGTATTCCATGGAAAAATGTGAATCCTTTAGGAAAACTTGTTGGAAATGATTTTTAGACAGATCAATTATACGGTAATATTGCACAAGGATCGATGGCATTTGGGATGATATATTTGAAGAAAAGGTAAAATTTCAAACATGATTGGCCCTATAGGAAACATATATAGAGCCTTTAACATCTATAATGGAAGATTTATGTGTTAACTGGATCCTTCATGTAGTAGGGGTTGAAGGAATTCGGAAAAACAAGAAAAATAAGAAGTGAATATGACTTAATTTTAATTAAAGTAAGATTCATGTCAGGTTCACCAAAGTGTACAAAGGTAAAAGAGAGGTTTCTAGATAGATTCTAAAGTATATGGATCCAATTTAAGAACAACCATACAATGTAGATACAAATGTGCTCAAGGAGTGCATGAGTTATAAATATATAGGATAATATCCCTATCCCTAGGATAGATATATGTTTCTAAGGCTGCAACCAACATAAAGATAGGTATCTTATTGAGATTTAAAATAAGGAGGTAAATAACCAAGGTATGGAAAAATTTGAGGGATAAGAAGACAATGAAATAAACCAAATTAGATGTACATTTAATGTAGTCTATAGAAATGAATGACCAACAAAAAATCATGTACATACACAATAACATATTAGAGATGGTAAAAAATACTTATGTGTAGCATGTGTGTGACCACTAATGCATAATCCTCCCTATAGATAACAACACCTAGAGACAATTGATATAGGAGGAGAAGGGAAATCTCAATAAGAAAACCTTCAATCCTAACTCACTATTGTGACCCAAATGCAAAGGAGGCAAGATCCAAGACTCCAAAGTTTAATAAAAAGTGTGAAATAGTGTGAGTAAGAGTATATGATATGAAAATTGTATGTAAACAAGTAGTTGTAAAGTGATTGGTGTTACTTAATTGATGAAATTTCAAGCATATATACTTGCCACAATTGTCCATGGAAAATAGAATCATATATGGAAATGCTTAAAAACAAGCACAATCACCCATGGGTGATGTTGTCAACCTTGGGGGAAACCCTAATGTCATAGGATTAAAACATGGGGAACATAGGCTAGAAGATGAGTAGGGAAAAATGATGAAGGTCCAAAATGACCAAAAAAGATAATGGGATACAATAAGAAGAAGCAAGTGGACATAATGGGACAAGTATACATAATGAGTACAAAGTGTAAACAAAGGGAATAAGCGAGGCATATATGGGGTGACTAAGGCTAATAATGACATATCTCAAATGTTGTGGTGTATCCCACATGACCAAGCCCGATCACAACCCAATCTTGATAGGCCCTTTAAGGCACCCACTCAGGAGGAGAATGCATCAATAGCCCCTACATAAAATAAATGGTTAGCAAGCATCAAAATAATGGTGTATACATTGTTAATCACTATGACTAGAAGAAGTAGCATTATAAGGAGGCTCTTTATATTGTAATGTGGGGGAAATAGGTCCTCTTGGTAGTATAACAGAGGAAGCTAGAATGTAACAACATTAGGTAATTGATTTTTATTAACCATGTTTTGTAGTTCATTAGGTTCATCATCACCTGAGTATGTAATATTACATGAATGCCAAGTATATAATCATAGAAATCAAGATATGTAACAGTATATAACATAGGAGTAGTGGATATGAGGAAGGATTATTAGCAAAAGGTGTAGGTATGTCTCATGGGTTAGGATAAACTTCATGCTTATATTTTTGGTTTTATGGATTAATATGAAGGTATTAATACTGGACAATGCAACTCCACACATATGGTGTGTCCAAGGTCTACCTACTAAAATAGTGTAAGAAATAGGTCAATCAAGAACCGTGACCTTGGTGCATATGGTCTTAGGACCAATAGTAATAGGGAGCTAAAAGCAATCAAGCATTTTTCATGGGTTTTATTGAATATGTGATAAGTTATTTGGGAATGTTTATGGTTGTCAATACAAAATATAAAGTTTTTAATGAGAGATGCACAACATTAATTCTTGTACCCTCATCCACCAAGACTCTTCTGACTTGAGAATTGTGAATGAAAAATTTATTAAGAAGGTTAGATTTTCAACATAAAATAAGACCACCATTAAATATATTATCTTTAGGGAACTCTATGGCTATAATAAAATAAGCTTCGGAAGATGGGGAGGGGTTGGTAGTTTCAATTTTGTGAATTTCAAGGTCAAAGAAAGATGGGATGGAAAGAGATACCCCTTCCACTTTGAAGGAATATTCTAAATGGAAGAGTTATTACATGGGGAACATAGTAAATTTTAGTGGTGAATCTTTGTTAATCTATGAATATTTTGATTTTTGAAATTTACATTTGGCAAAATTTTAGGTGTAGGGATAGGACTATGTGATCTATTTTTTTTTGTTCAAGTTACTTTTAGGGGTTGGTTTGCCTAGCATTTACACCAATATCCGACTTTAAATTCAAATTTCCAATAGTGTGAAATTAAAATGTGTAAAAATTGTCTTCTACATATAGTGATTACAAATATACAATTCTAATATCAAGTACACATCAAATTTTCCTTGTAATTTCTTTACCCATGTTCATGGTCATGTGGGCATTGACAATCGAGATCGACTTCATATTGAAATACTCCAACATATTGAAATACTCCAACATTAAAGTCATTTTAACAAATAATATGTTATTATGTTGAAGTTGCATATAAAGTAAAATATCATATATGTTACCATTCGGTAGCATCGGTAGCATATATTTATGCTACCAACCTATAGCATATATTTATGCTACCATCTGGTAGCAGATATTTATATATTCGCCCTAATAACATATATTTATGCTACCGGCTGGTAGCATCTATTTATGTTATTAATTGGTAGCATACATTATGTCATCGGTCGATAGCATAAATGTATGCTCCTAGCCGATAATATAAAGTATGCTAGTGGCCAAAAGCATACATTTAAACTACTAGCCGGTAGCATACAATATGTTGTCATCCCGTAGCATACATGTCTTCTACCACAAAATTAGATAGATATATTTTATCATCTAGTAGCATAAATATATGCTACCATATTTATAATATAATATGTTACCATCTAGTAGATAGAGTATGCTACCGGTCGGTACCATACATGTCTTCTTCATCGATAGCATAGATATATGTTGTCAACCGGTAGCATACATTTATGTTTCCATTGGTGGCATTTTGTAGTGATATCATAAAGGAGGAAAAAAAAGTATGTGAAATTTTTTTCTTATTCCATATATTGTAAGGACACATTTCTCATTGAGATGAACATTTTAACTACTAACATCAAAAAATTCCAAAAAAATCCTTTCAAAACTGGGGAAATCTAGATTTTTTCACAAAAAATCACTTTTTTGAATTTTTTTATTTGATCTAGATTTTATGAGGAAAAATTTCTCATCGAGATGGTTGCTTTAATTTCTATTTTCAAAAAATATTTTTGAAAAATTACATATGTTGTTATCCAATAACATATATTGTCAACGACAACACATACTGTTAGTAGATGATTGCTACCGATTGACACCATTATCAAATGATTCGCCAAACTATTTGAAACCTATGTCCTTCATATTCACCATAATTTTGAAATTCATTTTTACATATATTCACAATTAATATCTACAAGTTTTTATGGGGTCTTAAATTTTCCCTGATGGGGAATCTATGATGTTCTAGGGAGGTATGCATGAGTTACATTAGAGGTATCTTATAAGTTATAGAATTTATTTCATCAAGTAAATTCTATTATGACCTAGAGTAAGTTGCATAATGGTATTTAGGAGGAGAGACATGGATGGAGGATCCATGGTAGGATGAGGTTTGTTGTAACATTGGGAAACCTTATCCTAAGATGGAGGAATAAGTTCCTTAGGGGGATTTCCATTGATCCTTGGGACGAGCCTCAACTAATGGAGTAATATCATCATTGGATTGCTCATCCAAAGTATTGATAATTTTTTGGTCATTGGGTTAGTACTTTCTGGGTTTTGTACTGTATACATATATGTGAGTGTATGTCAATAATTAACCTTATTTGCAATTGACATATTATAAATTTATGTAATTATGGTTATAGTACTCTTCATTAATACCTAAAATTTTTTTCATAAGTTGTGTGTTGTGCTTAGTCCTAGATTAGAAGTGCTTAGAGGATTACATTAGGGACTAATATTTCTCATAAGGTTAATGGATAATGGAGTTAGTGTCAAAATGAGGTGCAAGGAAGAAACTGAGGGAAACCTTCTTAATATCCTTACAATCCTTGTGGGAATGGATGATAGGGGTGTAACACCAAAAAAGGGGTCTAGATTTAAGGAGGGTAATATTTTTTTAGTAGGATGAATGATGCAAGGGGTGGGAAGAACTTATGATAGTTCAACATGTGCCAAGGATGGGTAGTGTGGGTATTGAGAAATATTACTTTGATCATCGTTGTTTAAAGAGGAATGTGTGGTGGATTTACCTTTAGAAAGGGATCAAGGGTTAATAGATTGAGATGTTAATTTAAGGGTACTTGATGGCTTTTATGGTTGTTCAAATATCTTACACAAGGCATCCCAATCATTTAGTTTTCTCAATATCCTCTTTTAGCATCGTGGGTGTAGTATTTTATCACCCAATGTAGCTATGCACATTGACACTTCATCCATACAAGTCTAAAAGCTCAACCGAAGCACGCACAACATCTAGGTCCTCATTTTTTTCTTAGTAAGATGTTAGCATGCATGTTCACATTCATAACCATAAAAAACATTTATTCAAGAAGATACATCATAGCATGACAATTAAGCAACACATATAATAAGGAAATTCATTCATAGGAAACAACTATTCATATATGAATACTAATCAACCCATGTTCGACATAATAATATTGGTAATCCACACAATTATCCATTATAATCACCATTCATTACATAAAATATAATTTTATTACATTACAAACCATTACACCCATGTGTTAGACCTTACGCGCTTTCATACAAACTACATACTAACACTTATAATCCATATGAATTCCCTATCTTCATAACTTTCCACTACCTTGAAATTAAAATGAGGCATCATCTATATTCATAGGGTGGGGACTTTCCCTTCACTACCTACATGAACCTTCCCAATAATAGGTGTGCTACTCATAAATAGATGAAGCTATAATTAGCTCATAACTTACATGCTTTAATCTTATTATTAACATGTTCCATGTGTTGTATTTTTCCTTGTCTTGCATGTTTTTTTATCCTTTTCTTGGCCTCTAATTCATCTTGCTTTATCTATTTCTGGATCTTTCCTGAGTAGCACTCCATCTTCCTCTTATTTATTTTTATCCCTATCTTGGAAAATTGGCCAAATCCTTAATGTTGCATGTATGTGTGCAACCTTTCGCACCGACCTATTCCTTTGTGGTGTGTGCACCTCCACACAATCTCATGTTCATACTTCCTCTCCTTACACACATGACATTGTACACAACTTCGAGCTCCCTCATGGTTAATATCTAGCCATTTCCTCATACCAACGGTGGGATAGAAGGACTAGACCTTATATTGGAGATTAAGAACAAGGTCCTTGAGAAAGTTTTGAAAAATATTTTGATTATCAAGATGATGGTTTACTTGATTAGATAAAATCTTCCATCACTTGATGAAATCATAGGTTGATATGTTGGGGATTATTTCAAATTGATAAATTTCTTAAATGTATTTTCAAGGAGATCATGTGTTGAAACTCATTCACAAAATCCTTGAATAAAGATTCTATATCAATGATGGAGTGAAAAGAGATTTGATTATACCATTCTAAGGTATCTCCTACTGAAACGTTTTTGTTAGGATTTTAGTTGTAACATAGCAATTGGTTTGAATTCACTCCTTATAGATGTTTCTAAAGGGTTCAACATAGATGGTTGGGTCGATTGACCCATCATAAGAAATGGGAGGATATATCCCCCATATAGCTATGGAAGTGATATTATGGGCTATAGATTCATTTTTTAATGTTCGGAAAACCTTGTTATTGATTAGAGGAGGAGGGATGGGATTATTATTAGTATCCAAAGTCAATGGAGGTGTTGAAACTGATTAGGACCGATACAAACATGTGATGATTGAGAATCCATTTTTAAAATATGATTTCACATTTGAAACATGCTAGAAATGGTAGAAGATTACATAATGGCCAATTAATCCAAAAATTTGATAATTGTGATATTACGATCAAGTGGTATATTCAGGTCACTCGAGGAAGATGCAATGGTATTGCTGATTTTTAAGGGGGGTTGGGGTTAGGGGTTTCTCACATTGTCAAAGGATTATCATTAATAATAGGTTTTTAGGGTTAGGAGTTTCTCACATTGTCAAAGGATTATCATTAATAATAGGTTTTTAGGATGTTTTCAAGGTTTTCTCTTACGTAGTATCTATGTCTTGATAAAAATTGATTAAGTACCCCTCCTTGGTTGGTGTGAAATATTTGTCATTGTTCAAAATTTTGATGATTTGTCTAGGATATTTTTTTACAATATCCACCATGTTAAAAATATTTGTAAGGTTAAGCCTAGATGAGATCAACAATGGTAGTGTACAACAGTTTATTGTGACAGGAAAAGCAAGGTAAGAATCAAATGAGACCAGACTTGGAAGTGTGTAGTGGTTAATGGTGTCGGTCTAGGTAGTTATGGTAGAGATTTTGATATTGATGTTTCCAAAAATGAGGGAACGAAGGCACATCCCATGTGGATTTGGATTTTTAATGGGTTTAACATGGAAATAAAAATTCTAAGAGGATACATGATGGGGATATAAAAGATGTCTCTTAAAAAGAATGATTTTACCTAGATCTTAACAAAATTGGTCATGAAAATATGCATGGGGTTTATTGTATTCAAAATTTCATAGGTATGATGACATATTGGTCATATATTCACACAATGGTCTATCATTTGGTAAAATAAAGACTCTAAATTATTAAATAAGTGATCAATCATATATGAGTTTACATAGAAGCTAATCACATTAGGTTAAGAAAACTTAACCAAGATAGGATCAACCATGCAAGGAAGTTTACACATAGGATGATTTTGTAGGAAATGAATACAATAAGGAGATTAATGATGAAATATGGAGTGAAGATGAACCAATCTTCAAGGTAATAAGATTCATGTTAGGTTCACTAGAATGTATGACCCGCTAAGATAGATCCTTGTAGTTGTCATCTTATTCTCTAATAATATAACTAGAAATACTAATAATAGGGGTCAAATCCAAGCCTACATATAATATGTAGATACCAATTATGCTCAAGAGTGTAAGGGTTTATAGTAATTATAGATTATGATAACCCTAACCCTAAGATAGTTATAGGTTTTAAATAAGGCCTATATAAATTAATTAAAGAGATGTGTTTGTGGTGTGTGTGTGTGTGTGTGTGTGTGTGTGTGTGTGTGTGTGTGTGTGTGTGTGTGTGTGTGTGTGTGTGTGCCCATAGCGTGAGTGTGCATGCGTGTGTGTGTGTGTGTGCATGTGGCGTGCGTGTGCATGTGTGCATGTGTGTGTGCGTGTGCAGTGCGCAGCATGTGCATCATGCGTATAATGCCCAAGATGCGTGGAATGTGTGGCGTGCGTGTGTGTGCGTGTGTGTGTGTGTAACGCACACGCACGTGTGTGTGTGTGTGTTTGCCATGTGTGTGTGTGTGTGTGTGCTTGTGTGCGTGTGTGTGTGCGTGTGCGCATGTGCGTGCGTAAGCGTGGGTGTGTGTGTGTGTGTGTGTGTGTGTGTGTGTGTGTGTGTGTGTGTGTGAATATTTGAAATTTTACCGACAAGATTGATCATGGTCAATCCCATCAGCATTAAAGATCACAAATACCAATAGGATTACCTATGGTCGATCATGTCACCTTAAGGAAACCTAAGGTCAAGGATTCAAATAAATAGGTAATGGAGGTAAAATACATAATAGAGACACGATGAAGGTCCAAGATGACTATAAGTGACAGAATACTTGGAATGAGTGAAAACAAGTATGAGACAATTAGATTACGATGATGATGTAGCATGTGAACAAGTGATACAATAAAACAAGGATGACATGACTATGGCATCAAGGATAACATAATGATATCTCTCCAATTTGTTTCATTCTATCCCATATGCCTTATTCTTATCACCCCTAATTCGATAGACCCTTAAGGAACCCATTTAGGAAGATAATTCAAAAAAATCCTCAACAAGGGAAAAGGTTATTTAGAATGTAAAATGATGTGTAAACATTATGTATCTCTTCTATGGGATCATATCTAGACATTTTGAGTGTATAAAGGAAAACAAAATATTAATACATGGGATAGGATGGTGGTGAATTTAAAGGTGAAATTCTCACCTATAGATTACTATCTTGGTTTGATTCCAATTTTTGCAACAGAGAGAGCTTAGTGTGAATGATTAAAAATGAAGAGTTTTACCGACTCACAATTAGAGTGGGACATGTAGAGGAAGATTTAGAGAACATATATAGATATGTGAATGGATCGCATATAATGGTTCAAGATGAGTTTGGAATGATCTAAGTAAGGTTAACTAAGGAGGCCTATTAGGTTGCCACTGAAGGAAGAAGACAATTTGGTGTGAAATCAATATAGTGAAAACTATATAGATGGAAAATTCATGGATAGGGTGGTGGAAAATATAATATTGTTAGGATAAATTTTATTATCCTATTATTAATTATGCATAGTAGGATTATTTAATTAATTTTATTAATTAAATAATTAATGATTAAATTGTTATATGGTTAAACAACCATATTTGTCTGTTTGCACATTGTTATATTGTTATAAACAATATATTTGTCTTTATGTAATTTTGCTTCCCGGATGTTATTGGAAGCTTGTGAAATCTGGTTTTTGGTTGCACCTGTGCAACTCATTTTCCCGGATGTATTTGGCTGTGCAATATCTATAAATATTGCAGCCCATTCTCTGTAATTGTTTACTGATTGAGATTAATAAAATATACACAGGCTTCCGTCCCTGTTTCTCAATCTACATTTGGTACCAGAGCGAATGAAGCTCCCCGGCAAGGTTGAGAAGGTTGCAGAAGAAGGAGAATTCATGGAGAAGTAATCACTGAAGGATAGTCGAGAGCCCAGTGCCTCCTCCGCAAACTCCCAGCAACCCCCGCCTAACCATAACCTCCCGTTCAATTCCAGGTGTTTGAACGCAAATTTTTTTGCACTGTGCACTCAAAGACTGGCAAAAATTGCTACAGGTATTGAATTTTTAAAAAAAAAAAATTCCCAATCAGGGTTTTGTTTTTACTGCATTTAGAGGTATATCTTGTTTTGGAGGATTGCTTTTGTGTATATGCACTGTGAATGAATCAAATAAAAAAAAAGAGAAGGAAACGTTTTTTTAGCAAAAGAGGCGCCATTCTCCTCATGCCCACGCCATTCTCTGTTTCCACGGCCTGTACAAGCAAGCTCCATTAAAAAATGCGGCCCAGCAATAAAAAAACGCAGCCATAAGCTAAAAAACGCCTTGCTATTCCCCACGGCCTGCATAGCAAAAAAAACGTTTTTTTGAGCTTGCCCACGCCATTTGCTGCCCCCAGCGCCTGCACAAAGAAAAAAAAAACGTTTTTGTGAGAAAATACATCAAAAAAACGCGCCCAAAGAACTTCAAAAGTTATAAGCACCAAAGGAAAAAAACGCAGTCAAGTGCATTCAAAACACGAAGGAAAAAAATACAGCAAAAATACAAGGAAACAGGCGTGGCAAAGAAAAAAGGCGCCCAAACTCAAAAAAACGTGACCTGCATCATACATTGAGCAAAGATCAAAGAAGAATAAAAAAAATGAAAAAAAATGGTGAGAAATAAGGTAAAAGTGGCGGCCAAAGGAGATAAAGTGCTGTAGATGCTTCAGATCCGGATTTTTAGCTAAAAAATAACCTAAAAACGCCTCTCACCAGCTGCTGCCACGTGGATCCTTCATCTAGGGCGCATTTTCTAAGGTAAGCCATTTTTTCATATACTTTAAATACAAGTTTGCTCATCTCTACATCAAGCGCCCTTAAGTGGCCAAGTTGGATAGATGTTTAGAAGTGAGAGGTGCATGGTTCAAATCCCACCCCCAACTTCACATTTTATTTGGCAAGGAATTTTTGAATAAATCGCTAAATTTAGCAGATTTTTTTGAATTTAGTTATAACTAACTAAATTTAGCGAGAAATCCCTAATTTAGGTAAAAAAAAATTTCTCCCATATGGTCTTTTTTCTCATTCCAGACATTTTTTCGAAAAATGAGACCCACCTAAAATTGCATTTTCAGCTATTTTTTTGCAATTTTTAGCATTTAGGGCTCGTGAGGTCACCAGACCCCGAAACCAAATTTTTTTTTTTCATGTCATTCAAATTGTATTGTATATATTTACTAATTTGCAGGTTGCCATAATATAATCGCAAAACTTTGTAGAATCGCTAAGAAACTGGCAGAATTGTAATCAAAAATAGTAAATTTGGTTCTATAACACTCACGAGATCCTAGATCTCATTCGCAGCTGTTTCGTATATACAAGTGCCTCTCGGGAAGCGCTTACAAAGCCGTCGCGACTACTACCGCACTTAACGCCTAATATAGCTGCAACAACGCCGTCTCGGGCATCATCCCTATAAATCGACGGGAGTAATAAGGTCACAAAGGCACACACTATGAACCATCCCATCCGTCTGTGAACGATCATGCAAGACATAAATCCGACCGAGAAATTATCCGAGTATATAGGGAAAAAGTTACGCGCGCGTATGAGGATATTTCTTTGAGAGGTGTCAATAATCGCATGCACCCCATCGCATCGCTGTCTTGGTACCACGTATCGAATTCTTTCACGACGTTAACGCCTCTTTCACGCATCACGGTATATAGAAAGGGCGAGCTTCTTCCACGCACCGACGGGTATATCGAAGGGCGCGTATATGAAAGGTTCTAAGTATATCTGATCGACGGTATATAGATTGGGAGAGACCTTATACCGGAGTGATAAGAGCCAAACCCCGCAAACTGATCTCTGCAAAATGGGCACCAATGCCCCCAAATTTTTTCTTCCGGATTCACAATTGCTCAGAGGAAGCAACTATGCTGCTTGGAAGACAAAAATCAAGACACAGCTTGAGTTTGAAGAAATCTGGCCTGTTGTGACTGGTACTCTAACCAGATCACCAACGGATGCAACACAACAACGACAATTTGATAGAGCAGATCAGAAAGCAAAGCTCATCATCTTGTTTGGAGTATCCGACGATGTGCAAGTCCACATTCGAGATGCTACATCAGCAAAAGAAGCTTGGGATAAACTGAGCACAATATATGAGGCCAAGAACAAGAATGTCATACTCAATTTGCAGAGTCAGTTACATACGTTGAAATTCAAACAGAATGAGAAAATTGAAGCCTTCCTAAGAAGAGTTGCAGAGTTGAGGGCTTCACTTCTAGCCCTAGGAGAAGAGGTCAAAGATGAGTCTCTCGTTCCCATTGTTCTGAGAGCTCTCCCTTCTTCTTACCGAATTTTTGTCACAACTCTAAACTTGTCAGATACGACAATTAGTTTTGACAAGTTAGTAAACCTACTGCAACAAGAGGAAGCAATGCACAACAAGGATGATGAAGAGGAGCAGGCACTGTCTTCACATCAAAAATGGAAAGGAAAAGGTAAAGGAAAACCTAAATCCTATCAGAAGTCCCCACATCAGAATCAGTATCATGGGGACAATCAATGTAAGAAGATGTCCCATTTGCAAAAGAGGACATGACTTGCAAGAATGTTGGTTTAACACATATAAGAAAGGTTCATCGAAGCAATGCTCGACCACAACAACAACAAACTTACAAGGGACATTCAAACAATTATCACGGGCAGTAAAAGGGAACTGGAAAGAAGACCCCACCAAAGAAGGTAATATTGCTTTGCAACAAGATCACCAGATAATGAAGACTTCTTGTTCATCGCTCGATCATCAGTGAACCATCCACGCCATCTAGTGACATCTGGTATGTTGATTCGGGAGCCACTCGACACATGACCGCCACAGACCGGTTTATTTCAATGAGGGACACGCCATCGAAAAATCATGTTTCGTTGGGAGATGATTCTTCATATACAAGATGGGATTGGAAACATTTCTCTACCCCTTGGTTCACGCAAATGCAGACTATCGATGTTCTATATGTCCCCGGTTGTCGAAAAGAACCTTCTTTCGGTCACCAACTCCTAGATCACAACCTGAAAATTGACTTTGATAGTCAATCTAGCAAGAAAATGTGTTTGATTCGAGATAAATCCAGAGGCTCGAAAATAATTTCAAAAGCCTCAAATTTGGGAAGAATGTTTCAACTTGATTTCATTCACAAAAATGATCAAGCACTCGTGGCTAAAAACTCCACCTCACCTCGGTTGTGGCATCGGAGATTTGGTCATGTAAGTTTCAAATATCTCACACACTTCTCGCCGGTGTAATATGGTACATGGGCTACCATCTCTTCGTAAGGATACAGCATAAGTGTCCTCACCGCTAGCAATAGGAAACAACACAGAGTTTCATTCCAAACAAGTACTTTTCGAGCTCATGGAAAACTTGACTGGTTCATACCGATCCAGGCGGTCCAATGCAGCCAAGTCATTCAGTGGTTCCAAGATTTCATGCTCTGTGTTGGTCGATTGACGATTATTCACGCAAAATGTGGATTTTTTGTCTTCGCAAGAAAAGTGAAGCCTTTGAAATGTTCAAAAAGTTCAAAGTGGCAGTTGAGAAAGAAACTGGTCGTCACATCAGAACTCTCCGCTCAGATCGAGGGGGGGAATTCACCAGTGATGAGTTCAGAGACTATCTACAAACTCACGGGATTCATCGACAAATGCCTCCTCCACACACACCACAGCAAAATGGTGTTGTTGAGAGAAGAAATCGTACTATCATGGAAATGGTGCGATGCATGATCGATGATTCCGAACTTGCAAAGACATTTTGGGCAGAAGCAGCAAAAACAGCAGTGTATTTGTTAAACAGAGCGCCCACAACTGCTCTTGATGGAATTACACCACAAGAAGCATGGTCAAAGAGGAAACCATCCATTGCACACACCTCGTAGTATTTGGATGCAAAGCAAGCATGCACATACCCAAACAAATGTAAAGAAATTGGACATGAAGTCACAAAATCTCATCTTCATTGATACAAGAAGAGACTCTTGGGTACATGATCGATGGATCCTAAGACCGTAAAAGTCTACACAAGCAGAGATGTTGAGTTTTTCGAGAAGAAGGAAGCAGAGACTCCTCCTCCGACTCGCAAGATGTAGATTTTTCACCAAATTTTGTAAAAAGTCGAAGAAAATGTTCCCTCGTAAGATGAAAGTGATGATGGGGATGATGGTGTTGATCGATAGGACCACAACCCATGGGAACAGCTCAACGTATTCCTAAATGGTGTACAAGCACATTACGAGATGCAAGATTGGATGCTCCACCGGATACATCCACCCTCGGACCACTGACTCGCAGAAAGCAAGAGAAGAAGTTAACTTTGCTTTGATGAGTAGAGTTATCAAATCATTTGAGCCCTCTACATAGTCCAGAAGCCCTACAACCAAAAGCTTGGAAAGATGCCATGGATTCTGAATATCAATCAGTGATGAAGAATAACACTTGGCAACTTGCCGATCTTCCACCAGGGAAGAAACCCATTGGATGCAGATGGATATTCAAAACTAAGTACAAAGCAGATGGGACAAAGGGACAAGTGTAAAGCAAGACTTGAAAGAAAGGGGTACGCACATTAAAAAGGTATCGACTATGAGGAGACATTTGCTCCCACAAATAAGATCAAAACGATCAGATGATCTTTGCTCTAAATTTCTCACTTGATGGAAAGTTCACCAAATGGACGTAAAAAGTGCCTTCCTGAATGGAGATTTGCAAGAAGAAGTCTACATGACTCAACCTGAGGGATATGTTGTACCTAGTCAAGAAGAAAAGGTATGCAGACTCAGGAAATCTCTGTATGGCCTAAAACAGGCACCCCGGGCATGGTACATCAAGATTGATGAGCATCTCGTATAACATGGATTCGTCAGAAATCCATACGATCCCAATCTCTACCTCAAAAAGCAAGGGGGGGAGATGGTGATTGTTGTAGTTTATGTCGATGATCTAGTCATCACTGGTAGTTCAGTGAAGATGATTGATGAAACAAAGAAAGATCTTAAGCGATCATTCGACATGACAGATCTCGGGCTTATGCACTACTGTCTTGGACTGGAAGTATGGCAGAAAGAGAATCACATCTTTGTTTCTCAGATGAAATATACCAAGACAACGCTCGAGAAGTTTAGGATGATGGATCGCACACCAATCGCTACACCTATGGAGAACAGACATAAATTATCTCGCTCGTATCCATCTCCCGAGGTAAGTGCCACTCTCTATCGGGCAAGAAATGATTGGGAGTCTCATTTACTCCGACCTACACTAGACCGTATATCAGCTTTGCAGTGAGCTATCTATCCAGTGTTCATGCAGAACCCAAAGTTTGTCATTGGAAAGCAGCAAGAAAGCGCATTTTAAGATATCTCAAAGGATCAAGTGATCTTGGTCTAGAATACAAGAAGAACGAAAACTTCTTCTTGACTGGATATTCGATTCGATCACGCAGTAACATTGATGATAGAAAATCCACTTCCGGATTTGTATTCTTTATGGGATCTGACCAATATCATGGGGAAGTAAGAAACAACACTTTGTTTCTCGCTCTTCCACGTGCCGAGTATCGCTCACAGAGAAGTCGTCTGTGAAGTGATTTGGCTACGCCGCATACCGGAAGGACTTGGAATACCACAGGACAAACCGACCACCATGTATGTTGACAACGAAGGTGTTCTCAAACTTGTTCGCAATCCAGTTTTTCACGAGAGAACAAAGCACATTGAAGTTCAGGTTCATTTCATACGCGAACATGTATTGAAGCACAACATCCAGCTTCAATTTTGTCCAACAGCTGAACAACGAGCAGATATTTTCACAAAGTCACTTGCACGTGACAAGTTCGAGTTGTTCAGAGCATTTCTCTCCTCATCTCTTCAGACAATGCACAATTAAGGGGGGGAATGTTAGGATAAATTTTATTATCCTATTATTAATTATGCATAGTAGGATTATTTAATTAATTTTATTAATTAAATAATTAATGATTAAATTGTTATATGGTTAAACAACCATATTTGTCTGTTTGCACATTGTTATATTGTTATAAACAATATATTTGTCTTTATGTAATTTTGCTTCCCGGATGTTATTGGAAGCTTGTGAAATCTGGTTTTTGGTTGCACCTGTGCAACTCATTTTCCCGGATGTATTTGGCTGTGCAATATCTATAAATATTGCAGCCCATTCTCTGTATTGTTTAACTGATTGAGATTAATAAAATATACACAGGCTTCCGTCCCTGTTTCTCAATCAACAATATTGTATGAAAAAGGTGAGGTGAGTTCACATCATGCATGAGGGAAAAAGTAGAGAAGGTGGAAATTCATATTGAGAAAGAGGTCATGGATTTAGCGGCATGTGTTATAGGTGTGAAGAAATAATTCATGGAGGTTATAAGTGTTTACAAATCTAGAATGTTGGTAAGTAAGTGTGCACATTGCACAAAGAGAGGAATATGGCATGTCAAGCCATGAGGAAGAACTAAAAAGTGGAGAGGCATTTATGTCCAAGTGTGTATTGTTGATACTATACACATAAGAAGTTGAGTAGAGAGGAAGAGTTTGTTTAAAATTACATGTAATTCAAGTGGTAAGGTTGTAATTTAATAGTAGACATCAAAATCAATGATATTTTGGTTGTGTAGGATAAGGTTGATAAATTTGGTTTGACCATGATTTAACCCTTGATTCCCTACAAGGTTTTTTGGTTACATAAATGGACACCATATTTTGGTGATGGAACAATTTCGATGAAGTTTTACTTATGAAGATATGAGAATGAAGTTTTGTGTGATATTATGCCCATGGATGCATGTCATGTGTGGTTAGAAACATTTTGGAAATTTGAATAGAATGTGAAACATGATGGTCATCTAAACACCTATAATGTGGAGAAAATGGAAAGAATTATACGCTAAACCCATTAGGGATAAGAGTGAAGCATCACCAAAAATTTTTGTTTCTCTCGAGAAGCGAGTTCATGAATGAGGTGAAGCATAATAGTGTATATTTTAAACTTATAGGATGGACCACACAAAGAGAAAACATCACAAAAGTGTCTCATAGTGAAGAAACAATGTCTTGAGAAGCGAATAAGGATATGTTGGGTGAGTTTTCAAAGATTGTGTCAACTGAGTTACCTAAAAGGTTACCTCATGTGAGTTATATTAGTCACCGCATGGACATAATTTTATGTATAAGTTTTTTTAACAAGATTGCATACAAAATGAAACAGAAAGAAAATAAAAAGATACATAAGCAAGTACATGAGTTGTTGGAGAGATGGCTCATCAGGGAGATTCTAGGTGTGTGTAGTGTAAACATTTTAGCACCAAAAAAGGGTGATGAATGGTGTATATGTATAGATTCAAGGGCCATAAATAAGATCACCATCATGTATATGTTATCATTATCGTGTATGGATGATATTACAGATTTCGTGTGTGGATAATAGAGTTTTAGAAAGATTGATTTGAAAATAGCATACGATCATATTCACATAAGAGAAGGAGATGATTGGAAGACACCATCTAAGAATCGAGAGGGATTGATAAATGCACTAAATAATTTCTGAGGTTAATGAATCAATTCATGAAACCATTTTTGGGAAAAATTTGATTGTGTACCTAATCGATATTTTGATTTTCAATAGGAGACGTGAAGAGCATTTTTTTACATGTCACGGAAGTATTGTATATATTTTGAGAGGAAGAGTTAATTTGAATAAATGCATCTTTATGTAAAAGGACATAGTATATTTTGGATTTGTGATTTCCATTGAAGGTTTGAAGATAGACAAATAGAAGCTTCATGTAATTTTGGTTTGGTTATCACCGCAAAAGTACATTTGAGGAACACAATTTTTATAGGTTAGTTAATTTTTACTACAAGTTTATTGGAAAATTTAGGGGTGTAATGTGTAGTGCGGTGTGGTGTGTGTGTGCATGCACGTGCGTGTGCACATGCGCATGTGTGGGCACGTGGGTGTGCGTGTGTGTGTGTGCATGCGCGCGCGCGTATTTATAAAAATCGTGCGCGATGTTGCGTGCGCGTGCGCTTGCGTGCGCGTTGCGTGCGTGCGTGCGTGCGTGCGCGCGGTGCGTGCGTGCGTGCGTGCATGCGTGCGTCTGCGTGCGTGCGTGCGTTTTTTTAATCATGTATGCGCGTTACGTGCGTGCGTGCGTGCAATAATGCGTATTATGCGCATATAATATTGTGTGTGTGTGTGTGTGTGTGTGTGTGTGTGTGTGTGTGTGTGTGTGTGTGTGTGTGTGTGTGTATGATAATATAAAAAGGACATGAGGGCATAAGAATTTTTTTAATAAAGCACAGGTGCATAAAAGATTTTTGTGGAATTGAAGAAGAAAGTTAATGAACAACCAATATTGGTGTTGCATATTTTGTGAATTTATTTTAGGTTAATTTTGATGCTAGTGGTATATTCATTGGTATAGTGTTTCTTTAAGGATGAATACATGTGTATTTAGATGAAAATTTTCATTGTGTAAAGAATAATTATAACATGTATGACTAGTTATATATAATTGTGCAAGCAATTAATAAGTAGAGACACTACCTATTGCCAAAAGAGTTTATGTTATCTAGTGATCATCAAGCATTGTAGTTTATTAAGTCGAGGAAATTGAACCAGAGGAATAAAAGTGGGTGGATTACTTATAAGAATACACAGTTTAAACATAGATGTGAAAATATAATATGGTGGTTGATGCACTCGTGGGTGTAGTTATTTATTAACAAATATGAGAGTAAAATTTGTGGGTTTTGAATCAAATAATCCATATGTTCAAGATTAGTATTTTAAAGAGGCGAATGGGAATAATGTGTAGTACTAAAAATGTATACAAGACAACTTAGTTGGAATTTTTTTCACGAAGGATTGTTGTTCGAGGAAGGTAGTTGTGCATCTCGAGAGGATCTATGTGGGAAAATTTTGTAATAGGAAAGCATTGTGTAGGATTGATGGGAAACTTTGGTTTAGATAAAACCTTATTATAGATAGGGGAGAGTTATTTTGGCTGAAGATGACTGAAAATATTCACAAGTTTGTGTAGGAATGCCATATGTGTAAGTCAGATCTCAAAGATTTTGGAGATCTCAGAATAAATATTTTTATCAACCTTTTCCCATTCTAGAGACATCTTGGGGAGACATAAGTATGGATTTTATATTGGGTTTACCTATAATGTAGAGAGGAGCTGATTTCATATTTTAGTGGTGGAAATTTTTTTCAAAGATGGCACATTTCATTACTTGTAGGAAGACCAAAGATGCAATACATATTGTAAATCTTTTCTTCCAAGAGATTGTTAGGTTGCATGGATTGTCGCGTAGTATATTGTCTCATAAAGATACAAAAAAATGTTGGCCATTTTTTGTGAACATTGTGGAAGAAGTTGGATATAAATTTGTAATTCAATTTAGCAAACCATCCTCAAACTAATGGGAAAAATAGAATTTGTAAACAAAATCCTTGGATATTTGTTGAGATGTTTAGCCAAAAATAATCCGGAACATGGGATTTGGTTTTATTGTAAACATAATTTTCTTATAATAATTCAATAAATAGGATTATTAAGAAGATGCCATTTAAAATTTTGTAATCCTCGTGGAGTAAAAAAGTTGAGAGTGTTAGAACACAATGAAGGAAATAGTGTTGAAGTAGGGGACTTTGCAAAGCATATGAAAGAAGTGTACCAAAAAGTGTGTAATTAATTAGCATGGATGAATGTGCAATACAAATAACATGTAGATGACAAAAGAAGTGGATTTGAATATCATATTGGAGACATGCTCTTAACATAGGTTTAGAAGGAAATATTTCCCAAGGGGATATAAAATAAGTTTTAAGTAGAAGAATATTGGGCCATGCAAAATCACAAGGAATTTTACGTAGGACATGTATGAGATGGATTTGGATGTAGGCATTGATATCTATAATATATTTAATGTGGAATATATATATCCATACCAAAAAGGTTAGGAAATAATTGAAGACTAAAATTATATAGATGGTAGAATAGATTGGAGGAAGTAGATGCCAAAGATAGTGTGTGATAAATTAGAAGTGATTGACACCAAGATCTGGATGACACATAAGGATTATAAGAATTATTTAGTAAAGTGAAAGAGAAATAACATTATAGATGTAACTTGGTTGAGCATTTTGGATGTTTTGAAACATGGCATTTAGATTCCTTGATAAGGAGATCAATTTTTCAAAATTACCTAGGTGTATGATGTAGGAGCATCTAGGTTCATAGGAAATATTATATCATTCAAAGACATTTGAACAATTAGATTTAGTCTATGTTTACATTTTGTTTTATTATCGTGTTGTGCAGTGAAGGAATATGTTATTGGTGAGCCACATAATAAAGAAGAGTGTTTTTAGTGGGACACACATTAAATAAGTGTGTTGTTGAGTACGCTGCAATGTATAGTGTTGCATTTTATCTAGTTTGCAAGTCAATTACATAATTTTTCATGAATCCATAGTTATTCTATGTAATGTTAGGTTTGTTGTCCAATTGTTTGAAGTGCACATTTTATATATGGAATCATGTTCACATTGCACAAGTCTAGAGATTTTGTTTTCAAGCATACACATGTTTCCCCAAGCTAAAGAATACTAAGAACCTATTTTGGAAGTTGTGAAGTACTTCTGAAGTCACTCAATACTATCTGGAGCCACATAGAACTTAAATTTTTTTTGAAACTATAAATCATTGATAATTGGACAATATGAGGTATAAGTATCGGGAGGTTGGATAGTTGTGTCTTTTGGTCATTAGTTTTGTCATTTATGACATTTCACTTGAATTTAATAAGTTTATAAGTCTTAATGTGATGGAATTTTATGACTACATAACGAAGCCTAATCACTTAGAAATGTAGCTTTGAGATAGACCTTTTGTGAATCAAGTAGCTTGGTGTTTTCATTTAAGATTAGAGTTTGGATACAATATTAATGCTCTAAACAACGAGGTTGGTAAGTAAATAATGGGAAATTATAAATATATTATGTGTGATCTGACATGACATAGAGGAGATATGATGTGTGATTGAATTGTTGTTGATCAGTTTAAGATTTTTATTTCTCTAATATTTTGAATAGAAGTCTCGTTTAAATTTGGTGGTTTAATTTGTGTTCATTTGATTTCCTAATTGTGCACTTTTTCAATTTTATTTGGTTTATATTTAGACACATATTATGAGGGTTACGCAGGTGTAAGGATGTTCTTCGTTGGGCTCCCTAACCACTTATGTGTCATTTGAGAAAACCTGCGAAGACAAATGTGTGAGACCAATAACTAAAACAATATTTAGGAGTCTCAAGTTCTCAAGAATCAAGATACCAAATATTCCAGGGTATCAATAAGGATAGGAGCCCTTTTTATATATTTTAAGTGATGGAGGTAGGTGGGATGTTATGGGTGCAAAGTGCATTAGAGATTTAAGTGATTAAATGATACATTATGGGTTTATTAAATATGTGTATCAATGTATAGATAAATGTGACATGATTTTCAATTTGGTGGATGAGGATATTATTAAATTTTTGTGTTGTGATGTATTTTATCAATTTTAGTTTCATGATTTTTAGTTTTTTTGAGTGTTTATTGTTTGTATAGGATTTTGGGACTTTATATTATTTTTAACATTTTATATATGTGACCTTATATGTAAGGTGTGATATCTAGTGTGCACATTTCCCCCTTTTTGAGTTGTGTTATACAAGAGGTAGGATATAACATAAAAATTGAGTATGGGATGGGATTTTTCAAACCCTATTACAAATATTTTTGCATATGTGGGATTGGACTAATGATTGGATATATAAGACTTTATAAATATTGATCGATGGGCCACTTTAATGGACATTGTGAAGGTGAGAATAGGCTGATTTTGTAGGAGGAGATGACTCTTTAATTGGTTGGAATGATTTTTAGATTTATTGATAGGTTGATTTGCATAAGATTGATAAGTGAAGGACTTGGTATAGAAACCCCTCTCAAGTGACATATTTTTGGATATAACCTACCTCAATTAGGTGCAGGCCAAAAAATGGAAATTGACAAATGATATAAACCGACCTTGAGATAAGTAAAGTGATTGAAATGTGGGTAGAAATTATTTCCCTAGCTTGACACGGGGTAGAAAGGGACTGATAAAAATGGATTGTGATAGAGTTAGTGATGATCCACTTCCCCAACGTGGCGTAGGGAAGAAAGTGATGATAATAAAAATGGATTGTGAAAGAGTTAGTGATGATAGGTTTTCCCCAACTTGATGTAGGCTAGAAAGTGATGGTGATAAAATGGAATATGTGAGACATTTAGTAAGAACGGTGTGCCCAAACCTGATAGAAGAGGGAAGATGAGAATATATAATGATAAAAATTGATTGTATTATATAGGTAGGGATTGATCATTGAGAAGTGATGGTTATTTTTTTAATCATCACAATCCCATAGATGTTCTTTCAGGATAACAAAAAAATTATTTAAAATGTAATGACATTGGTGACATGTTAGTGTAATGAGATGGTTGTTTATTGATACGATATGAATCAAGATATTAGTGGGCATTTCAAAAACATAAAGGCATGTAGCATGAGATAATAGATAGACTACGAAAGAGTTTGAACAAGATATAGACATTTTCTAGTAATATACTAGTCATGTTTTTCATCAAAATCTCATGTGTGTACAAATGAGAGTCAATTATTGTTTGAGGTGAATATTTGAGGAAAAAACACAAACATGTTAGCCAATGTGTATGATTATTTTGATAGTTGATTTGAAAAATATGGTGTGTGAAGGGTAAATGGGAAGCTATACATTTCTCTATTGTCAGCCAGACATTCATATCCCTAATGGAGATGTATTTGGTTTTAGTTGAAGTGTTATTCTATTTTCTAGTAAAGATACTTGAAAGGCCCTATGAGATTTTGATATTACTTTTTTCATTTGTTTTTGAAAGGATATTGAAAATATTTATCTCTTGTTTGTTTTGAGGGGGTTAGAACCACCATTAACTAAGCGTAGGAATGTGGAATGTATATGTGGACATGACATGAGATGATGTTTATATAGTATGCCTTCAAATATTTGTTACAAATTGTTAAGTATTGGATAATGTGTGGACCTCTTGTTAAAATATCATTCTTAAATTCACTAGGTGATGGTTGATAAAAAGCTCAAAAGGTGGTTGTAGAGGGATTATGACTCATAAAACATGTTATCAAGCTAGCAATAGCTCACTGAAATCTATCATTCAAGTTAGGAATGGAATGTGAATGAATTGTACGAGTGAAAAAGATGATGGAAACAAAATGAAGAATGATGGACAAGTGGGGAAAGAACATATGCATGGGGAGTGATTATTTTTAATATTTGATATACTTTTTTATTTTTTAATATACATATATATTGAACAATTTTTTGAGTTTTTGTTAGCATTTGATGATGTTAGTGTAGATAATATGGGATATGTGGGAATCAATATGTGTTTTAAACCCAATGTAGATAAAACTGAGAGGGATGTGTCCTTGATGATAGATCGAAAATAGGAAAAGGAAAGTCCCCTATCTGAATGATGACAAGATGAATGCGGGACATGAGCTAAAGAATGAGGTGAATAAGAGAGTGTAGAAGGGGGTGGTACAAGATTATGGTGAAAAAGTAAAGCAAACATTCTAAGTGAAGAAGAAGATGGAAATGATTGGAATACGTGATTATGGAGATAGAGATGGGACAATGAAGATTGAAGGAGGATTTTGAGGTAGTGAAATAAGCACTAGGAGAAGTGTATGTGAGACAATGTCAAGCAAACAAGGACTTAAGAAAAAAATTGTGTCGGGAGAAATTATGTGATAAGTGTGGTGAAATTGATAGTGTTAGGTGGATGAAGGCTTGAGAACAAATCTATGGCAGAAGGAAGCGTAAGAGCAAGTGTTTTGGATTTTGAGGAAGACATGTGGTAAGAGGATGAATGTGTGTAGTAGAGGTGTGTTGTAATGATTTGATAGGATAAAGATTTTGTAAGATAATGTTAGGTGGACAAGGACTTGAGAACAATTCAATGTCAAGATAAATCTTAAGGATAAGATCCCACCTTATTACGACCCTTAGTTTGGGTTTAACTTGCTCTTATTATATTAATGCTTATAACTCATAAGGTCTTAGTATCCCATATATTAGTTATAAGCTTTGTAAACTTATGCATTCGATACAAGTATGGATTAATCCTACTATTACACCTAGATATGTAACTATTAATGGTCCTCCATATATATCTTAATTTATGGTATTGAATAGAGAGAGAGGATAATCATAATGATCATCTTAGCTAGCATACACACTTATTGATCTCCTATAATTATTTTTCCTTTATTGTTTTCTATGTACATTGAGTATCCCAACTTGTTCCCAATATACTCATCTTACTTATTTTTCATATTATACGTTGTGGTGTCACGATGCATATCATGCCCGTCTCTCAATATGTCATTGCTTATATTTTTCATGATATATTTAATGCATATACTAGGGACAAGGACCATTTACTTATGTTATCATTTATCTTATTGTTGTTGACTTGGACCACATTGCATTTTCTCGCTTACTCTAATTTCATCTTACCCACCACGGGAATATCCTTTATATGATTACACTATTTTCAATTCCCACCTACGGAGTTATATTTATCGATGATTTATACTAATTACATTTTACACATCTTGGGAATATTCTTAATTTACTATTTTTCCTACACTATATACTTCATCTTACCTTAGAGCATTGTAATATTAACAAGATTACATTTTCATATTCTAGCCAACATGATGAATCGTCTTATGTTTTAATCTTACATCATTATACCTTACACAATGTTGGGACAATATACTATATTAAAGCCTATTATTATTATACCATTCTCCCTTGTGATTTAATAAAATCTGAATTATTTTTTAAAATATAAAAACAATGATTTCTACTAAAGATATATAATTAAATAGATATGCTAGGAAATTTATTTGATTTGATTGTGAAAGAAAACGGAAGAGATATGGACTTACCTAAATTTCTCTTGTCCCAAAGTTTTTCAGGCTAGAAAATGTGATAAGACAAAACACAAACTATTAAAATCCCACTTAAAAATGCGAGAGGTGTCTGAAATGCCTTGACATGGGTGCCTATATAGGAACATGAATGCTTGTGGGTTCCTTAGAGCTCTCGTGGGCGTTGTAGTTTGTATAAAAGCTCAGGATATGGTTCAAACTTTCATTAGGGTTTCACACTTTTCGCCCAATGATCACTTGTATGTCACACTTTGACTGCTAGAGTACCTATAAATCTGCAATACAAAAATCTCCTGCAAAACCCTTAAAAAGACATCAAATCCAAAAATAAAGATGCAAAATGAGGGTTCATACTATCCTTAGATGTCAAACTAGTGAACTTACGACTCAACATTGCATTACATCTCAGACCCAATGTATTTCTATGTGAGTGTGTGTACAATAGTGCTCCTAGGTTTCCCTCACACGATGATGCCAAGATAGTGGGCAGTAGCTAGATAAAATTCAAATGTGTGGGATGGAATTCATAACTTCTCCTTCTTATGTAGTGTTTATGTAGAAAATTGTTCCCAAATGCATTCCCTTGATAAAAAAAAAAATGGTCATGTTTATAATGGTATGTATTTTATGTTTATATAGTGATATCTTGCTTGAATTTCAACACTAATGAAACAACATTCGACTAGTACCTTGGAATAGGAGTAAGAAAATTTAAAATTTTTTACTACTCAATGTCAAAAATAAGATCAAGAAAAAAAGGGGACATGAGTGCCTGTGGTTGGACATCTTTGAGAGTGCGCTTCTCCGCGCCTAGTGTCCATCAGTCATGGGCGTGTATAGTGTCCATGAGACAATGGACAAATGTGAGATGGGATACCGATAAACATGGATCCATGTGACCTAAATTAGAAATAGGTGCGTAAGAAGAGAGAGAAGTGATAGATAAAACAATAAAGAAACTCAAAACAAGAAGACTAACTAGGTAGTGTGTCATCAGTGAATACTTTTCTTATGCAAGATCCATATATAAAACAACATACTTGGTGGTATAATAAATAGTAGTAAGTTTGTGATTTTGTGTCTACATGTGCCCCCTTTATACTATTTGAATGGAATTTAAGTAGTGTAAAATAAGTAAGGAACATACCTATGAGAATTCTAGAGAAGCCTGATGCACTTAGACATAGAAGTGTGCGAAGAATGATAGCATATAACATGACGGACCATGGATCATCGTCTCAATCCCTATGGCATAAATTGAGATGGAAAACCATTGTGAGGAGCACTTAGCAAATTGATGATTTTATTGTGAGTGATTGGATATTTTGATTTTTTCATTTATGGAGATTTCGATGGGGGTAGGGAGTGATTAGTTCCCAATCTGATTTTGTGTGAGTGAAAAATGAGGATTTGGACGTTTTGAGAGATGAAGAGTGTAGGGAGAGAGGTCTAGTTTTACCCTCCACTTTAACTACATCCTCAAAAGGTCTAGATGTTGTAGACTTCCAAGGAGACTCAAAGACCATCTTTTTTCATTTTGATTCATTTCAATCAAATAAGATTAACCCATATAGGAGTAATATAGGAAAGGCAATGACATCTCATTGCCCTAATTCCAAGGGTGTTGCAAAATATATGAGATGGCTTCCATGTTAGGTCATCTGGAAGAGATAGAAGATGTAGGGTAGCTTCCCATGTTAGGTCATCTCGGAAAGTGGTGATGTAACTCCCAAGTTAGGTCATTTGGGAGAAGTGTGTTATGTTTGTGTCGATTGATCGATGTGAATAGTAGAATATTAGTTTATTTGATATTTGAATGTGTTTGATTCGATTACTCCTAGAGATTTTACTTGTTGCCCCGAAATTAGGTCATTAGAGGGGATTTCTATAAAGTGATGTGAAATTTTACATGAAGTATGAGAAATATTTTTATGATGATGAATCGAAAGTGAGAAATGGTCATGTAATGGTGTGAATGGGATTATAGGATGCCCCAATTGTATGCACCCCCTTTTAGTGAAAGGGAAAGTGATGATGAGAATGAACACTAAGCCAAAAGTAGATGTGTGATGATGTAATTGTGATCAAAGTGCAATATGATAGATGTCATAAAATTATGTTTATATTGAGTTAGAACTATGTCAAGGAGGAATATAGTGTTTGTGGAATGTTTATGATATGATAGTAGGTGGAGTTCTAAAGAAAACAACACAAACGAGACAAGAATCGAGTAGTGATGCTCAAGATATGATGGAAATCATGTGATGTGTATTAGTTAGGAGAATAGAGTGTAAATAATGACTATAGTGAGGTAGGTAATTGAAAGTTACTATAAATAGTAATAGGAAAAAGTGAATAGGTATTTCATTTGATCATTACATGAGTGTGATTTTGAGCTATGAGTGTGTGAAGATGTCATAAGTGAGAGAACTGTGATTGATTTGATTTGAGATGGTAGCAGGTAGGAGTTGTGGCATCACATATGAAAAGACCGACATCTAGTAAGTGTGATTTTTAAAAATTGTGTTGAAATTAGTTGTTTTCATGAATTTTTGCAACATTTTTGTTTTCAAGTTTTAAGGAATTTTGACACAGGGGCAAAGAGTGGCAAAGGCACTAATGACCTTCAGATTTCATTTCCCACCTACTCTTAGGGTAACGTGTGTCCTTCTCTTAGGCGTTGATGACCTAAAAGACCTATTTTTTCGAGCCCAAAGTGTTTGAATGTAAAAATTGATGGTTGTTGATGTTTTTAGTGATTTTTTTGTATATAGGTACTAATGTTGCATTTTTTTTGTTTTGTGGTGCTACCACTTGAGAGATATTCATTTGAGAGAGTTTCATGGTGGCCACCATTTGAGTACATTGTTGGGATTGGGTTTTTCAGATGATGAGTGGGATGTTCTAGACCGTGCCATCTTGTGACACATAGCAAGGATGGGATATGTGCCCTATAATATGCCTATGTTCACAACTTTGTGCAAGAGGTGGTGTGAAGATACTAGAACATTTTGGTTGCCTACCGGAGAGATGAATGTGACTCTGGAGGATGTATATCACATACCACATGATTGCCTATTGTTGGTGAGAGGGTGTAGGTGATGACCGTAGATGACACACAAAGATAAATGAGGGCTACTAGGTGGTATTTATAGGGACCCGAGTTCATAATGAGGTCCATATTAGTTTGGATGTATACAAATGTCAGAGGTTTTGTGATTGCGGAAGTTTATTGTTTTTATTATAACTTCTTTAGTTAGAATGGAGGGCGGTGGTGTAGGCATCTTGTATAAGATGCATGATATTTTTCATTTCATATAGAGGAGGATGAGACCGAGATATGCTTGGGCACAATGTGTATTATCCCATTTGTATAGGGATCTATATACATAGTTCATGCATGAGGAGCATGGGAGTGGACTAGGACCTACTACTTTGTTACATGTGTGGACATATGAGTATATTGTTATATTGAGGCCGCTTGGTGGGCCATATGCATGGTGTGGTGGGCTTATTATATGTTTGGAAGTGTATTATAATCAGATATTGCTAATTGTGTTATTTGGTGTTCTATTTCTCGCTCATAATCAATTATACTAGTAATTTCATTATTTCATTACATAGTGTATATTTTTCGAGTAATGGGTAGATGTGCAAGGTAGAATTATGGACATAATACATATAGATCTATGTTGGATCATATGGGGTCGGTGGTAGATGACTTAAGATGTCGTGGAGCTTGATGTATTCATTGCACTATGTGGCTAGAGGACAAATTTATTTGGGTTATAGAGCTATTTTAGGGAAAGAGTGTGTCACGAATTTTGGCATGGCTTAGGATGTGCCTCAGCCATATAGCCATATATGGGTGAGGTCCATGAGGGCACTAAGGAGGGATGAAGATAGACTAGGGCCCATAGCGGTGCATCTAGTACCCTTGGAAAAGAGGATTCAGATGTGGCCATAGGGCCAATACAAGTGGATGATGTGGGGTGCATAGAGTCCTATAGTGCATGGTGGGCAGCGCATCGATGGGTGCTACTATATCAAGTTTTTTGGATGTGGCGGGAGTACCGCCGGTAGGAGGAGGAGAGGGGTATGAACCTTCCCCCGGTGGTGATGTTGTGGAAGCGGCGATAGTGAGCGTGAGTATATGTGCATTGATAGTTTTGGATTATTAGTTATTTGTTAGATTGTGTCATATTTTGTATATGAATTAATGCGATGTTGTGTATTGTTGTAGGAGATGCTTATTGGTCATTGATTGTAGATACTTGATCCACACCTTAACGTGAATGTGCCCATCGATGTGCTTATTGGAGTTGGGATGTTAGAGCGGGTGGATGCCATTGTGAGGTGAACATACACATATGTTTGATCTAGTGGTGGTAGCAAATGGTTACTTCTAAATGCTTATTAGTGAGAGGATGAGGCATGAGAGGAGATGTAGTGAGCTAGAGAGGATGCGGGTGAAATCCCTTGCACATGATGTATTTGTGAGGTTCGTGGAGCTCAAGTTGCTTTTGGTAGAGCATTTGATCGAGCTTACTTTATCACGTAGGAAAGTGCACAGAGGTATCGGGGCAGCGAAAAGTGAGAGTGAGCAATGAAGCTTCTAGTTCTAGAGCTCTATAGGGATTTAGATCCCTTTCAAAGAATGAAAGTGATGATAGATGAACACTTTCTAAAGCAAATGCGTGATGATTAATCTGCAGATCAAAGAACAATTATAAATTATGAGGTTGTAGATAGTTATAGTGATGATGAGATATGATGTAGGGGCTTTCCCCCAGTAATTGTACTATGTAAATTTGATATTTTGATGATATATATAGATGGTTTATTGTTGTTATTGTATCATGTTGATGTGTTATATTGATATGTGATGTGTTGAGCATTGTTTGTATGTGTTGATTTGATTTGAGCATTGCATAGTTGTTGAGGTTGAATAATGTATAATGATATTTAATTTGATCATAGATAGATAAGTGATGAGATAACACATGTGATAATAGATAATGTATGAAATATATAATCTATGGATTATTTTCATACCCATTCGAGTTGGTTTCATTTTGGATGATTGATAAATGAGCTCCATATCGGGCATCTCGTAGGACATGAAGACCTATTTCAGTATGTTGACCATTAACACATCGACATATCAACACTTGCCATCATGTTCTGCAAGATGTCGGATACCGAAACCCATCTAGTATACCCTATGAGTATATATTTTACTTATTGTAGATAATAATATTTTTGATTATCTTACTTTTGCATGATGCTTGGACTGTAATCATAGTTATGCTTTTGATATTGCAAACTAAGTTGATAATGAAAACATGTTGATTTGGATGACAATGAGCTTGTTATAATTTAATTGTCGGCTATATATGCCTGTTGATATTTTACTACTATCTTTATAATATTTTGGTTCATAACATAAATTATATTACAATTTCTATAACAACGATTGTTGATCTAAGTTTCTCTAATGATGGATATAACATTACCATTGTTTAGGAAAAAGGATGAAGCCTTAATAAATTAGGCCGGTAAGAACGAACTTGGTAAGGATAAACTATTATTCCTTTGTTTATAGCTTGATTGTTGATAATAAAAGGTGATAGTATTTGTTATGATCTAAAGATCATAATACTTGTGCAAATAAATCAATGGTCATCGACCATATGAAGTTGGGTTACATTATTTGGTTGGTTATCGATTTATCGAATTATTATTATTGAGGAATCGAAAATAATCTACAAGGTGGTATGGGCTTAAGGACTATATACTATTTAAAATCTTTAAATGGCCAATCGACCATGCTAAGGTCCTTTGCATTATCGATTGAATCAATATTAATAAAATAATAATAATAAGAGGTCGAACATCGAGGTCAGAGCCTAGATATATTAATAATTTTATTATTGTTGACCATTGGTATGGCCACCTAAGCTACGTTTAAATGCATGATATTGATATACCTTGGCCATTGGACCGGCCATGCAAAAATTTGGTTATTGAATAAATGGTCTTCGACCATTTGATGTTATCACTCCCTCCATTTGTATGGTGGTGATCAGACGACATAACCGTTGGAAACTCAAATGAGCTGTCATATACTTGTTAAGTTTAACTAGATGTTTGTAGGGAAAAGTTGGTGGTGGAACTGATAGAGGTCCTACATGCATTCAATGGGCATTAACTCTTCTCAAAAGAAGAAAGAAGCTTCTCGAGGAAGCTATCGGAGATATTATTCAAATTTTTATGTTACATTTCTTTTTCTATTATCCTTTTGGATCCATCGAGCTCAACATGTAATAAATAATGGAGTTATTTTTGTTGCTTTAATTACATTGCATGCATATTTTTTAACTCTTGCATAAATTGTTAGTGAGCTTTTTATGGGCTATTTATGATGGTTGTTATGATAATAATGGGGTTTCTTGGTCGATTTGGAGATAATTCTTGTTTGGATTTCACGAGCATTTGTGAAAGTTTTATGGAAAGGATTGTGTTACACCCAGTCGACTTAGAGAGGAGCTTGAGGGATTTATCGATTCTAGGAAATACGTTTGAGGCATGAAATCATTCTTCCCCCATCTTTATTATTTATAACATTTGAATTTTTAATGGCTTGAGGTTTTTCAAATCATCCTCATGTGTTAATAACTTGGATGAAAAATATTTTCGAATGGGTATTTGCTTGTGATAATCTTTGTATGATCATACTTGATAAAATGGTTATGGTTGTGTTTTATTGTGAGATTCAGCTATGGCCATTTGATAGATAGGAATGGTTATGTGTATTATTTTGTGGTATGTTTTGGCACTTAAGTTTTACTCTTTGATGTTGAGTTAAATACCCGTTTGAGTTTCAGATAGATTTAGTGGTTTCAGTACACTTGGGTTTGTGTTTTCTTCCTCGAATAAACTATACTGGAGCAAGTATTTTCATAACATAGTGTTTTCATATCTGTATTAATAAGTTTTTTATTTTATTAACCTTTTTTAAAACTTGAACATATAGTTCAAATTAGAAATGGGTAAAATAATATAAACCCATCTGGGTTTATGGCATACACATGTGTGTATTTGTTTAAGCATGTATAGTCCATATACATTCTCCATATAAAAGAAACTCTCGGCCTTGTGTCTAATGTTTTTGAGTATGATAGGAAGGTCGAACGATTATAATACTTTTGAATGGATAAATATGGACATTGGGATTCAAAACCCATTTGGGCTTTGGTTTATATTCTCACCCTATTCTCGGTTACATGGTTTTTATTTTTATATGAGTCATCCATTGTTTGGCTTTTCCATAATCTCTCTCTCTCTCTCTCTCTCTCTCTTATATATATATATATATATATATATATATGTTGAATGATTTGAAAATGGAATCGTGACTTGGGAAGGTTACGAGTTAATGTTTTCAGTCGAACCCGTGTATAATTTTACATTTACTTTGGGGCCATTCTGTGAATGTAATAGGTAGGATTCAAATCTTAAAGGCCCTAAAGTTGACTGTGTGGGCTTGGTCGAATCACTCAAAATAAAATGATTGTATTGTGGTTGTACTATCTTGTTTTACTAGGATAGGTCGATGTGGTTCAGATTTGTTAAGGTAATTTTGATGATTTTAAGGTATTGCTTATCAAATAATTATTTTATTGGAACAGTGTTTTGACTCTTATTATTATTAAGTAATTCGGGTAATCTACTTACCTTCGAAAAGGAAAATGAATGGTCTATTGTTTTTAAAGGTTATTTGGATTTGCTTAAAATAGATTGACATTTATTGACTTAGAAAAAGAAGACATTTGGATGTTAGAAAAGATGAGGAATGACTAGTAAAATAGTTAAATGATTACTTCATTGTTTCTTATACAACCAGGTATGTGGATAACATAGTTAATATGTTTTGTGGAAATTGGTGGATTATAATTATGGTCTATTTTGTATCTAGTCATGTTTAGATGATTATGTGTATTATGAAATCATAATATTTAATGTTTCCTTTCTGTAATGTTATTATGAAAGATAGAAAAAGTTTTTGAAAAAAGGAAATGGTAAAATGTTCTCTTTTATTTGATTTCAAAAATAATTGGATAGCTAGATTTTGATCATTGAGATATTTTAGTATTATAAATTGTAGGATGAGGTGGATAACCTTTTCATGCCGCTTGTTTCAAACTGATGAATTTCTAAACATTTTTACGATGGCAAATTATTCATTTCTAGTGGATGATTTATAAATACTATGTTGATGCAAATATATTTGATTATGATTTTAAGTTGTTTTCATTTGAATGGCATAATTGTATAAGCGAGCAAGAGCTTAACTATCTTATTTCGTTGAAAGACAATTTAGCCTAAAAATGTTAATGTATTGTTATGAAAAGGGATATTAAACATGTAATATTATTGAGATATTATTTATTAAGTGTTCAATATTGGTTGTATGTTATATTGATGTACTTATTAAATTTAACATTATATGGCATATGTTTGATTAATGTTATATGGACTTATTGTGTTATGAATTATCATATTAAATGATAAATGAATAAATATGATATAGCTATACATATGGAACAATTAAAACTATGAATGTTAGTTAACTATTGGGTAAGTGCATGGAGATGGGGGACAAAAGGGGTAAAAAAGGGACACCTTTTTCCTAAAATCAACAAAACCTAAACTTCATCAAATAATTCGGCATGCCTATGCTCAAAATTTGACAAAGTGATAAGAATAAGTACCATAGAGCTCGAAATCTAGTTTCTAAACTACTATTTTTTTTAAAAATGGTTGAGATTAAGAGGGTCAAATGTGGTGCGCACACAAAAGTATGTCTATTTTTGTGTCAAAAAGATAAGAACCTATTGTGTGTGCCCCCCCCCCCATTTTTGAGTTCTATAAATTTTATTTTAAATCCCTTTAGTAGAAAGTTAGCTAAGACCATGTATGAGGTCCCATTAATTTTTCATAATTTTTGGATGAATATATAATTTTTATTAATTTTCAAAGTGCACATATCCCAAAATGAAATATTTGTGTGTGCACCCCCATAACTTTGAGAAAAAAATCATTTTTAGTTTTCTTTTTTTTTAGTGCGTGTAGAATGGAGTTTTAAAAAAACCACTTTTTTTTTAAAAAAATTGGATGAAAAAATCATAAATTGTGCACCAAAATGTATGCATAGGTTTTGCAAGAAAACAAGGCACTAGTAAAAGAAATTATGGATGAAAGCCTTAAACTAATCGGATTTTAGAAAGAATTATATCATCATCAAGGTAAAACCAAGCTTGACATCATAGTATAATTTATTTTTGAATATTATGTTTTAATGCATGAGATATTAGGGTGCACACATGAAATTTTGATGTTTTTCTATCAAACACGGTTTTAATCACACAAAAAAATCCAAACCTTTGGTTTGGAAATCCAAGGAAAATCCAAGCCTATGGATTGGGAATTTCAAACCCAAAAAGATGAAACACGAGCGCGTTATAACATAATGCGCTCACGTTTAATGTGTGTTTATATGTGTTTGTGTATATGTGTTTGTTGACAAAATGCTTATTGACTAAAATAAATGTTTAAGTATAAGTTTTTTTTCTTTTATTATTATTTATATTTTATTATTTCTTATACTTTAAATTTATTTTAGTAAATATAAGATGTTAGGGTCACTCTGCACCTTATAGAACTAGTCTCACAACTCCATCTGTCATGGTTTAGAAGATAGTTTTTCATATTCTAATTTGGTTAGTACATAGGTATTTTTAAGATTTCAACCATTCAATTCAATCTTTTAGGGTTTAAATTATACAATCGATATCTGTTTTGTGAAAGAATATAGTCATTTTTTAGGTTTTGGGGCCTTTTGGATTGGTTATTGACATTTTAGGAGTGTTTAGGAATATTTAGGAAAGGTTTACTCATTCAAGGGAAATCTTCTCAACAACGAGTTTTCTAGGTGCAGGGAACAAACACTCTAATGGTGAAATTTGACTTCTTTGGATGATTTTGGGAGCTCGTAAGGAGTTAGGAGGAAAATAAATAGGCACTGGAAAGATATGTGAATCCTATACATGTTGGTAACATCCATTTTCTCTAAGACTTGAAGGTTTCATGAATAATTTCAAGATAATGTAGCTACCCCTTTCGGTTCCAGACAAAAATGGCCCTAAATTTGTAAGTACTAAAGATATGATCACCACATAGTGATAGGTTAATATTTGTAAACGTTAAACCTCTAAACCCTAAACCTTAAACATTAAACCATTGCCCATAGCCCCTAAGCCCTAAACCTTGAACCATGAGCCCTTTTTGTGATGCTAAACCCCAAACCCTAAAAACCCTAAACCCTCAACTTAAACCTAAACCCTTTAAATCCTAAACAAACCTAAACCCTAAACCTAAACCTTAAACCTAAACCCTAAACCCTAAACCTAATCCTTGAATAGTTATGAGCTAATCAAACACCTCTAGGATAGTTCAAGAAATATATTAAGCATCTGGAGGTGATGTCGAGAGAATCTTAAAGTGTTGGAGGTAATTTAGGAATATTTTTTAGGGCTTAGGAATATTTTTTAGGGCTTAGGGGTTTAGGTTTAAGTTTAGGTTTTAGGGCTTTAACATGGTTTAGGTTTAGGGCTCATGGTTTTTTAGGGTTTTTTAGGTTTAGGGTTTATGGTGGTAAAAATAGGGTTTAGGTTTTAGGGTTTAGGGTTTAGGGTTTAGGGTAGGGTTTAGGGTTTATTATTGTTTAGGTTTAGGGTTTAGGGTTTAGGGTTAGGGTTTTTAGGGTTTATGGTTTAGGGTTTAGGGTTTTAGGGTTTAGGGTTTAGGGTTTAGGGTTTAGGGTTAGGTTAGGGTTTAGTTTAGGGTTTAGGGTTTAGGTTTAGGGTTTAGGGTTTAGGGTTTAGGTTTATGATTTAGGGTTTAGGGTTTAGGGAACATGATTTAGGGTTTAGGGTTTAAGGCTAAGGGTTTAGGATTTAGGGTTTAGGGGTTAGGGTTTAGGGCTTTAGGGTTTAGGGTTTAGGGTTTAGGGTTGATGGTTTAGGGTTTAGGTTTTAGGGTTTAGGGTTTATGGTTTAGGTTTAGGTTTTAGGGTTTAGGGTTTAGGGTTTAGGGTTTAGGGTTTATGGCTTATGGCTTATGGGTTTAGGGTTTAGGATTTAGGGTTTAGGGGTTAGGGTTTAGGGTTAGGGTTTAGGTGCTAAAAATAGGGTTTAGGATTTAGGGTTTAGGTTTTGGGGTTCAAGGTTTAGGATTTAGGGTTTAGGGATTACGTGACTTAGGGCTTAGGTGTAGGATCGATGATACCTCTCAGGTGTAGGTGTCCCCTCTTGAGGATCATATTCATATTTGATGTATCACCATCAAAGAGGGAAAATCCCTATCAAATCGGTTATTCAGTATGATGTGGAAGATGAGTAAAGAAAATGAAAGTTGGAGAATTAGATTTCATTGGTAATTAGTACTAAGTATCAACAAGACTAATATGGATTCTGACTACTCGACTAGGAGGGCATGACAATATTAGGACCATATTTCCTAGTCTCGTGCCTAGAACCATCATTGAGTCTGCTTGTGCAAAATAAGCATAACAATAGGGGTATGACTAAGAACACAAAGGAGTTATCAATCACCTAGTAAATATTTCTTGTTTAGTTTTGAATGGGAGTCAGTTAGCCTACGACTTAGTGACCTTCCATTCATTGGTAATTCCTTCTATGATAAACCCATGGATGCTTTCAAAAGTGCCTTAAAAAGATAGGGGTAGTCATCAAGCCTAATAAAGGGTGTGATGTGATGTGTCAAAACTATATATTCACAAGAACCTCTTCTTCCTTTAAAGTGTTTGGTTTGTCCCAGTAATGATGTCTCCTATATCCAAGGATCGAGGACTACTTGGGGTCTGTGGTAGGATTGGACATTCAAGAATCATCGAGTGTTTTCAAATCAGAATGTTGTTTCATCTAGAGAAACATTCTCAAACATTGGAGTAATGCATCTTGGAAAATAAAATTGAACCTCAGAAATCCTCTCAAATTTCCATAGGTCTAGGTCTGGTGTCTTCATGTTCTAGTCTTTTTTTTTGTTTTTGTTTTTGGTTCTAGTCATGGTCAATCGAATATGGAAGTTTTAGGAAAGGCATCCACACTTGAATAATTATTCCCATTTAGATTGTTGGTAATGCCAATGGCAGTGGCAGTGCATGTGGAATTCAGTTGGTGGAAGGTGGGGTTGTGCCCTTGTTGGTTTTTCCCCATGGCATCATAGGTAGCCTTTCTAGTATTATCGAGAGAAATCCCCATGCTTGTGTGATAAGTTTAAAAGCTCCCTTCGGCTCTGGGAACTTATTTTTATCAGGATGCAATCAAGGCTAGTTTTAGTAGGTATTAATAAAAAAGTAAAATAAATTTGACTAGAATTACTTACAAATGCATTCCTTCGCTTTGAGCTTATCTTTATAAATGTAATTCGGCTTTCCAAGTTCTCCATATTTTCCAAATTTGGGTCAATTGACATTCTGGACCTCTGAAGGCGTGAAGAAAATGGTGAGTTCATTTCCTCCAACCTTTTTTGAAGTGAATTTAAATGAAATGAAATGTGGAATTTGGAGGTGGCACGTGGTAGACATTGATTTTCCTTGCCACCAATTTTGAGTGACAAAACTTCTAACATGAACTTTAAACCCTAAACCCTAAACCTAAGCCCAAACCTAAACCATAAACCATAAACTTAAACCCTAAACCCCCACCTAAACCCTAAACCCTAAACCTAAACCCCTAAACCCTAAACCCTAAACCTTAAACCCTAAACCTAAAACCCTAAACCTAACCCTAAACCCGCAAAACCTAAACCCTAAACACTAAACCCTAAACCCTAATAAACTTTAAGCCCTAAACCCTAAACCCTAAACCCTAACCATGAACCTAGGCCTAAACCCTAAACACTAAACCCTAAGCCCTAAGCCCTAAACCTTAAACCCTAAACCCTAAACCTAAATCTTGAACCTAAACTAAACCCTAAACCCCTAACCCTAAACCCTAAACCTAAACCCTAAACCCTAAACCCTAAACCCTTAACCTTAAAACCTAAACCTTAAACCCTAAATTTTAAACCTTGAACACTAAAAATTGAGCCATGATCCCTAGACCCTAAACCTTGAGCCTGGAGTATTGATCCCTAAACCCTAAACCCTAAACTAGTAACCCCAAACATCAAACCCTCAACCATAAACCCTAAACCCTAAACCCTAAACCCCAAAACCCTAAACCCCCCTAAACCCTAAACCCTAAACCCTAAACCCCAAAACCCTAAACCCTAAACCCCAAACCATAAACCCTAAACCCTAAACCCCAAAACCTAAACCAAAAAAACCCTAAACCAAAAACCCTAAACCCTAAACCCTAAACCCTAAACCCTAAACCTAAACCCTAAACCCTAAAACCCTAAACCATTTACCCTAAACCCTAACCCTAAATCCTAAACCCTAAACCCTAAACCTTAACCTTTAACCTAAAGCCCTAAACCCTAAACCATAAACCATAAACCTAAGCATAAACCCTAAACCACTTGAGCCCTAAGCCCTAAACCTAGCCTAAGCCCTAAACCCTAAGCCCTAAACCCTAAACCATGAACCCTAAACCATGAGCCCTAAATGCTAAACCTAAACCCTAAATTGAGAATAAAAAGTCCAATGGTATTTTTGGGTCTGACATATTAGGATACCAAGTAAATTTGATCATTTTTATGCTCTTTTGAATAATTCTTTTCAGTTGCAAGCTATCGAGAATGAAGATTTCATTCAAGAACATAGCTTGATATGTCTAGTGCTTGTGTAAGTTGGAAATTTGAGAGGATTTATGAGGTTCAATTTTATTTTCCAAGATGCATTACTCCCATGTTTGAAAATGTTTCTCTAGATACAATGACATTCTGATTCAGACACTCAATGATTCCTGAATGTCCAATCCTGCCATAAACCCCAGTAGTCCTCGATCCTTGGATACAGGGAGACATCATTACTGAAGAAAAACTAGGAACTTTCAAGGAAGAAGAGGTTCTTGTGAATATATAGTTTTGACACATCTAAAACTCCTACAAATGTCAATAACCAATCAAAAGGCCCCTAAAATCTTGAAGGTTGAATGCTGAAATCCTGAAAAATACCTATGTATTGACCATATTAGAATCTAAAAACTATCTTCTAAACCATGATAGATGGAGTTGTGAGACTAGTTCCATAAGGTGCAGAGTGACCCTAACATCTTATATTTACTAAAATAAATTTAAAGTAATAAAATATAAATAATAAAATAAAAACTTATACTTAAACATTTATTTTAGTCAATAAACATGCCACAAACACATATACCACATGTCCATTTTGAATAAGCCCTTCTCCCGCTATGACATAAATTGTGTTTTAATTATTTAATTAATATTTACCTTGTTATTTAATAAAATTAAATTTATTAAATTTTAGGGTTTTTAATTAATAAATATTAATTTAATACTCATGAAAGTTGTTCGACAAACTTGGGAGAATTTTTCTTTTTTTTAATTGTCGTAATCATGTCGTGAGCAATTGTCGGGGCAATTATTTTTCCGCTTCCAATTGTCATGGACAATTTCAATTTTGCTTCTATCATCCGAAATTGGGAAGGAGACGGTTACAAGAGGTTGCAGAAGTGGGAGAAATTGGGAAGAAGGAGAAACAAAAAATATTGCAGACATCCAGCCAAAAGAAGGAAAATCTCATTCTACAGACACTCCTCGGCTTTCACACGAAACTTGGCACGAGCATTAGCTAGAGCTAGGCAACCTTGAGAGTTCCAGGTAGTTGTCTCCATTTCAGGATCACAAGCTTACAAGAAGCCATCCTTCTCCATTTGCTCTAGATCCTCCATGCTCTGTGCAAAGTGCTTGATCCATATGGCATGCTAAATTCCGCTCGAGTTCAAATATTAAAAAAGAAGACTCAGGTTTCAGAGGTTTTATCTTCTCTGCACTCTGTATATTTTTATTTAAGCTATTTCTTTTGTTGTATTGTGCCAGATTGAGCACACATACTAAAAACCAGTCAACGTTGGAATGAAGAAGGAAGTAGAGGCCACATTGCTTCAAGTTCATTCATATCCACCTTGTAAAAGAAGGAGAAAATCAAGGAGTTCACATGCAAAGAGAGGGTAAGAAATTTCCACATTTATAGGCTATTCATAGTTGTCCAAAGACATTCTAAAACAACACACAGATCATTGGGAAAATCATGCATTTACACTAAATTGCCATACATCAAGGAGAGATAAAAAAAAAAGGGTTATAAGTTGCACAAAAGCATTGCACTCAAAGATCCACGCATTCATGGAGTCAAATGGAGATGCCCACGCATAGGAGGAAATAAACCATTCAAAGAGATCCAGAAGTATTCAAAACAGCAAAAAAGAGAAGTTCATGCATTGTTCTGGAAGATCATACTCCCATGTATTAAAAAAATATGAAATATAATGCAGTTAAAGATAAAAAATCATTCCACGCAGCCTAAAGGAAGGTAAAATATCCACACACACAGGGAAAGGAAGGATATCCATTTGTCCAAGAGGCCAATTTCCAAAGAAAGCCCACGCATTCAAAACCACATGCTCATGCCAAATAGAAGAAGGAATGCATAGGCCACATAATTCGGGTAAAAAAAATTATATATTGGTGAGAATAAAATAAAACAAAAAATGAAATCTACGCATTTGTAAAAAGATAAATTTCCAAAACCACACAAAAAGGATAAGCTCATACATGCAAAAAAATCATGCATTCCCAAAAATGAGAGAGTCATGTTTGCTACATATAATCCCATTCAAAGTGCATGATAAAAGAAATAATTCTTTTTGAAGACATCATTTCCCATGCATTCATTATCAAAACATGAATCCACATGTAATAAAGGATGTGTGAGAATAAATAATAAAACACATGCACACGCACTCAAGAGATGGAAAACAATTTAATAGGAAATAATAAAAATGGTCTAAAATCATAGCCCGATTTTTAACCCGAGCTAAGTGATTTGAGCTAGTTTCATTATATTCTTTTAGTATTATCCCAAGCACATTTGTCATGTTTTAAAAAAATTGCTTATTTTCTTTTTATTTATTTAAAAAAATAATAAAAAAAAGAGTATATTTTCTCTTGCGGTGAAACGGTGGTCCGAGACTTAGACCCGACACCTTCCCATGTGTGTGCTTCTTTTTGCTTTTTGCCTTAAAATTCATAATGGGTGAACGCTCTAATAAATCGGCACTAAAATACACATATCAAGGATTAGTTCCAACATCGTCCTTAAATTCAACGTATGATAATATTTTAGATACCGATATGGGTCACGTGGATATGGTCCAATTTTGTGACAGGGTAAGGCGGGAAGGAAAGACTATTTTTTCAAAAAGGCTCTATCGTTGCAGCTTACCTCAAGCAAAGAACATTTCCAGTTGCCATACAATGCCCCAAATTTGTCCTAGCTTGTGCCGAACATTATGATCCTAAGCGTCGAGGAGTTTTTAATGACAAAGATGAACCTTTTCTACTCAATTCTCCAGATCATATGGAAGATTTGTTAAGAGTGCCACTTCATGAAGAAAATGTTGACATCACGCAAGAATCGACACAACAATTCTGGGATGAAAACCCTTTGAGATGGTCGAAGATGGTTAGTAAAAATTGGTTGGTCAAACCAAAAACTCACACTTCAAGAATTCCCAAAGAGTTGTTTCGGGTAGAGTTTCATGAAGAAATAGGAGATATGATTACTCTCCTTAGCAGGTTTTTGGTCTCCCTTCGCTAAGAATTTTCATCCTTGGATGTACAAGTTCATTTGTATCATTCTTGATGCAAAGATGTTCATTGATTGGGCAAGTATCGTTAGCAATACTCTCCATAAGCAATTGATTGAGGTAAGAATGACAGGTCATTTTTACATGACCTCATATTTGATCTATGTTGTAGCAAGAAGGAGGATATTTTCAGGGCTAACAACTAGAGGTACGATGGGTCCTGGAAAAGAATAGTGTTTTTCACTTTTACCCACAATGGAGTTCAAGAACGGTTCTCACCATTTCCGGAGGGTAAACGATGCTTTCCTTTTCTATATAATCCGGTCACTAAGGAGAAACCCAGAGGAAATATTTTTAGAAGATGCCAAGGCAGTGATAAAACAATGGGGAACTTGGTATATCCAGTTTCCCTCTTACTCCTATATACGAGTTGATGGATTTGTGGGAGCTCCTTACAAACTTCCTAAATATGTCAGTGACAAATTGGCATTGATGGAACTTTCACGTCAGCTTTTCAAAATCCATTGCCTACTTGGTGGATAAACGTAAAGGAGGCATTCATTTCCCAATTCAGATTGGGGAATACAAATGTCCAAGTTCCCAGACATAGAACTTATGGAAAAAGAATTTTCCCTCATGACTATACATTCTTTCACAAGTAGGGCTCAATTTGATATTAAAGGATCCATGGAAAAATCCTAGGAGCAAGATATAGGCACAAGGAAAACATAGAAGACTATTGGGCAGAATGTGCGGATGACAGGGAGGTAAGACGACAATAATTTTCTCATCTCACACTGGCTCAGATAACAAATTATGGATTGAGGGACCCTCCTTTGACCCTTGTTGATAATGGAATTGATCTTATGGATCCTGCCTATGATCAGATAGTTTTCACTCCACTCCCTGGTATTGATTGGAGTAAAGGAGATGAAACTTCTCTAGATGTCATGAATCAACCTGTGTTGAAAAGGACTATGATGTGGTATGAGAATCAGATAGCCAATCCTCTCCCATTTCAGGCACATATGTTTGAGATACAAAAACTGCCAACGAGGGGAGGACTTACACAGAAAAAGGTGGTGCAAACTTCTTCACATCAGTCTCCACCAACATCATCACACGCATCTCAAGAGGAAAGTCGGTGGTTACCCAAACTTGTCTCTAATAAAGAAGCAATGTCTCAAGGGTCGGTAAAAAGTGTGCATCTTCGGGAAGGAAAAGAACATGTTTCGGTATTTCTACCCCAAACTCATCTGTTCACATCACTGAGAGTTCCAATAGGCCCACTAAGGATCCAAGTCATCAATGTTATACACCAGAGTCCAAGCAAATCCTAGTGGTACATATATCTAATTCTTTCGAGCATCCAGGTGATAAGGGTATTTCACAAGAACATGAGGATAATCAAGAATGTGTTGCAGATGCTACTTCACCAAGGATTGAGGCCACATAAACAATTGCTACTCTTGGTTTTAGTCATGAGAAAGGCAAAGAGGATATTTCTTCCAGTTCTCGACTTTTTGTGTCAAATTAATGAATGAAACACCGGCCTGGGTTGATTCCAAAATCAAAAAGAGGAAGAGATTGGTCAAAGTGGCCAACATTGATTTGGAATCTCTTTCTGCCCTTTCCAAAAAGTTGTGCCCAAAAATCCTAAGGTCTTCTCTAGAGTAGTGATTGATGATAGTGGAGATAAATTTGCAGAAATTGTAGTTCCAACTACTAAAAGGATCGTGGGGACATGACAGTCACTTGACTATGAAGTATCCAAAATAGCCCTTGGAAAGACCACTTTTGAAAGTGATGTTGTTATGGAAAAGGATTCAATGAAAATGTGCTTAAAAGGTTGGAGAGATACAAATCTCAAATTTCCCAACTCAAAGAAGAAAAGAATCAGTTGATCTCATATGTTCAACATTTGATCAGCCCAATTACGTCTTCATTTCCTATTCTAGAGATGGTGGCCATCCCAGATCAAGAAATTCTCAATCAATCAAAGGATGTGATCACTCTAGGGCACACTCTAAGGTCATGGGTTTTGAGATAGAAAGTGGTGGGTTGAGAACAATTGATGAGGTGATAAAAATATCTGAGAATATTTATGCCTACCTTGATTCAATGTTTCCATTCAAGGAATGCCTCATTACAGAATTAATAACATTGGATCATATTTTTCCAAGTCTTCAGGATCTTGCCCACATGGAATCTACATTCTTAGCCTCAGAGGGAATACTTGAGTTTGATCATCGCATGACACAAATTCTATGGCTAAATCATGCTAAGTCTAGGAAAATGATTCTGGAAGACTTAGTAATTCAGTTTGATAGTTTGTGCAATGAAGCTTATACCGCTCTCTTCCATTCAAGCCTTCATCAAGAGATTCCTTGTACCTTCATCAATGAACACAACCAAAGGAATTCAATACAACATCTGGTGGAGCAATTTACAAAATTGATACATGAAATGTATACTCATGTTGATGTTTTTCCACTTCTTCTATGGATCAATGTTTCAGGATCAAACACCTTTGTGAAGAGATCCAATCTAAAGTTACATACCTACATACCATACTAGGTAAGATTCTCAAAATGCAGGTACTTTGTGAGGTTGGTCTTCTTCGAGTTATTTTCTGGAGGAAGAGAAGATGCACCGGACATTACAGAAGCTCAAATCTTTTGAATTGGTGAAGAATCAAGATCCTTGTTTCACAAAAACATGGTAGGGTGATTTCCTATATTTTCTAATGGGTGGGAGAGTCCATTTCTCATATGATTGAGATAGGCAGACCCCATTTCAATGGATAAGGCACTAGTTTTTGTCATATGTTTTAAAAGTGGTATTTTAAAATGATGTTATTGTTGAACTCACTTTTGGAAAACTTTGGATAACTTAAGTGATTTCTATTTTTAGTTGCTTTTTAATAAAGTTGGTTGAAAAGTCAAAGTCACTTAAGATGCCCTATTTAATGTTCATGTAAAACCCTAACTACTTTGTAACCAACTTTTGGGTTATAAAAGGAAGTCAGGGGCTCATTTGTAAGGGTGACTTTGAGAGAGGAGAAGAAAATACTTTTTGTGTACAAGCTTTATTTAAAAGAAAGAAACTTTGTGTTCTTTAAGAAGACATTTTGGAGTTAATGAAATATGAACTTTGTGTCCCATTCATTTTTATAGAATTTTATGTTCTTATGTTCATTAGAAGAATATTTATTGTCTTGAGTTAATCAACGCTAAAAATATGAACTTTGTGTCAACCTCATTGGTGTCCATTTTGATCTTACACCATTTTGAATTTTCCTCCACTCTGCGTATTCTCAAACGTTTTTATATCTTGAATTGGGAAATGAATTTTTTGCCTCCATTTGAATTCTTTGAATTTTATGTGTTTTTGATGGCTTAACGGACAAACGCTTTTTACCCGTCAAAAGTTTTCTGATCATTGGCGGTTATGTGATTCTTATAATTGGTCGAGGAATGGTGGGCCATTTCTTTGAACTTTTCTTTTTGGCTATTTTGCCTAAAAGTTGTAACTCGCCTCGTGGCCCCACCTTGAGTTCGATTGGCTGAAATTGTGTGGCGAAGAAAATTTCTTATTTTTCCCGAGGGGTACACATGTCACATGTTGAGCAATTGTGGAAAGGCAGGTCCTTTTTGTGCTCTAAGGCATTTTGGAAAAAATGAGTTAAAGTGAGAAAAAATGGAGTCCTAAGGCATGGAGGACACATAGCGGCAACTTTAATCAAAGATGGAATTGCGGGTTGTCGGGTTCCTTTAAGGTTTTTTTGACTTTATTTTATAAAAAGATTAAAGTCACAAAGTGAACCAAAACTCCACTCCAATCAGAGAAGGACACATGGCTTTGAAAATTCAAAGCAGGAGGCAAAATATTGGGTTACTTTGAAGTTTTTAACTTCAAAATAAAAGGTTAAAATATGAACCGCAGCTCCGCTCCAATCAAAGCAAGAGACATGTGTCATTGAAAAGTCAAAACAAAGAGGCAGAGAATGAAGTATAAAAGGAAAACTACAACTCCACTCCAATCACAGAAGAACACGTGGCAAGGTCAGAGGTAAAGGTGGAGATGCGGGGAAAATTTGGAAAAATTTCTTTTTCCAAAAGGAGGTAAAGTTATAGAATCGAGCCACGATTCCTTTAGGACCTACATTTGGGACATGTGTCAAGCCATTTTTCAAAGGGCGGAGGGGCAGAGAAAATGTCAAAATTTTACATTTTTCCAAAAGTTATAAAATGTCAAAAAGTGCTCCCAAGCCCATTTCCAATCACATTTTCCACGTGGAGGGCTCAAATTAAAAGATGAAGGAAGATCAACAGAATCGTGCATTTCATCATTTTTCCACCATTCGAGCTCCAGGATGTTTGGAGATGAAATTTTTGCATCAATTTTCATCAGATTTTTGGCAAATTTGTGTCGTTCTAGTCTACAAGGATCAATGGAATCAATTTAAAAGCTCAATTTGTAAATCTGATATGCTTTCAAAGTGGATTTTTCTCGGGCTCGTGCAAAAACGTGAAATATCAGATCCAGAAGTTGCAGAGGAAAATTTGGAAAGGAAAAGATGAAATGATGAAAGGAAAGGGGTCTACATGCACCAAGGATGAAAAACATGCCCTCATTGAAGTAATGATGCAGATTTTTGCAATGATTCACCTTTTGAGGCACTGCAACTTTTGAATGTTTTTCTATTAAACGTCCTTCTCTGCGAATCATGATGAAATTTTGTAATGAACTTGATGCTTAGGATATCCTTTTCTTGGGAGAGAAGGCTTGTATGTAAACAAAATGATATATAATGCATGTTTGAGGCTTGCAAATGGTCGGAGTTCATTTTCATGAGAAAATTTTGAGAAAAGATCATCTCTCCGAGAAACTTTGCAGAAAACTTCTTTTTTGTGTTAGATTTCCATTCATGTTGAGTTGGTTACAAGTGTATAGCCATCAACAAGCTCTGAGATTGTTTGAATAACTCTCCCCTGCTGAATAAATCTAATAAATTTTGAATTAACTTGTGTTGAATCTCTGGTAATTTTGTGTTTATTTCATTTCAGAATGTCTGCAAGTAGTTTTTCTTGTTCCTATTGCAATCTTGTATCAAAATCTATCTCAATCACACAGATCTCAATCCTTGTGATAGTTTAGTGGAATTTACAATTTCAATTTTCAGAAGAGCTTTCATCTGGGAATGAAATAAGTGATTTAAAATCAATTTTCTTTCATCATCATTGACAGAGATTGTTTGTAAGCCTCTAGGGTGTACCTCGGTGTGATTGATCTTAGATTTTTATGTTTTATTGGGTTTTCTAACTTGAGACTTCATGCTAGAATCTCAAGGATTGTGTGAAAAAGTGCAAATCTGGGCCTCCATTGATGCACACCTTCAGGTTGAAGGAATGTTTTAACTATTTTGAAGTTTTATGTTGCTAAGTTTTCCATCATTGTGAAGTTTCTCAAGGATCCAAAGGAAAATTCTAATTTGTCTTGTTGATCTCCACCAAAAAATATTCAAATAACCAATCCTACCCTGAACTACCCTTGTTTTGTCCTGTATATCCACAAAAGAACAAAATCCATTTGCTAAAGTATGCAGAACAGATCAGGTTTCCAAATGTCTTCAGTAACCTTAGCCTTGTGTTGAAAATATCTCCATATTCTGGGAGTGACAACTCGTGAGAGTCAAATTTGGTGTGTTGATCATATTTTCCCAAGGTCTTCTTTATAAAATCTGTGCAAAAGAAGGATATCTTCATCTCCTTTACCATTTGAAGGTTAAAAATAGGTTCTCTTACCTTGGTTGAAAGGCACAACCAGAAATAGTTAGGATGAGATCACATCCTATTAAGGTGCTACCCACCTCTCTCAAGGCCTGAGTGCTAAAAAGTCAGATAAACTCCTTCCCCAACTACAAAACATCACACATTTTGTTTTATCTACCTCTGAGTGTCTTGTTCATTCCTTGATGTTGCTTGGTTCTTGAGGAGGGATTAAATCTGGTACCAACACCTCAAGCTCGATTATCTACTTGCTCATGTGTGGTCCCTTTTACTCATTCTCGTTTAGCTGATGCAAACTCCACTTTATTTGTGTTAGTTATTTATTGTTCTTCTCCATGAAATATTAGGCTCTACTTTCACCCAAATCTTCCATGTTCCTTCCATTCATTCCTTTCCATTCCTTTCCTTCATTCCATTCCATCTCCCTCATTCAATTTTTTTCCATTTTATGTGTTTCAAAACACCCCCACATACAATTTTGAATGTACAGTGTAAATATAGTTTTGGTTTTCAATAAAGGAAACCTCACCTTCATTAAGGAGGGACTTCATTCCCACGTTGTCGCATATCATTATGCGTACAAATCCATATGGTAACAGATTTTGGTGAATCCACTAGGGAATATAGAATCGATAACTAGTGCTTGGTTAAATATTTATGACTATCCCCTCTTCACAAGCTCTAGTTCTTCAACTGAATCTTATGCCCAATGAATATTTTCAAGGAGACATTGTTTCCAACCTTTAGATAGTATCTTGGGAAAACTATGAAATCTTGCATTAATTTGTGGTTTTTGATAGAGCCATTGAAGAGAAATATACATTGAATACCTTAGAAGAAGAGCACCCGCTGCAGTGGCCGAAAGACCTCTTAGACATGTGTTGATCGTTGTTCACCCATGTGTCCCTCTTCCACAAAGGAAATAATATATATGAATATTACAGGTAACTCACCTATCTTGCAACCAAATCTTCTTTTTACATATACTCAAGAAGACATATCATCATATTTGAGGCAAGCTATTTGGGAAAAGCGCACAAACAACTATCATTTTCATCTCATTGCATCAGTACTAGATAACGAAGAAGATCAAGTTGTGAGAGTTTCTAGATTCATTCAGGTGCAAAGAGATCAAGAAAGAGAGTGAAGAGAAAAGGCAAGAGCTGATCAGAACATGCCAGTGATCCTTTCACAATAAAGATTTCAAACTAGCAGGAAAGAGGTTTACACGAGAGAAAAGATAAAGGTAAATTAGATCTTGTTTTTTTAATTTCAAGGAAAGTTTGGTTTAAAGTTATCTCATCCAAGGAGGAACATTCCCCGTAGATCTGTAATCCTTACATCAAGTCCTGAAAGAGAAAGGAAGGAAGGAATCACTACAAGTTAAACACTTGTTATTGCTCACATTGTTTTGCCTTTGCATACCACCTTTCCCAAGATTGCAGTTAACGTACCATGGGGAAATGTCATAGGCCCATTGGCCTTACCAACTCGACATGACCTCCCATGAGGATCAAGGAAGATTCTCCCTACGTTCAATGGAGATGGGAATACTTCACCTGATGACCACATTTTCACCTTCTTTGCTGCATGTGTAGTTTTGTCAATGGAATATGAAGATGTTATTGTTTTCCTCTTCGTTGAAACATTACATGACATTGTTGCATATTGGTTTCATCATCTATCAAATGGATGCATTAAAAACTGGAATGATATGAAAACTAAGTTTGAAGACCATTTCAAAATGACAGAATGTGAACATGCCCTTCTTTCCCAACAATCTCAGTGAAGAAAGAGCCAACATAACCCATGAGGAATTTCATGGTGAAGTTCAACAAAATGGTGAATAAAGTTCCTACTGGAATTCCCCCAAACCCTGACGGATAAAAATGTTTCTTCATTAATGCACAACAACCAGAAGTGTGCTATCAACTGATAAGAGCCAGAGTGGCTACTTTGGAACTTGCTCAATCCTTGGAAATAGAAATTGAGGATGACTTAATCATGGTGGGAAAATTCAAGAAAACTTCCCTCAAGGGAAAGAGTCAAGAAAACCCCAATGCTTCTGAGACCATACTCACTAAGTTGGCTAATGATGTGCTATATTTGAAAAAAAAAGTTTCTCAAAGAAGTAAACTTACTGCTTATAAAGACATCCCAAGAAAAGGCTACGTTCCCAACAAATTCTTCACCAGGAACTCCTTACGAGAAATATTTACTTATGATTTTCTAACAAGGCTTTTCATTAAAGGAGCTCCACAACAACAAACATAACTCAAAATGTGATAGACTCTTGGATTGAAGAAAGAGATGATGAAGTTGAGTCGTTGAGGTTGATAAGAGCCAGACTCAGGACATATGAACTGAATGAAGTCGAATATCCTCAAGGAGAAAGTAATAATAATTTCTTTGAGTACCATTCCAAAGAAAAGATGGATATGAGGAAATTTTCAAAGATATAAATAGTCAACCTTTATGTTGTCTTCACATGCTCTCAAAAAAATGAGCGAGTACCACTAAGGTGGAAGATAAAAAGATCTCCAAGGAGGTTCCTAAAGAATATAAACTAAATAAGATTCCAAAGAATCCAAGACAAATGAGACTCCTTAATAGTCCAAGGCAACTGAAGGTTTCCAAGGTTAAAATTATCCTAAAGAAAGGGAATATTTTTCAAGTCAATCGGATATAAATAGCTACGAAAGAAAGTTTCTTTTCCACATCGATCAACCAAACCCGAAGCAAAGGTCAAAAGTGTGCCATCATCAAGTTTGAAAGAACTAGTATACGAGACATCAAGTATGGTCATTTTGCCTTAAATTTGATATATTATTGATCATATCAATAAAATAAATATTTCCATGTCACGATGGTGGAGTACTTGAAGTACAAAAAGGATAAACTCGATAAATTGGTCTAGTTTATCAATGGAGACTCTACTTATTCATTCCTCTAAAGGAATTCTGAAAATCCCAAATACGGGAAGACTCAAAACATTGTGGCAAACCACTACACCTTCAATGAAAATATTGAACCTTTCTTTGTGTCCTTTCTCGATCAAAATTCCTGGATAAAATTATTAATAATTACATTATAGATTCTAGAGCCTCCCATTCATAATGTGATGCCTAAAAAAGTAAGCACATGCTCTTGGGTTGACTTGTATGAGAACATTCGGATCCCAAGTACTATTCATGAAATGGAGACAAGACAAGTTCCTCCGATTGGGTAGATTAAATATGCTCAAATGGTTTTAGCTCAATTTCCTCAAAATGAGTCAAGGTAACCATTCTAGTTGCATGACATACCTACTTCATATGGTATGTTTTTTAGTAGGAAATTTTACGAGATTTGGGTGGTGAGATTAAAATGGGTTGGTCTCATGCTATGATCCCTATTAGTGGAGAAATGAATAAGCTAATGCCGGAAACTCGGAAAATTTTCACATATAACAAAAACCGATGACCCCCACACACAGGTCCTGTTTCAAAACTCAAGTATGGGTAATTATATGATGATTACAGAGGTTCATGCACCTGAGATCACTTTTCAAGATCCCAATGAATTCTAGGATCTTGATTTCGATGGAAGTTATTTCTCAATAGGTTCTGGCGCATGAGTGGTGCTCATATCTCCAAATGGTAAAATATTTCCTTTTTCTTACAAACTCAATTTTTCAAATACTAACAACACTTCAGAATATGAGGCATTAATCCTTGCCCTCCAAGTTGCAGAAGAGAAAGGGATAAAAAATTTGAAAGTTTTTGGAGATGTGGAGTTGATCGTATGAAACAAGTTAAAAATCAGTTTCAAGTAAAGAATGATCATTTGAGACACTACAGAAATAAAGTGTGGGAAGCGATATATATTCTTCGATGCTTTTTCCATACAATTCATACCTCGTGAAAAGAATGACAAAGAAGATTCTCTAGCAGTCTCATCTTCATTAATGATCCCTCATTCAGAGTTTGATCAAGACAAATACACCATTGAAATGGTTTTTAGACCAAGTGTTCCTAACAATGTAGAAAATTGGGAAGTATTCAATGATGATCAACAAATTATTTCCTTCTTCTGAAAAGAGGGATAATTTTGAACAATTGTACTTTCAAGGAATTGATTTTGTACATTTCATGAATCAAAGAACTCACCCATTCAAGAAGGAGTTGAGAAAAAGATCTTGGTGATGGTATCATTCAACTCAAAGGAAATAAAATTCCAAAAGTATTGGTTTCACTTGAAGAACATTTTGATAAAAATGACAAGTTTACAAAGAGAAAGAGTAGGTAGGACCTATAAATTCTACTCGACTATGAGAAATTTTACATTAGTACCAAAGACAAACCTCACCTAGTCAACATTGGTAATTGTTTCTCACCTAAAGAGAACAAGAAATTTGTAAGCCTCCTTACAAAATATTCGATGCATTTGCTAACTCATATGAAGATTTGAAGTCTTTCCAACCTAGGGAAATGGAGAATGCCATACCCTTGAAACCTTTTACAACTCCATTCAGAAGAAGCAAAATACAATATAATCCCAAGATATCGTGGACAATATTCCATGAAGTGAAAAATATGTTTAATGCATGAAATAGTATCCTATTCGACATTCAACCTAGATAGCTAATATTGTTCTATTTCACAAGAAAAATGGGGAAATTAGGATTTGTGTAGATTTCCACAATCTTAATCAAGCTTCCTTGAAGGATAATTATCCACTTCCGGTCATGGACCATATTTTACAAGCAAGAATCGGATCGGAAATGTTATCCATGCTAGATATTTCTCTTGTTATAATCAGATTGAAGTGGCTAGAGAAGACCAACATAAGACCACATTCATCACCACCCCTAGGGTACGTTCACATATAGAATAATGCCTTTTGGTTTGATAAATGTTGGTGTGACTTTTCAAAGGGCTATGGATATGGAATTCATGAGATTATAAAGAAAATATCATCATGGTATACCTAGATGACTTGATGGTGTTCTCAAAGAAGCCAAGAAGATCACCTAAGAGATTTGGAGGAAATATTGCAAAGGTGTAGACTTCATAAAATCTCTCTTAATCCAAATAAGTATGTGTTTAAAATCTTCATTATGGAAGGGAAAATCCTAGGTCATATTGTTTCTAAAGAAGGAACTAAGATTGATCCTGAGCACATTCAAGATATCAAGAATCTTTCCTTACCTACAAGTAATCCTGGAGTCCACTCGTTCTTTGGGAAGGTGAAATTTTGAGATGGATTGTGCCATATTTTTGATGAGTTAACCAAATAAATTTTTGATATTATGAAAGGAAAATAATCCTTCAAATGGTCAAAGGAAGGTAGAGAAGTGTTTGAACAAATCAAGGGTGCTTTATTGCAAAAAGCTCCTACATTGGTGTGTCCCGATTTTAAAAAGGATTTCATAATCTATTGCTATCATTCACCGCACACAATATCTCTGCCATCTTGACTCAACACAATCAAGAGGGAATCAAATATCCTATTGCATTCATGAGTTCTAGATTCAAGAAACATGAACTCAATTACACTCCCCTTGAGAGGCATGCATATGTAGTGGTTAGAGATTTGAAACATTTCAGGTACTATGTATTGAATTCTCACACCAAAGTCTTAGTTCCAAACACCACAGTTAAATCAATGTTAACACAACATGAACCATGATCTAAAAGAGGTAATTGGGTCTCCAAGATCCAAGAATATGAATTGGACATCAAGCCTACCAAGTTAGTTCGAGGAAGAGGAATTTTCCAACTCATCACAGAGAATGAGCCATGAGATGACTTTGAAGAAGAACCAGTTGAAGAAATTTTACCACTGGTAGTTTTCATCAGTACCACAAATGAATGGTATTCGTAGATATAGCCTAATTTCTCACATATGGTGAATGCCCTGAGAATATGATAGCTAAGGAAAAGAGAGCTATCAAATTAAGATCATCGGTACATCATTTGGGACAACACTTTGTTCAAGAAAGGAATTGATGACATGTTCCTCAGATGTGTCGATAAAGAACAACAACCTAGTTTGTTGGAAGCCTTTCACAATCATGCTGCTTGGTGGTCATTTCTTTGGACCGGTGACATGACTCATAAATTTTTATGAGCACATTATTACATCTCCACTATGTTTTTTGATGCTTAAAAATGGGTAGCCAAATGTGAAGCTTGTCGTAAATTTTTTTGAAAGACCTAAATTGGCATCTTTTCCTTTAAAGACAATTGTCATTGAAGAACCCTTTCAACAATGGGTTTTAGATTTCATCTGGGGTCTTGAATCATAATTATATTGCTTTTCATACTCATGTGCTCACTATAACTCCTACTACTTTATAAAGGGGGTAGAAGCTATATCGGTGAAACAAACATCTACTTCAGTAATCTATGACTTCATCAAAGATAATACATTGATTAGCTTTACGAAACTCCACAAAATATCATGATGGAAAATGCCACCAATTTTTCTTCTATAGAGATGATAGGTTTTTGTTATAGATATGTGATATCTTTATCTCATTCATCAAATTACTACCCTTAGGAAACTATCAAGTTGAATCTATGTAAAAAAACATCATTACTATCATGTATGTGTAAGTTAGTCAAGAAAATCAAATAACTTGGCACAAAAATTATATGATGCATTGTGGGTACCACATAACTCCCAAAGATCAATTGGAATGTCTCCATTCCAACTCTTATATGGAATTGATGCTCAAATTCCCATCACTTTGGAGTTACCAAAGATTACGATTGACTCAAGAAATTGATGATGAATGTTTTGTCAATGCATTGGATAAAAGGATCATGTTCCTAAGAAATCTTGAAGAGAAAAGAAGTCAAGTGGAAAACAACATCGAGGAACAAAAATCAAAAGTAAAGAAATTGTTCACAAAAAACTAAGGAGAGACAATTTCAAATCAATGACTTAGTTCTTCTCTGGGACAAGAGACGTGAACTGAAAGGAAAGCATGGAAGTTTGATTCACTGTGGCTGGGCCCTTTCAAAATTAGGCATTTATGTGGAGATAACACCTATTACTTGGTGTATCCTGATGGAACTCATTTTCCTTTTCCCTACAGCGGGCAATATCTCAAGCACTATCAAAATTGAAAATGGGTTGTCCCCTGTATGTACATAGGTAATTAGGATTTTGGTTTGTTTTAGTTTCCTATTTTTTGGTTTCCTCTCTTTCATCCTATTTTTGTGCATCATTGTCTTTGAGATCATGTTCATTAAATTTTTGGTCTGGGTCCGTTGTTGCGTCCATGAAGTCCTTGTCCCCAATTAGAGCCAATTGTTATCAGCTAATTTTGACTTCGCAAAATTAATAAACGTGAAAGTTTTTTTAAAAAATTCAAAAGTGTTCTTTCATGATTTATCACCCTCATCACGATCGTCTTATTCTCATGGTAATTTTGGTTTTCATTTCATCCATTTTGAATAAGCCCTTCTCTAGCTACTACGCAAAACTATGTTTTAATTATTTAATTAATATTTACCTTTTTATTTAATAAAATTAAATTTATTAAATTTTAGGGTTTTTAATTAATAAATATTAATTTAATACTCATGAAAGTTGTTCAAAAACTTGGGAGAATTTTTCTTTTTTTAATTATCGTAACTGTCGTGAGCAATTACCAAGGGCAATTATTTTTCTGCTTCCAATTGTCATGCACAATTTCAATTTTGCTTCTATCATCCGAAAATTAGGAAGGAGATAGTTACAAGAGGTTTCAAAAGTGGGAGAAATTGGGAAGAAGGAGAAACAAGGAAATATTGCAGACATCCAGAGCCAAAAGAAGGAAAAGCTCATTCTACAGGCACTCCTCGGCTTTCACACGAAACTGGCACGGGCATTAGCTAGAGCCAAGCAACCTTGAGAGTTCCAAGTAGTTGTCTCCATTTTGGGATCACAAGTTTACAAGAATCCATCCTTCTCCAATTTTTCTAGATCCTCCATGCTGCATGCGAGTGCGTAATCCATATGGCATACTAAATTTTGCTCGACTTCAAATATTAAAAAAAGAGACTTAGGTTTCAGAGGTTTTATCTTATCTACACTCTGTATATTTTTATTTAATTTATTTCTTTTGTTGTATTGTGCCAAATTAAGCACACATACTAAAAACCAGTCAACGTTGGAATGAAGAAGGAAGTAGAGGCCATATTGCTCAAGTTCACATATCCACATTGTCAAAGAGGGAGAAACAAGGAGCTCAACACGCAGAGGGTAAGAATAGGCCACGTATAGGCTATTCATAGTTGTCAAGAAATTCTAAAAAAGCATGAAGATCATTGGTCATGCACTTACCTATAATTTATCCATGCCAAACAAGTGGAGGTCCATGCACTTACCTACAATCTGCCCACACATCAAGGGAGAGATAAAAAAATGGTTATAAATTGCACACAATGCCTTGTTCAAAGATCCACACATTCATGGAGTCAAATGGAGATGCTCATGCATAGGAGGAAATAAACCATTCAAAGAGGAGCCCACGTGCATGCAAAAAAATGATAAGTTCAATGCATTATTCTAGATCATGCTCCCATGTATTAAAAAAGGAAATATACAGCGGGTTAAAGATAAAAAAATTCCACGTAGGCCTAAGGAAGGAAAAATATGCATGCGTTAAGGAAAGGAAGGAGTTACACATTGTCAAAAGATGCCACGCTAATTGAAAATAAATTCCCACACACTTCCAAAACCACAAGCTCATGCCAGGAAGAAGGAATGCATAGGCCACATAGGTCGGGTAGAAAAAATTATGTATTGGCGAGAATAAAATAAAATAAAAAGAAATCTACGCATTGGTAAAACATTGTCACACAACCATACATGCAAAGAAAATCATGCATTCCCAAAATGAGAGCCATGTTTTTCATATGTAATCCCATTCACGCATGATACGAAGGAATATTACCTATGCAAGACACCATTTCCCATGCATTCATTGTCAAAACGTAAATCCACAAGTAATAAATTCCATGTGTGAGAATAAAGAATAAGAAAGCTCGAGTTTTCATTTTGCAAAGTAAGTTTCAAGGTAGTTCTGTTTCCCAATACGAATTCATGTATTGTGGATCGATTTGTAATTTGAGCTAAGTATCAATATTTCATTGTATAGCTCAAGCTCATAGCGAAATCGAGCACATATTGTCACGTTTAAAAATTTGAATTGCTCGGCTTTATTTTGTAAGGGATAAAATAAAATAAAAAGATACATTTTCTCTTACGATAACTTGGTGGTCCAAAGACTTAAACTTGACACCTTCCCAATGTGTGCTTCATTTTTATTTCTACCTTAAAATTTCATAATGGGTGAACACTCTAATAAATCAGCACTAAAATAATTATATCAATGATTAGTTCAAAGATCGTCCTTAAATTTGGTGTATGATAATATTTTAGATACCGATATGGATCACGTGGATATGGTTCCCTCTGTGAAAGGGTAAGGTAGGAAGGAAAGACTATTTTTTTGAAAATGCTTTATCCTTGTGGTTTACTTCAAGCAATAGCATTTCTTGTTGCCATATAATTCCCCAAATTTGTCCTAGCTTTTGCCTAACATTATGATCCTAAGGGTCGAGGAGTTTTTAATGATAGAGTTGAACCTTTTCTACTCAATTCTCCATATCATATGGAATATTTTCTAAGAGTGCCACTTCATGAAGAAAATGATGACATCACGTAAGAATTGGCACAACAATTATGGGATGAAAACCCTTTGAGATGGTCAAAGAGGTTAGTAAAAATTGGTTGGTCAAACCAAAACTCACACTTCAAGAATTCCCAAAGATTTATTTCGGGTAGAGTTTCATGAAGAAATAGGTGATATGATTACTCTCCTCAGCAGGTTTTTGGTCTCCCTTATCGCTAAGAATTTTCATCCTTGGATGTACAAGTTCATAAATATTGGCTAAGTGTCAAAGGGCACATGCGCGCGTGGGGACAAGTAAGAATAAGGGCGCGTGGGGTGAAAGTGCACAAGACGGAGGTTTTAGAAGGGTTTAGTAGAAACCATGGCGTTCGTGCGTGCATCGTAAAAAATGGTTTTAAGACTTAACCATATTTGGCATTCCAAGAATCACATGAGGAAAGCGTGACCAACTAAGCATGCGAGTGGATAAGGTGCCATCCTGAAACTTGGTGATCAAGGAAGTAATATTCATGTGATGGAAGGATCCAAAAGACATCATTATAAAAGTGGAGAGCATGGATTAGAGTAAGTATGCCTCATTAGGAGGACCACATGGAAACTTGGCATACGATCTCGCTACTTTTAGGAAGGCATGATGGTGGGTGTTATTTAAGAGATGCTCATTTATAAGAGATGAGTATTCGGAGAGATATCAAGAAAGGGGAAGCATTTCATAGAGAGGATGAAAGGTGGATCTCTTTAGGGATAATAGGAGGTTCTAAGGGTTGGGGTTATCATTAGAGGATTGTAGGAATGTTAGCATAACTAAGGGGATGGGTTTGTAAATGTTTATGTAATATGGGAATCATAACTAGGGCTTCGCATACATGAGTCTTATCCTCGCATTAATACATTAATACATTGGTTTGTCATGACCCTTGTGAATGTAATGTTATTACTGAACTATGATCAATATGAATATATGGTTCTATTCTAAATATATTGTTCATGGGTTTAAACCCTAGTACCTTTTATTTATGTTATGAATTAGATCTTCTATCTATACGATGTTTCTCTTATTATCCGAATGAGTATGTTAGTGTAAAAACACATCCTATGCTTTGGAATGAATACGTGACCATTTAGTTTTCTACATTTAATCTATTATCAATGGCATCGTCTTCTCACAATGCTCACATAAAGGAGGATCGGTGCCGCGCGTGCCTCGGGTGGGCACCCAAAGCCCGCTTGGATGATAGGTCGCGCATGGGATTAGAATGTTGTTCTAAGGACATAAAAATACTATAGGTTGGTTACTCGCTTCCGGACCTCTTTTCGTAGTTGTTGTGAGAATGATGTGTGATTGACAAAGCACTTGACCTTGGACAATGTCAAAGCATGGTTTAAGAGCACAAAGGATGAGTTTTCTCAAAGATTTATTATTGGACCTAAGTTTGATACACACAAATGGGTAGAAGAGCACCTATATCATGAGTTATATGAGACCTTCTTTTGTTGCTTTCTAGTAGATTTGTATGAATGGCTTTCAACATATGCATCCAGATCAAGTTGGTACTATAGATCTCATGTGTGGACCCAAGAGGAATATTAGAGGCTATAGGATGTTGATCTAACTTGGACACGTGTTGTTGATCATTGGTGGAAAAGAGTGTTGACCATTTATACCCTAGAATATGCCATTTCTACGTATTCATGTCCAGAGGTTACTTTGAGTTTGAGTTTTTGAGGGAACCTAGAGGATCGTTTATGTGATCTATCCCTCTAGTTATGAAGATCTTGATCATTATGCTAAGTTTAGAAGCATTCCTTATGGTTGGCTAATCTTCTTTTGATCGATGGGTGAGGAAGCTAGGGTGGAGGAAGATGGTGGACATTATGGCTGAAAAGGAGACGGAAGAGAGATGACTCAAGTATAGTTAAGCACGTGAAAGGGAGTTGACTAGATAATGCGAGGTTGCGGGAGTGATGGATCTATGGCTACAAACATTGTAGGAAGAAATTGAGGTTCACGCAAAGGATGTGGAGCATGAGAAGTCTGTGCTACCCCATCTTGGAAAGCATGGAGAGAGACCCCTTCAACTTCTGATGACAGTTTTTTGTGTGGAGAAAGGAGATTCATCGGTGTGCATCTGATCCCACCCGGTGACCAACCACTGGATCTTAGCCTTCCAAACCAAGAAATAAGTATTACTAACCCAATTGGTATTGGTGGAGGTAACTGATATGTGCCTAGGAGTTATAACTTATCGCTTGGTACATCTATGGCTGCACAAATAATTCCTGTGTTTAGGGGAATTTTTGGACAAAGTGTGGGTACACAAAGTTTGGGTATCATGTTTGGGAGTGGCACGGGACACACATCGGGTAGCAGTGTAATATCACAAACCATTGGTGTGTAGTTCAGTGGGACATTGGGGACACTAGGCATGACCACTTCAGGCCCTTTTCCGGCTATAGGAGGTGGATCTCGGTGGTATAGAGCTGGAGTACCTAGTGGGCCTTGTGGATTTGGAGGATCTGGTGGGTCAGAGGAAAGGATCTAGTGGATCTAGTGGATTTGTCTGGAGGCAACACAAGAGGAAACCAAGGCTCGGATCATGAGGACAAGGGCCTCAACCTACCTTCGTAAGTATTTTTGATATGTCTTTACACCTTCCATATTACCAAAGTGTTGAGGATGTTTCAGAACATGTGCACAAGTGTGAACTACTATGGTGTGCGAAATGAATCACTACCCCAAAGCGTAAGGCAAGTCAGTTTGTAAAAATGTTTGTAGGGATGTGTGTATAGTTGGTATCAAAAGTATGACCCCATCGAACGGTGGTGGATTACACTCGCAAAAAAATGTCTTCCTATCGAATTCCATATCCCGAGTTCGATCGAAGAGCATCAATTCTCTAAAGGAGATCCAACAAGGAATGGCAGAGAGTGTGCGGGAATATGATGCATGTATTTCAAAACTCTCTTGTCAAAACTATCCTATAATATTCATCCTTCTCAGCATGCTCAATGGTTTGTTTGAGGATTAATAACACCATTTAGGAGAGCACTCTCACACAAGACTTTCACAAACCCGCGCGAGGTCTTAGAGGCTACCCTGCATGCTGAGGCTATTAGAAGCATTGATATTGTGTTATCCCTTTTCTTGAGGCTCATATTGTTGCAATCACTAAGAAGTTGGAGAAGCTATCTGTGAACTTAGTGCATGAGACTCATAGTGGTTTATGGTGCACAGATTATGAGGTGGAAGGGAATACCAAGGAAATTTTCCCTAGTAGATCGGTACACACCATGAATGGTGGACTATGAAATTTTCCACAGAGATCATGATGTAAGTAGATGCCCATTATTGCAGCTGTGATCCGTAAGAATGTGTCTTTCTATTGCAATATTTTCACTTGTCTACTACTCATAAACCAAGGATTATAGACTGATTGACCGGATACATGATGTCATTGATATTAGTGTGCACGCATTACCAGCCTTCATAGTAGTTCTAAGGATGAAGGTCATCGCTATGAAGTGTGCATAGAAAAGGGGCACGTGGAAGAGGCTTCCAGGAGGATTTCGTGGTCGTAGCAACCATTGCAGGAGGAAGACAAGAGTTCCCATGAGGAACTCATTACAATTATGGATCTATAAAGCACTATAAGCATGAATTTCTTGATTCTGTATGCTCATGGTGTGGTAAGAAGCATAAGTATGAAGAGTGCCCAGAGCTATTTGAGCAAATGAGCCAAGCACTGGAAGGATAAAGGCGTCTGGGATGGTAAGCATAAATAATTCCAATTCACAATGGATTTTAAGGGTGGCGAACAAATTAGAACTAGAGCCTATACTAGCTACGATGTGACACGAGCAGAGGCTGCGCACTCGAGGGATATGCCAAGACAAAAAACTAGTTGTTAGAGAGGAAGTAGTACATGGAAATTATCCGAACCCTAATCATCATAAATAATTGTATCAAGAGATAATCGATGTGATTAGAATCCTCCAAGGAGAGATCTAGTGCTGAAGGAGAAGTCAAGATAGCTAGAGCAAAGGAAGAATACTAAGGCTCCACGAAGGATCTCGGATGAAGTAAGAGAGGTATGCAAGATGTTGAGGCAGGAGAATATCATTCCCTTGCTAGGAGAATGGCTATGGGAGAAGGTACCACGTGTTGGAGTAGAGCGCGAGAAATGGGTTCTACATGTTAACCTTCCTCCTCATAGCCTTAACTATGATAAGGAGATTACTCGAATGCATTTATTGATAGGTGGCTTCAAAAAAATATTCTAATTGACACGGGAGAAGAATTCAATGTTATCTCACTCTATATTTTGGCATCGATGGGAAGTTCCCCTTACAGTCCATCTTTGAATTTTTTGTACATGGCAAACAAGACAAAGGCAATGCCCATTGATGTCTTGAAGGATTTTACTATCACTATTCAAGGGAAAAGTTCATTGGAGATTTCAAGTCTTGGCGCTCACCGTAGGCGAGAAAACTTTCTAGCATTACTTGGCACCCTAGTGTTATAAGAACAATGTTGACCTAAGGTTCAACAAGGGGTATATAATTTTTGAGAACAAGGAGGAATGGGTCATCATCCCCTTGACAGATGGAAATTCAACACCCTATATTGAACCCTTGAGAGAATAAATTCTTGACAGGATCTATGTTTGCTCTATCGGGGACCCCGAGATGAGTAATCCTATAGAGGAGTTATCCAGTTTAAAGATGCTCAATCCCTAAGTGATACAACCAATGTGGCATGTGAAAATTAGGTGCATGAGACTTATGAGTTAATTGGGTGATAGTTAAGAGGATCTGTTACAAGAGTAATAAAGGCATGCTCGATTAGGAACATGGGAGGAAAGAAGTTACCAAGTTACTGCAGGGAGCATACCTAAAATTTTCTTACGAGAGATGGAGAATCAAAGGTGGAAATATGAGGTCAAGAGAATATGGATGCTCATCTATAACTTTCTTGGAACGCAACATGTTGGTATGGTGCAAAACACATCATGATAGCCTTCTAGAGTGGCGCAAGTGAGAATCGCATTCTCTGTTAGGTTTTCCCAAAGTAGTGCACCCACTACAATACAATACTACCATGGAAAGGAACCCACCTCGTTTCACATCCAAGCATGTGAGAGGGCACGGATTGGGGGCATGGAAGCCTTATCACCTTCCTTATGGGTGAATAATTTTTACTCCACCTTATAGGATTGTGCACATGCGTGATATATTCACTCATAGACGCATCGACAGACAAGAATTGGCAAGAGTTAACAAATGATCTCCTTCATATTTTGAGTATCGATACCAAGCCATCAGTGGATAAGGCGTTACAGTTGTCAAGTTCCTTATAATGGGAGATAGTGTCATGCTTTGAAGATAGGATACTAGAGTTGTTGGGTGAACCTAATTTGGAGACATGCTTTAATGAAGATGAATGAGAAGAGATACACTTGAACACACATGCATGGAGAAGGAAAAAGGAAAAATGGTCTATGTGATAGATGATGAAGAGGTGAAAATTTTGGATGCTTAACCATCTAAAGGTATGCGTGAGGTAAGGGTTAGTCTTTGATGAGCGAGTGCATGCCTACCATGAACCCTTGAAAATAAATCATGTTAATATTGGTTCAAATGTATAACCTAAAGAAGCCATTATTGGGGACTATTAGACGAGAAAAGGAAGTTTCCAAGATCATTGATGTGTTACACAAGTTTCAAGATTTTTCCAGCGTGGGTACCATCAACTTAAATGCATTCACCACTCATTGGGGAAATGAGGATCAAGTTGAAGGAAGGTGCGCACCCGATTCGGAAGAGACTTGATCGAGATGAATCTAAACCTTTGTTTCAAAGTAAAGGAGGAGATAGAAAAAATGATAGCATCGGGAATCATTAAGGCCATTGAAGAATGAGAATGGATAAGCCCAATGGTCATAAGTATTAAGAAATGTGGAAGAATAAGGATTTGTGTTGACTACGAGGGATTTGAATGTAGTATGTTTCATTGAACCTTTTTCAACCACCTTTACTAAATAAATTATGGAAGGAGTAGTAGGGCACGAGATCTACTCATTCACAAATGGATTCTCAAGGTACCACCAATTTAGAATTACAAAGGAAGACCAAGAAAAGATAACTTTCGCCACTAAGTGGGGAAGCTTTGCCTACACTATCATGCATTATGGATTGAAGAATGCACTTGTTGTGTTATCATGCATCATGGTGCAATAATTTCAGGACTTCATCCATAATTTTCTTCAAATCTACCTTGATGATTAGATAGTGTGTGGACTAGTGAAGGACCATTGTGACAACTTGAGGCTAATGTTTGAAATATGTCGACAGCTTGAGGATATCCCTCAACATTAAGAAATGTGTCTTTGCTACTCCATTTGGGACTGTGTTAGGGCATATCATATGTAAGGAATGTTTGATAGTGGATCCCACCAAAGTTGTTGTTATTGTAGGATCGAGAGAGCCTACCAATCAGCGCAATACATGGATTCCTTGGGCATACGGGTACTACCGGAAATTCATCAAGGGGTATTCCAAGATTGTTGTGCCCTTAAAAGAGTTATTGAAACACAAGAGTGCCTTTCACTGGGAGAGGCGCAACATAAGTTGTTTGACACTTTGAAGGATAGGCTTGTTCATGCACCCATATTATGCTTTCCTTCTTGGGATAATCATTTCCATGTGCATGTTGATGCATTAGGGGCGATCATTCGAGCAATACTAGTACAACTCCGGTGAAGGAATTTTTATCATCCCTTGTGTTTTCCAATAGGAAGTTGAAATGAGAAGAACAAAATTATACTACTACTGAGCATGAAGCATTATCAATGATCTACGCATTGCATAAGTTCAAACATGCGTATCTATTGGCAACACTCTTTATATTCTACACGGACCACATGGCATTGAATTACTTAGTTAACAAGCTCGTTTTGAAAGGGCACATATGTAGATGGGTCCTATTATTTCAATAATTTGAGTTTACAGTGGTTGTGAAACCAGAAAAGAGTAATTCAGGACCTGACCACTTATCAAGGATTTACTCGGGGAGGACGCGAAGAGCATTTAGGATACCATGTCAGCCACGAAATTTTTTAAGTTGAGTCGCATGCCCTCTCGACTTAGAAGATATTGTTGTGTTTCTCAAGATGGGTATGGCGTCAGAAGGAATGAAGGATTTAAAGAAGAATAAGTTAGCTATATGTTCCATGCCCTACATGTTGATTAGCAGACATTTGTACAAATTAGGTCATGATGAGGTTTTGCGTCCGATGCATGTTAGAACATGAGTGCCTTGCAATCATTGAGGAATCACATAGAGGGATTGCGGTGGACACTATCTAGGAAATGCCACCATGCGGAAGATTCTACTTGCAGGGATTTTGTGGGGAGTATCTACCAGATTGTATTGAGTTTTGAAAGGCTTGTGACCATTGCCGGCCCTTGGAAAACCTGGAAGGAAAGATGAGATTCCCTTGAGACCTAATGCCAAGCACAAAACCATTTGGAAAATGGGAAATTGACTTTGTAGGAACAATTTCACCTACTACGTGAAGAAGCGGTTCACCTTACATCATTACATGTATTGATTACTTGACAAGATGGGAAGAGGTAGTGCCTATAAGGGATCGCATTGTAGAGAAATTCTTAGATTCTTATGGGAGAATATAATCAGCAAATATGGGTGTCCTCTAAAAGGAACGATAACCAGATCGTACCAAGTCAAGAACACGATGCTAATCAAACACCACGATCAATAAGATGAAAGCAATTCACCATCTTAGAATAACTTTAAATAAAACCTTTGCAAAAATGAGTAGCAAAATATCATATATTATTATGGAACTCAATGAAATACAATGAGAATGGGCCTTGCTTATATAGGCAAGGAATAACAATCTAAGAACCAATCAAGGTCATAGATCAAGCCATAAATCATGGAAAGAACTAGTCATCAAAGAACTAGTCAAGACCATAGATTTAGGAAAGAACTAGACATCAAGGATCTAGTCAATACCATAGATCAAGGAAAGAACTATACCTAACAACTAGATAATATCCCCCTAATATCTAAATAAATAAAAATAAATATCCACACACATAAGTGGGTGAGGATAAATACAATAAAGGTAAATAAAGTACCTAGGTGAACATGAGCTAAGGTAAATACCTACTCTAACATCCTCTAAGCTTGACTAGTGATAGTGGTACACATTTTTTAAACGAGACGATCGATTCTATTAGCGAGTTTATGGTGGCCCATCACAAGACTACCCCTTATCACCCTCAAGAAAATGGAACTACTTGGGCATTTAACAAGATACTAAGTCACACATTGACCAAAATTTGTGATGTTAGAAGACAAGATTGGGATGACAAGGTATCATCCATTCTATGGGCATACATGAAAACCTATAAGAGGTTGAACAAGGCCACATCGTTTCAATTGGTGTTTAGCAAGGAGGTTGTTTTGCTAGTTGAATTGATGTTACCATCATTTTGTATTGCGTGCACAGGAGAGGATTGGATGATGAACAAGCACTCGAGTAAAGGATTGATAAGTTAATGCAGCTAGACGAAAGGTGATCACTTGCTAGATGGATTCAAAATACTAAAGAGGTCAGAAAAAATGCATGGCATGATCATGTCATATCAAGAACAAACAGTTTGAGGTTGGGAAGATTGTTTTTGTATGATTCAAATTTTATGCACCATCCTGGGAAATTAAAAGTCCATTGGTTGGGCCCATACATCATCTCATACATCCTTGAGTTAGGCGCATGTCGATTCTGAGCGTTGGATGGAATGAGGTTACTGCCATTTCATGGGAGTAAGTGAAGCCTACTATAAATAAGTCTTCCTTGTGTTTGTAAATAAGGTGGTATTGCTAGTTAGCTTAGGATTTCCCTTAATGCATTTATTTTCCTTGTGTTTCCCCTTCTCATTGCTTATTCCTTTATGTTTGTGTTATTTTGCACCTTGTGCATGGTAACCACTTATTAATTTTAAAAGGTTGTGTATGCACAGATGAACATGCATCTATTTTAGTGTGGGGTGGAGTAGTGCGAAGTGAAATACAAGCTGGTAGTAAAAGTTGTATAGCCTAGATTTAAAGATCAAAAGCGCATAAACTAGAAGAACATGTGTGGAAAAGGTGGACAAGAAATATTGGTTTTAGGATAGCTCTATAAATACCACGTCCTGAAAGGCTTTAAGCAAGCACATGGACAACATGAGGTAGGCAAGGGAAAAGATGGTACAAGGATAGAAGAAGTGCCTTCTTGCACTATGGAATTGTGTGTATGAGAGTCTTCGGTCGGTAAGGATTTTTACGCGCTATAAGGTTGGAATATTTTTCACGTAGGATTGGGTGCGGATTAAAGGTGTTTAAGATCGGTCTTAGTGGAAACAACATTTAATGCTAAGTACCTTGGTGTGTGGCATAAATTTTATTGCAGGTGATCAGGGGATCATTTCTAAAAGTTCCCTAAACATCTCTAAATGGTGTCAGTGCAGAAGATCATCTCGAGAGCTTTCCAACGACTGTGAGAACGCGACAAACGGACATCGGGAGCTCTAGATATGTTCGGTCAAAGTTCGGTCAATGGGAAAGTCAACTATGGTCAACTGGTCAATATTGGACCGAATCGCACTATGACACGTGGCTTGCCAACACTCGTCGAATTCACTCGATTTTCCTATCGGGAGACGACAAGTGGACTACAGGATTATTTCTATTCCACATTGTATGGGTCGAAATAATATTATATTGGTAAGTTCACGTTCCAAATGGCGCCATATATTTCCAAATGCCACATATATAAATATTAATGTTTAATACATTAATATTAAACCATGTTTTACCACGTGGAAAGTGGTGAAGCGGTGGTAAGAGGGCTAGGCCCATACGTGGACTGTCCCACGTGGCAAAAGGAGGATGAAGCGGTTGGGGGCGGTTTATCCAACGTGGTCTTTGACTTCATTGGCATGCATGGAGAAAGGCTATTTAAAGCCTTAAACAATGTTCAGCCGCCTAATATGGGGTTTATAACCCACTTCACCGCCCAAAAATGTGGGATATCCCACTTACCATATGTATGCCGCTCCACATGCCGCGCCAAAGGGGATTCTTATCCCTTAACAAATTCAAATGCGCTTCCTATGGGATTTAATCCCATAAGATATTCAATGCCGCGCCAAACATGGGAATTAATCCCATATTATATGCAAATCGGCCCTATTTGGGAATTTGATCCCATTTAATTTGGTACGGGTGTAGGCTAATATTAGCCTATGGATAATATGGCATTGCATATTTTTTGGGCCCTAAAAATGTATAAATAGGGACCCATTGCATTGTAAAAAGACATGGGGACACAACACGAGCTTATTATTTGTTAAGCTTGTTGTGGACACACCGGTGAGACACCGATCCCGAGCTTATTATTTGTTAAGCTTATTTGCGGGATGTGTCGACAGGTATTGTCTATTGGCCTATTATTTTAGGCAATATTAGATGGAATATTTGTGATTGGGAGTGAAATGTAAACTACCCAATAGGCCCATAGCGCCACACCATGTACTTGTAAATCCTGGATTGTCGACCGGAGTGCTAGCTTCGCATTGTTTGCGTTGGGAAGGCCGATCACAGCCGAAGGAGATTGTACGCCAGGAAGGTGGAGGTCGGGTGCTATTTTTCACCCTTGTCGTCCGAAGAACTGGTGTACTGGTAGGCAAGTAAAATTCCATTAGGTTTTCTTGTGAAAGTACTATTGTAACTTACAAGTTTTGACTAGTGGAACGGTTCGATCACGAACCCGGAGACGTAGGCAATTGCCGAACTCCGTAATCAATCTGTGTGCAATTGTCATTATTGTCTTGCATTCTTTTAAATTGATTACTTAAAAGGAGTAAATTATCGGCAAATAATTAAAGCCTATAAGGGTCCGATATCAGGTCATAATAATCTGATTATTTTCGGATCATGTTTGGTATCGAGTGAGCGGATACTGTAAACTTGCTAATCTCCGAAGCAAGTTTGGTATCAGAGCGGTAATCGACACCGTAAACTTCCTAATCTCCGAAGCAAGTTTGGTATCGAGCTAGTTACACTCAAACTTACTAATCTTCACCAGCAAGTTGGTATGGAGCGAGTTAATGGCAGGTTGCTTTGTGAGATGGCATTGGCTTGTACTTCTGGATTTCCAGATTGGTGGGATAGACTGAGAGACAGGTTTAACATACTCAGTAATTTTCTCATTTCTATTTGGATGAATCCATTATATCTCATATGTAGATAAAACCAGAAACTATTGTGTAGGGTAGAATGTATTGGTAAGACCCCTTTGAGGGCAACGTTTGTATACATCTAACCATACAAGACACATTAGTTAAAGACCCAATTTTGGGCAATGTTTGTACTCTGTTATACTTGCATTAGTAAGACCCCCAGAGGGCAATTATTTTGGTGATTTTTCTAACACCATAAAATGCAGTATATTTTCCTTGTTTAGTCATTGTTCTGGCAGGGAGGAGACAAATGAAGTCAATCCACATTGCAATGCAGTGGAGAAAGACCAATCTCGTAAGGCATGAGTCGAAAATGGCAAAAAAAGTTCCTCATCCCAGAAGAAGGAGATTAAGAGGAATTTTTGTGCTCATTGCCAAAGGAATGGGCATCGGGTGGAAAATTGCTGGAAACTGCATCCATCTCACCATCAGAGTAATGGCAAGCCAAAGATGGAATGGAGGCCTATTGCAAAGGCAAAGGAAGTTTCTACTCCACCACCAGTTGACAAGTCAACCCAGGACCAAGTAATACCTGAAAGTGAAAGTCCTTTAAAATGGGTAAGTCAACAATTTTTCAATTATATATTGCATAATTCAGATTGATGGATCGTATGCAGTATTAAGTTTGGAGATCAGATTTTGTGAGGAAATGCTAAGAGAAAGGTTTACAATACTCAGTGGATTTTCTTACTTAGAAAATTTGATTAATGCTCCAAATATATCTCCTAATCGCGTGTGAGTACATTTATGTGCATGCTTGATGCATACGGGATTTGACTCATATAAAGCTTGGAGATTGATCTGCCATTTGTGTAGACAAATAGAGTTCGCAGAGATCAGCTTGGAACTTCATTACGTGTAGAGCATTGTGACCGTAGCGAGAATGGTAGCTGAATCACATTGGCATTGACGTCGGGTTGGAACTTCATTCTGTGTAGAGGCATTGCGACCGTGTAGCAGAATGGTACCTGATATTAGTATGTCAACAAGAGGAGCTCTCAAAGGATCACTCAGAACGTCATTCGGTGTCAAGGCATTGTGACCACACATACGAATGGTAGCTGATCAATAGACTTAGCATCGTGCATCGGAGGCTCAAGGTCTTGAAAAGGCTTAGCATCATGTATCGGAGGCGTTGAGGTCTACCAGACTTAGCATCATACATCGGAGGCTCGAAGTCTTGAAAAAGGCTTAGCATCATGTATCGGAGGCGTTGAGGTCTACAGAGACTTAGCATCATACATCGGAGGCTCGAAGTCTTGAAAAAGGCTTAGCATCATGTATCGGAGGCGTTGAGGTCTGACAGAGACTTAGCATCATGCATCGGAGGCTCGAGGTCTTGAAAGAGGCTTAGCATCATGCATCGGAGGCGTTGAGGTCTGTAAAGGGACATTGTCCATCACCGACATCGGATCAATCAAAGCTCTACGTAACATGGAGTTCCTTCAAACCGCCTGATTCTCGAAATCAACTTGGAGCCAGGAGCTGTGTTATAGAGTCAAAGAAGATCCTTGTTGTCAGATATCAAGAAGCTTAGCACCGCACAAAAGGAGCATTGAGGTTTCATTCAGAAACTTAGCACCATAAAGCGGAGGTGTGGAGGTCTTCTTCGGATATCAAAGTGGCGCAACGGAAGCATCGTGGACCCATAACCCACAGGTCCCGTGATCGAGCAGAGTTGTCCGAAGTGAGAAGGTTGGAGGAGCAAGACCCAAGGGTCTACTACAACAGACTTCCGAGGAGGCGCAGATTTTTTCCAGATTCAGACATATGGAAGCTTTTTGGGACAAAAGCTTTTCTTAAGATGGAGGAGGTGTGATCAGGGATCATTTCAAAAGTTCCCTAAACATCTCTAAATGGTGTCAGCAGAAGATCATCTTGAGAGCTTTCCAACGACTGATGAGAACGCGACAAACGGACATCGGGAGCTCTAGATATGTTCGGTCAAAGTTCGGTCAACGGAAAGTCAACTATGGTCAACTGGTCAATATTGGACCAATCGCACTGTGACACGTGGCTTGCCAACACTCGTCGGATTCGCTCGATTTTCCCTATCGGAGACGACAAGTGGACTACGGGATTATTTCTATTCCACCATTGTATGGGTCGAAATAATATTATATTGGTAAGTTCACGTTCCAAATGGCACCATATATTTCCAAATGCCACATATATAAATATTAATGTTTAATACATTAATATTAAACCATGTTTTACCACGTGGAAAGTGGTGAAGCGGTGGTAAGAGGGCTAGGCCCATACGTGGACTATCCCACGTGGCAAAAGGAGGATGAAGCGGTTGGGGGCGGTTTATCCAACGTGGTCTTTGACTTCATTGGCGCGTGGAGAAAGGCTATTTAAAGCCTTAAACAATGTTCAGCCGCCTAATATGGGGTTTATAACCCACTTCACCGCCCAAAAATGTGGGATATCCCACTTACCATATGTATGCCGCTCCACATGCCGCGCCAAAGGGGATTCTTATCCCTTAACAAATTCAAATGTGCTTCCTATGGGATTTAATCCCATAAGATATTCAACGCCGCGCCAAACATGGGAATTAATCCCATATTATATGCAAATCGGCCCTATTTGGGAATTTGATCCCATTTAATTTGGTACGGTGTAGGTTAAAAATAGCCTATGGATAATATGGCATTGCATATTTTTGGGCCCTAAAAATGTATAAATAGGGACCCATTGCATTGTAAAAAATCATGGGGACACAACACGAGCTTATTATTTGTTAAGCTTGTTGTGGACACACGGTCATGTCAACGGAGACACCGATCCCGAGCTTATTATTTGTTAAGCTTATTTGCGGATGTGTCGGCAGTATTGTCTATTGGCCTATTATTTTAGGCAATATTAGATGGAATATTTGTGATTGGGAGTGAAATGTAAACTACCCAATAGGCCCATAACGCCACACCATGTACTTGTAAATCTGGATTGTCGGCGAGTGCTAGCTTCACATTGTTTGCGTTGGGAAGGCTGATCACACCGAAGGGATTGTGCGCCAGAAGGTGGAGGCGGGTGCTATTTTTACCCTTGTCGTCTCAAGAAGCGCGGTGTCTTGGTAGGCAAGTAAAATTCCATTAGGTTTTCTTGTGAAAGTACTATTGTAACTTACAAGTTTTGACTAGTGGAATGGTTCGATCACGAACAAGGAGTGGCGATTTCAACTCCGTAATCAATCTGTGTGCAATTGTCATTATTGTCTTGCATTCTTTTAAATTGATTACTTAAAAGGAGTAAATTATCGGCAAATAATTAAAGCCTATAAGGGTCCGATATCAGGTCGTAATAATCTGGGTTAATTTCGGATCAGCAGGAGATAGGAAAAAGTTATAAGTATGAGGTCGGGAACATTATTATTACCTTTCTATCATGATATTGAAAAAACTCTTGCAAAATAGGGCATTCGCAAAGAAATATTTGTGTGAAGAGAGAATCGTGAAGATATGAGTACGTGACTAGGGTGATCTTCGAACCAGAGTGGAAGGAGTATGTAGGCTTAGAGAGGCTTCATAGGAATACATTGTCTTGTGGAAGGGTTTTCCTGTGTTAGGGTTCTAAACTAGGGCACGAGAATAGAAGGATTTATCACGGAAGTTGAGCCACATAATTGAGAAGAGTAAGGAAGAGGAGCAAGGAGGAGTTTATTTTTATCCCGATAAGTAATATGGCACCAAAGAAGGTAATCATTTCACTAAAAAATGGCAAGGGAAAGGGAAAATAGATTATCACCACTAGTTTCAATGAGGAGTGGTATGCAAATATGCAATACCCAGATGGAGTGTTTCTTGGGAAAGAATGGGTATCCCACATGAGGAAGATGGCCATGAGCGACTGCAATCATCTCACAAGTACCATAGAGAAGGAGATGGCGTTAGAATTGGTTCATCCAATGGATAAGAGGAAACTAGAAGGGATGCCAATTTACAATGATGAAATGAAAGTAAAATTGGAGAATTTCAGTTATTGCAACTGTTTGAGTTTCCCTATTTTGGAAAGCCCGAGTGGTTATACCAATGGTTGATGTCATGCATGCACGAGGACCACTTCTACTTTCGGGCCATAAAATGTGAATAACTCCTCAACTAATCAAAAATTTTATTGGCCTGAAGGGGAGTCCATAGATGACGAATTAGAGGATAAGGAGGCCATCAAAAGATAGTCCAAACCTATGACTATAAGAAGGGGTCTCGCTATTTTGATATCTCGGATATCTCTAACCCACATATGAGGATGTTTGTGTGCTTGGTATCCAAGATGAATGGGAAAGAAAGGTGGACATAAATAAACAAGGCCTAGTTGAATGTGTGCCAAAAGATTTCAAAAGGAACCATCTACAACCTATCCGCCTACATTGCAGAAGAGATCATCAGTTCCACGCAAGAAGGAGATAAGATTATGTTGGCAATGTTCTTCTCACCATCATCTTCTAAAAAATTAGAGTGCCCGATCGACCGAGAGAAGTTCGTATGGGAGTATCCAGATGAAGACCATTCCACCACGAAAAGGTTTGAGAAATACACTTGCGATACCATGATGGCCGCCCACAAGGCGCGCCTAGAGAAATGGTACAAGTGAATGTGTGACGCATTCGGAAAGAATGGAGGATACCGAATACTTTCCACACTAGTAGATGGAGAGGATGAGTTTGCTATATAACAATATTTCTACATTGGAAGATTCACTCTGATAGATGGGACCAAAATTCCATGGTGCAAACTACCTTTCTCTTTCACCGTGCAAGTATTTCCAAGCAGGGGTCAACCACTTCAAGGAAGCTAAAAGGATAAGGTTCGACCTTAGCGAAGTGGACCAAGACCACCGTGAACTGCATAGAAGATAATATATCTCGAAGAAGAGGCACACATATATGGAGTAATATGTCTCCCATGAGGTACAAATGATGAAACCCTTGATGCTGCCAATTTTTGGAAGGACTGCAATAAGGGTATACTTGCATTAGGCCCAAGTATGAGAAAGGAACCTACTTGGAGAATGATGTCTCCATTCCATAAGACCCCACCGGGAGGAAGAATGTCACACCGAGGAAGAGGGAGAGAGAGGAAGTGGATGATAAGAAATTACCAAGTGTGTACATGAAACAATCTATGGGCGCACCGGAGACATGCACCAATCCAAGCACATACACGTGTAGAAGAACTCCCCTGTTATTCTGAAAAATACACCCGAAGAAGAGGTGCTAGAGAAAGAAGAGCCTCCCACAAAAAAAAATATTCACCAAGAAAGGTGTTGCATGCGGAAGAAGGGAAGGAAGAGTCTCCTACATTGGAATCACTAGTTAGGAAAAAGTAAAGGTAGCAGAGAAGGCTAACTCGGAAGGGACAGAGAGCCTGAGGCCTATATAGTTGAGAAAGATGAGGATAAGCATGAAGAAGCTCAGAACTATTGGTGTGTGTTATTTTCCACATCATTAGGTGATTCATCTCACTTAGGTGAGATCGTAGGTCCATGTGTCATTTGGGAGACCTCCTAGAGCTGCAGTTCAAATCCATCCATGACATCTTCTACATTCCTCTCATCTCCCTCTTCTTCTTCTTCTTCTTCTTTCCGAGAGATTGCCTCTTTGTATATGGGTACATTTTCAAGCTCATCTATGGCCAGGACCCATTTTTGGCATCTTTCTTAGATTAGAGTGTGTTTTTCTCTTGTGGTGGATGTTTTTCCCACTAGGTTTTCCTTCACTTCTTGGGATATTTTTCTTGTACATGGGTACCTCATCAGGCTTTGTGCCAGGACCCATTTCTTGTTTCTGACGTGCCACCTCATCCTAAATTACGATGAAGTGGGGGTGTTGGTGTGTGTTATTTTCCACATCATTAGGTGAGTCATCTCACTTAGGTGAGATCGTAGGTCCATGTGTCATTTAGGGGTCATTATGAGATTCTCTTACACGTCAGTGTGTCAACGTGTCAGTGTGTCAGTGCATCATATGCATCATTGGGAGTTACACTTCTATTCTGGGAATGTAACTCCCCCTCTCTACTTGATTTTTCATGATTGTAGCACTGGGGGTTACTCAACACCTCCTATATGTACACCCCATTTGATCTATGAGATAGAGGAGAGTTTTGTGGCTTATTAAGGTTCTGCCCATTTGTCAAATATTTGCATGCACATTTGGTTGATGCTCACTCCTCATGAGATATCTTCACGATGTCATTTACACAGTCCATTAATGTGCATGTCATCCCTCGTGATCCTCACTTGCAGGTTTTAAACCCTCTTTCATGGTATCGAGTGAAGATTGCGGATCCGTGCACTCTTCGGAGTTCTCATGCGTTTCCCGGCTTATGGCGTGATCTTGATTCTCATGCGTGTGTGTCGTAATGGATATTTCAACCGTGCTCTACTTACACTGATTTAGGCATCATACCTCTCTTTGGGTTGTTCATGTGTTTAAGGTGGTTGTTCAATTTTTAGTGTTTTTCGAGTTTAGTGTCTTTGACCACTCGATTATCTGGGTTTGCATGTGACTTGGAGGTGTTTTTCATGAGGTTTATTGCGTTCCAAGGTGCAGACTTGAGTTCTGTGTGCTGGTTTTGGGAGTTGTTTTGGTGAAAGAGTTTTCCTTAAGGGCCAACTCGGCCCACTTGTTGACTAACTCGCCCTGCACTCCTTCTTGGCTCGGTCTATTCTTTTTCATTGCCTTGGGTTCACCATTTTACCTTGGACTTAGATCGCTCATTCTTCACTTTGCTTCTCGAGCTTCGGCTTGCATTCCAGTTTTATTAGCTTGGTTTGCATTGATTCAAGAGACTTACACTCTTTATAATCCTTGCATCTACCTCTCGAGCTCTCGTGTTGGTGCATCTACATGCTGGTCTGGTTGGAGGCTTACTCACCCTGCCTTTGTGGCTTGTGCACGAACCCTGCCGTGGTCACTTCGTGAGATGGAACCAAGTTATTTCTAGCTTTCCCGTATCTCCCCTCCATTCGGTTCTACAACTCACTGAATCTCACACTCATCTAGTCATTTTGGCTTATTATGCTTTGACAATGGAGGTTTGCATTGGTTTTTCTCTGGTTGGCTCCTTGCACGTTACCTCAGGCTCCTCTACCATGTTCCTCCTCTGCGACCTCAAACATCTCCTCGGGTCTGCATTTGTTCACTTCATCCTTCACGAGAATTGTTCCATTCAAACTTGTTATTCCTCTCACCATATGCGTTCAAGTGAATTATGTCTCGGCGTGTGAATTGAGCATTGTTTTTCCCCTTGGCACATTTTCTTGGAGCTCCTTTGCGCACGCTGTCAACTTTGCAGACAGCTGTTTCCCTCTTCTTCTCAAATGGTTTCTTCCACTCACCCAACACGTGGATGCTCCTACTTACCTTTTTACAACTTGCTTACAAGATCTCCCACTCCACACAATCCACCAACCGCTCCAACTTCACACATGGCCTTATAATCAATCTTGTAGAATTTTTTACGTGGATTTTGCCTTGGAAAACTAGCTCAACTTGCATTCAAACAACTCGATCAACATGGGCCCCTTACCCATCCTTTAATCAAATCATTGGTTAATCAAATCATTTCCACCTTCTTTTAAATATTTTAAGGTGTAATTGGCATTGTAACCTTATTTGGGTATATTTTGGCTTGTTTTATTTACCTTCCTTCGAGTGTCGAATACGGAGGGCGAGGTCCGGGGTTGGTAGGAAGATAATCCCACCTCGCAAGAAAAACAAACCCTACCTAAATTTAATGTCGCTTTCAATGAGTAGTCACATGATACCCTTTATACTTGTTTCAAGCACTTTTTAATCCATTTGTAGCGTCTATTGGAAGTTTCCATCGGTTGGGGAATCGTAATAATGTCATAACTTTTGACTCGCAACTCATTTTTGAGTGCTTCCTTGGTCAAAGTTGCATGATTTCTCACACTTTACGTGATGGAATTCTCATTTTTTAAACACACTACTTTATAAAGTGTCACATTCTGGGGGGTTGACTAGTACTTTTGGGTTTTCACATGCAAACGCATTATCGACCGAGTCCGACGCTTTCTTTCATGCACCTTGCACTTTTGATTCCACATTATGGAGAGTGGCTCTTTCCAACTTGAGCATCGGATTGTTTCTGACCTCCGCCACTTCTCACCGGGAGAGGTAACTATTCAACTTGCGTGCTTCCATGGATCGTTATTTCACGAGGGTCTTTCACCCTTCTTACTTGGGCCAGCTCCTGCACCCACTGATCATCGTCATCTGGAGGACTTTCTTGACACTTGTGACCATGTTTTGGTCACTTGATGATGCATGTCTCCAGATCTCTCTGGTTTCATGTGGCAGACTCAAATCCACCTCACCGTGTCTGGAGCATTCTTTAGTCCCTCTATAGAGACCCTTCACATATTGTTGTTGTTGCTTTGTTGATTTAGTCATCTCCTCCATTTCTTCGTGTGATGACAATTCCACTAATACAAACTCACTTGGTTCTACTTCTGATGACGAGGATTGTGCACCTAGTTCTGATGTCGAGAGTACTACAGAGGACTCTTCTCCTCTTTCTCTCACTATTCCAGAGAGTGTTGACACATCCCACATCTCATCAAATATTGAGTAAGTCTCCTATACAATCTCATACAATCATCACACCCGCCTCTTTTCCACCTTTAGTGTGTGAGGCCCCTTTCACTCCTTTACCTTCATTAGATGACTCATACATATCTAACATCACTCTTTTGTTTGTTGAGCCCCCTCATTGGGACGAGTATCTACCTAACCTTAGTCATCTTTTCGCAGAGTACACTTGTGATGTGCTACAGGTCCCTCATCCATCTACAGGTGTTTCACAGAGTTCATCATCTCTATTTTTGGGAGTGGCCCTTCCGGGAATCATATCACTTCCACATTTCCAGAGACCTTCATTGATCCACCCTCACTTATGGATCCATTTTCTATTGTGGGGGATGTTTTGTTTCCTTCACATCAATTGGACATCCTTTCTACCAGTGTTCACCCTTCATACTCTGACAGTTCTACACTCGTGACATTACCTTCGGTTGCTTTCGCACTCACTTGCTAGACCTATGTCACACTTCCATGCACCAAACTCATATTCTTTGTGTTGCTTCCTTCGGTTTCCTTTTTGGAGTGGGAAACTTCCAAAGCATGACATTTTTTCCTTCCTAAGGTTAGGCACACAATTCAGCGTGAGTGGCTCTTCTTTAGTCCGAGGCAGAGGATCTCATGATCAACATTCTTCCAGGGAGACCTCCTAGAGCTGCGAGAGTTCGAGATCCATCCATGAAATCTTCTCGCATTCCTCTCGTCTCCCTCTTCTTCTCTCTTCTTCTTTTTCCAGAGATTGCCTCTTTGTACATTGGTACCTTTTCAGGTTCGTCTATGGCCAGGACCCATTTTTGGCATTTTTTAGATTAGAGAGTGTGTTTTTCTCTTGTGGTGGATGTTTTTCCCACTGGGTTTTCCTTCACTTCTTGGGATCTTTTTCTTGTACATGGGTACCTCATCAGGGTTTGTGCCAGGACCCATTTCTAGTTTCTGATGTGCCGCCTCATCCTAAATTACGATGAAGGGGGGGTGTTGGTGTGTGTTATTTTCCACATCATTAGGTGAGTCATCTCACTTAGGTGAGATCGTAGGTCCATGTGTCATTTAGGGGTCATTATGAGATTCTCTTACATGTCAGTGTCGTCGTCAGTGCATCATATGCATCATTGGGAGTTACACTTCTATTATGAGAATGTAACTCCCCCTCTCTACTCGAGTTGTCATGATTTCAGCACTAGGGGTTACTCAACACCTCCTATATGTACACCCCATTTGATCTATGAGATAGAGGAGAGTTTGTGGCTTATCAAGGTTCTACCTGTTTGTCAAATCTTTGCATGCACATTCGGTTGATGCTCACTCCTCCCAAGATCTCTTCACGTTGTTGTTCGCACATCCGTTGATGTGCACGTCATCCCTCGTGATCCTCGCTTACGGGTTTTAAACCCTCTTTCAAGAACATCCTATGTATGATGTACATAATTTAGAAGAATAAGATAAAGAGAAGGATGAAGAAGTAGAACACTCAAGGCAAGGGGGTTAGCGAGGAGGTGAACACCAAGGATCAAAGGACCCCAAGCCTCACCAAGGAGAAAGTAGAAGAGGCCGCAGAAAGAGAAGTGAAGAACATTATAAAGGACTTGGTAGAACTAGGAGGTAGAGCACCTTGTGGATGAAGTGTTTAAGGAGATGGAAGAGGAGAGCGTAGGAAAGGAGTATGGAAGCATGGGTGGAGATCCCAACTTAGCAGTTAGCTTTCCAAAGGCAACACGCACATGTGGGAAGAGTGTGGTGCTAGCATAAGGGAAGGGGATGGGTTACATCCATGATCCAAGTAAGGTGCTACGTGTGCATTTCTAGAGCACAATGCCAATAGACCAACTCCTGGAAATGTCTTCATTTGACAAAGAAGGTGCATACCCACAAACCAAGAAGATGTTATCTTGGGTTTTGAGTCCCATGTTGATGAACCTGATTTCAAAGTAAGCCAGGGGTCATGGATGAAGATGCTAGAGGCCAAGGGGATAAACCCACCGGTGAATGCTCACCGTTGTTCGATGAGTAAGTATGTAATGCCCTAAGCAGTTATCGGTTGAGGTAGAGGTGAGACTCTTTGGGAGGAATGATAGGGTGATATTCTGAAGGGGAGTTTGAGAAGAAAAAGGAGGATCTTTACCGAGATAAGCAAGGACCTAAATTAGAAGAGTTGATCGGTGCACAAAATTAATGCGCGAGTTAAGGGAGGAGAAGATGAAGGTGTGCTATAAAAAGATAGAAATTATTACATATGTTATTGTCTTGAAACATCCAGACCTAGCACCACCCGAGAAGAAGTATGAGTCAACCTTGTAATTCTTGGAAGACTTAACTCACATCCTCACCATGGAGAGCGGCCACTCACTTTAGAGTCGGCGAGAAGAGGCACCGATGCACTAAGAGAAGGAGAAAAGAAAAAGTTTGTGGAGATAGTCGCTTGGTACACCAAGCTCTTTGCCTCTATAAAGCCCACCATGCAAATAGATGAAACTACTTATGAAAATTACACTAATAGAGATAGAGTATCAAGCATTCTAGTTACTATACATGATGAGCAGATCTCAAGGAGTTTCAAGAGAAGAATAATGGAAATAGAGTAGAGCGGGATAAGATCCTGCCGAGGTGGAGAAGAAATCAGAAGCTATCGAGACCTTACGGGGGCTCAATCAAAAATTGGCTTAAGGAGTTATATCCCTAGATCACCTACATGATGGATGCGTTGGATGACCTTGGAAAATAGTTGGAAAAGATTATGAGTATGGTAAATGCTAAGGGTGATGAACTAGGCTTTGATGAGGTAAGCACCCTAGTAGGTGACCTCTGTAAAAATGCCCAGGGTGAAGTGGATGCCTATGAGAAGATTGAGGCAGATATAAGGAAGGATTTCCCACTCCTTCAGCAATAAACATATTCTTCTTCATCCCTTCATTTTTTTAATTCTTCCATTCTTCAATTCTTCCATTCTTCATTCCTTCATTCTTTATTTTCCACCATTCAAGGTCTCTCCATTCTTTATTCTTTGAAGGAAGGATGTTTCTAAGGATGAGAACAAGCTTAGTGTGGGGTGATGTTGGGCCTCATAATATTGGCTAAGTTCCAAAGGGCACATGCACGTGCGGGACCAATAAGAATAAAGGCGCACATGGTGAAAGCACATAGGACAAGGGTTTTAGAAGGGTTTAGTATAAACCATGGCACACACACAATGTAAAACAAAGGGTCTTAGGACTTATCCATATTCGAAATTCTAAGAAGCACGCGAGGAAAACGTGATCCGACTAAGCATGTGGAGTGGATAAGGTGCTAGCCTAGAAACTTGGTGATCAAGGAAGGAATATTCCACGCGATGGAAGGATCCAGAAAGACATCATTACAAAAGTGGAGAGCACGGATCATAGTAAGCATGCCCCATTGGATGACCACATGGACACTTGGCATGTGATTTGCTACTTCAGAAGGCATGGTGGTGGGTGTTAAACCTATTTATAGAGATGCTCGAGTAGAAGAAAAGGGCATCATAGATGACTATTATGGAGAGAGCGTCACCATAGGGGTCGATGAGGGAAAGCTTTAGAATCATCATAGAGAGGATGAAAGGTGGAGCTCTGCAGGATAATAAGATTCTAAGGGTTGGGGTTATCATTAGAGGATTGTAGGAATGTTAGCATATCTAATGGGATTGGTATGTAAAAGTTTATGTAATATGGGAAGCATAACTAGGGCTTCGATACATGAGTATTGTCTACACTAATACACTAGTTTTCATGACCCTTGTGAATGTAATGTGTTACTTGAACTATGATCAATATGAATATATGGTTTTTTAAATATATTATTCATGGGTGTTATAGATGATCATCTTTGCGGATGAACCGTTAGAGTCGTAGGAAACCTTAGGTTAGTGGGACGTGTGCCCTAAGGTAACCTCCAATTTTAAAGAAGATGGATCTTCTCTGTGGTATGAGATGGGGGTCAGAAAAATGAAACAAAACATAAAACTTAACAGGGTCATGCACAAAAAGTGAAGAAGTTAACTCGGGAATGCAACTATCTCAAATAGGAAAAGGTGAGCAAAATTGAAAAGGGTGGACAAAATTCACCATGACCGACAGAGAAGATCACACAGAACACTGACTTCAAAATACTTAAACACAACTTCTGAAGATAGTAATAACATTATAAACATGCACAATATACCCACGTCGAAATAAAGGCTATCAGAGACAACATAGATATGTGAAGGATGGACAAAATGCACCACATGGCATATTATATTACTCCAAAAATGTGCACAGTATTACAATAGATAAGAGGCAAGAGTGCTATTACAAAGCTCGAAAGAAGGCTAGAGCTCCAGGCCCTTGCCTTTTACAGAAGAGGAACTGAGACAGAGAAGAAAACCGACTAACTCTCGATCTCTATCTCCTCTATGTATCTCTCTTAGACTATAATAAATAGAATGAGAAAGAGAAAAGTCAAAATTTGAAATTACTTTTCCAACCACTTATAAGATGTAATAAATGAGTGCAATCAATGGCACCTTGCTTGTAAAAGACTCCTCCCTCTGTCCCATGACCTGCAACAGTGAAAGAATGATGGCCATGCTCATTAAATGCATTCCCAATCACTTTCCAACTATCTCTTTGAATTGGGATTGTTTCCCTAAAAATTACCATCAAAGCTTCATCAGTTTCTACATTTCTTGATTGATGTGTCTTTCTCGAGTCACGATTCCAATGAGACTAATTTTGTGAAAAATCATTGAGAATTGCAAAATTTATGGTCTTCTGAGTGTTAGAAGTTATTTTGAGTTTTCCAAGGGTTTCTTGTATTTTACGGGGTGAGTAGTTAATTTATTGGAGCTGGAGATGTTTCTTTTTTTCACCTACCTACCCTTACTAAAAATAAGAAATACAATTTTTGTGGTGTAGAGGATGTCGAGATCTTTCCAAAATTCCAATTTTGTGAAAATCGGAGTTATGGGTCAAAATTTATGCTTGTTTGAACTTCGGGGTTGGATTCCATTTGTGTTGAGTCCATGTGGAGGCCAAGCGCATCCCAGGGTCTTCTGATTTTCTTGCACCTTTTGAAATGCTTCGAGATGACACGTGGCAACTTCCAGGTTCTTTTAATTTTTAATGAGACTCGTTGTATTATTAATACGAGGAGCCTTTCCTTGGCGGGCCCCTTACTATTGATTCCACGTGGAAACCCCACGGGGGTTTTGGGATTTCACTCCTCCTTGGATTTTGAAATTGCGACAGGCTGACACTTGGCATCTTCACGAGGGTTTTTACTTTCCTTTTTCGACTCGTCCCTGGCCCATTTTTGACTCGCCAATTTGGCTAAGTCTTTCCCGTATTTCCGAAGACTTGATTCTTTTCGCATTAGTCTAAGATCCTTTGAGCTATCTTGATTTAATCATAGTAGAATCTACTTGTTATCTAATTTCAGTAGGTGGTGGAGGAAATTAGATAACAGTGTAAACCCTAGTACCTTTTCTTTATGTTATGAACCAAATCTACTATTTGTACGATGTTTCTTTTATTATCCGAATGAGTATGTTGGTGTAAAAACTCATCCTATGTTTTCAAATGAATGTGTGACCATTTAATTTTCTGCATTTAATATATTATCAATGGCATCATCTTCTCATAATGCTCACATAAAGGAGGGGCTTGGCACCTGCGCATGCCTTGGTGAGCGTTGGGTGATAGGTCGACGCGCATGAGATTAGAATGTTGTTCTAAGGACATAAAAATGACTACATAGATATGATTACTCTCCTCAATAGGGTTTTTGCTCTCCCTTCCGCTAATAATTTTCATCCTTGGATGTAAATTTTCATTTGTATCATTCTTGATGCAAAGATGTTCATTGATTGGGAAAGTATCGTTAGCAATACTCTCCATAAGCAATTGATTGAGGTAAGAATGACAAGTCATTTTTACATGACCTCATATTTGATCTATGATGTAGCAAGGAGGATATTTTCAGGGCTAACAACTAGAGGTACGATGGGTCCTGACAAGAATAGTGTTTTCCACTTTTACCCAAAGCTAGAGTTTAAGAACGGTTCTCACCATTTCCGAGGGTAAACGATGATTTCCTTTTCTATATTAATCCGGTCACTAAGGATAACCCCAAAGGAAATATTTTCAGAAGATGCCAAGGCAAAGGTGATAAAATAATGGGAACTTGGTATATCTAGTTTCCCTCTTACTCCTATATACGAGAGCTAATGGATTTGTGGGATCTCCTTACAAACTTCCTAAATATGTCGGTTAGAAATTGGCATTGATGGAACTTTCACGCCTTCTTTTCAAAATCCATTTCTCTTTGGTGGATAAACATAGAGGAGGCATTCATTTCCCGAATTAGATGGGGAATATAAATGTCCAAGTTCCTATTGCAAAACTTCCCTGGAAAAGAATTTTGGAAAAGAATTTTCCCTCATGACTATACATTCTTTCACAAGTAGGACTCAATTTGATATTAAAGGATCCATGGAAAACTCCTAGGAGCAATATATAGCACAAGGAAAACATAGAAGACTATTGGGCAAAAAATGTGCGGATGACATGGAGGTAAGACGAAGAAAATTTTCTCGTCTCACACTAGCTCGAGATAGTAAATTACGGATTGAGGGACCCTCATTTGACCCTTATTGATAATGGAATTGATCTTATGGATCCTTCCTATGATCAGATAGTTTTCACTCCACTTATTGGTATTGATTTGAGTAAAGGAGATGAAACTTCTCTAGATGTCATGAATCAACCTATGTTGAAAAGGAATATGATGTGGTATGAGAATTAGATAGCCAATCCTCTCCCATTTTAGGCACATATGTCTGAGATACAAAATCGCCAATGAGGGAGGACTTACATAGAAAAAGGTGGTGCAAACTTCTTCACATCAGTCTCACCAAACATCATCACACACATCTCAGAGGCAAAGTCGGTGATTACCCAAACTCGTCTCTAATAAAGAAGCAATATCTCAAGGGTCGGTAAAAGTGTGCATCTTCGGAGAAAAGAACGTGTTTTAAGTATTTCTACCCTAAACTCATCTGTTCACATCACTGAGAGTTCCAATAGGCCCACTAAGGATCCAAGTCATTAATGTCAGACACCGAGTCCAAGCAAATCCTGAAAGTGGTACAAATATCTAATTCTTCCGAGCATCCAGGATGATAAGGGTATTTCACAAGAACATAAAGATAATCAAGAATATGATGGAAATGCTACTTTGCCAAGGATTGAGGCCACATAACAACTACCTCTGGTTTTAGTCATGAGAAAGGCAAAAGGATATTTCTTCTAGTTCTTGACTTTTGTGTCGAATTAATGAATGAAACACTAGCCTAGGTTAATTAAGAAATCAAAAGGAGGAAGAGATTGGTCAAATTGGCCAACATTGATTTAGAATCTCTTTCTGCCCTTTCCAAAAAAGTTGTGCCTAAAAATCCTAAGGACTTCTCCAAAGTAGTGATTGATGATAATGAAGACAAATTTATAGAAATTGCAGTTCCAACTACTGAAAAGGATCGTGGGGACATGACATTCACTGACTATGAAGTATCCAAAATAGCCCTTAGAAAGACTACTTTTGAAAGTGATGTTGTTATGGCAAAGGATTGAATGAACAGTGTGCTTAAAAGGTTGGAGAGATACAAATCTCAAATTTCCCAACTCAAAGAAGAAAATAATCAATTAATCTCATATGTTCAACATTTGATCAACCCAATTGCATCTTCATTTCTTGTTCCAGAGATGGTGGGCATCCCGAGATCAAGAAATTTTCAATCAATCAAAGGATGTGATTACTCTAGGCACACTCTAAGGTCATGGGTTTCCAATATAGAAAGTGGTGGGTTGAGAACAATTGATGAGGTGATAAAAATATATAAGAATATTTATGCCTACCTTGATTTATTGTTTCCATTGTTTATCCAGCTTCAGAAAGTCACCTCGGTACCAAATTATGTTGGCTATGGGAGGAAATGGTTGTGAAATGATGCAAGTCATTTCATAAGAACTTTCTCTCCCATAGAAACCTAAGTTGGCACAGATCTGCTTCTTCGCACGGTTGAACAAGTTTTGCACCTCGAGCATAATAAGCAACTAATTAAATTAAATGATTCAATTATGATAACTAGACAAAGATATATGGTGAAGGGACATGTTTCTGTTGACATGTGTACCATCTAGAAACTAAGAATACATGCACGACTCTTAAATTTTGGCCGAAGTAGTGTAAGTTATTACACTGTCAAGTTCACCAAGTTCTAATCAATAGTGTGAGATGTCGATGGGATTCGATTGATTGAACCCCGGTAGACACTTAGAAACATCACTTGTAAATCAATTTCTAGGGAAGGTACTACTTGTATACTTAATATATATACTCAAAAGAGTAATCTATGGGGGATTGGGTAGATCTAATTGACCCGTAGTTAAGCACATGATTAATTGATTTGTTATCTGATGAATTGTAATTATATGGTTGCTAGATTTAAATGTTGTTCATTTAAATCATCGAAAGTAATAGTTAGAATGGAAAATAATAAAAAAATCCCATAATTTGAAGTTTTAAAAGTAGGTATTACAATTATATAGTGTAATTGTGCCATGTGATAAATAGATAATGCAAAAGTATATTGTATGTATGAGTAGAAATATAGTGAATGGTAAAGTATGTATAAATTTGAATGGTGTTAGAAAATTATGTGAATGAGATGATCATAATGGTGTAATTAAGTGTGTGTTAGTATGATGAAGAGGGGGAAGGATAATATTGATTCCCCCAATGTGTGAATCATAAGGTTCATTTATGTTGAGTTGTGGAGCTCAATTACTTTGGTTTAACATGTAATATGAAACTTGTAGGAAAACATAGTAACCGACATTGGTTATGAAGGGACTGACATTAGTCACCTATGACCAGCATTGGTCAGGCAAGGAGGAATCGGAATCAGTTGGGGCTAACCGGTGTCGCTTAGCTATGTGTGGATGTTTTAATTAACTCACGAGAATTAGATCTATTTTTAGTATTAAAGAAGATCTATTGATTGTAATTGCATGGCTAAGTTACCTAAGTTTGTATACACCTATATAAGCATGAAAGATAGGGTTTAGAAGTAATAATTAAGAAGAACTTACAAAATTTGATGATTATTGTATGAATAATTGTGAGAGATAAATTCTTGGTGAAGAAGCAAAAGCTTGAGAGAAAGAAAGTACTATACATCCCAGAGGTGTGGAAGATTTTAAATCTTCAATTGTATATCTTGTGAAATCTTTGGATAATAGATTGGCTTGTTTCTTTGTGGACATAGCCCACACAGGTGAACCACGTTAAATCTGGGTGTTGATTTATGTCTTGTTTTGTATATTTCTTCTGGTAGAATATCCATTTTTATTTGCATGTATGCTTAAATCTAGTATATTATCTGTACAATCGGTGTGCTAACCCCAACAACTGGTATCAGAGCTTTGTTTGACGGTTTTGTGTGTTGACATATTTAATCACAGAGGTTTTCTGATTGAGTGGGAGCTACAAATGAAATGGAAAAAGAAAATAAATACAAGGTAGAGAAGTTTGATGACCGAAATTATCAATTATGGAAGATGCAGATTGAGGATTATCTATATCAAATAGATTTGTATTTACCATTGGATGAAAAGTCTAGACCTACGAAGATGACTAATGAAGAATGGAAGATTCTTGATAAGAAAGCTTTGGGATCTATAAGATTGAGCCTGACAGCATCCATGACTTCCAATATTACAGAAGCGACTTCTACGGTAGGGTTAATGAAATCTCTTACTAATTTATATGAAAAACCTAGTGCTTCAAATAAATTTTATTTGATGAAGAAACTATTTAGTTCTAAGATGCATGAAGGTGGATCTGCATCTAGTCATTTGAATGATTTCCGATCTATTGTAAATCAATTAAAATCGGTTGATATATTGTTTGATGATGAAGTGAAAGAACTTTTATTCTTATGTTCTTTTCCTGATAGTTGGGATAACTTGGTAATGGTTGTTAGTAATACAACATCTGCTAATAATATTTTGAAGTTTGATGATGTGGTTAGTATAATCTTGAATGAAGAAATTCACAAGAAAAGTATAGAGGAATCATCATCTGGGAATGCTTTGAATGTAGAAAGTAGGGAGTAAAGGAGATATCCAAGAGTAAGAGTAATGGGAAATCAAAGTCAAGGGATAACAGATCTAAATCCAGAGGTAAGGGAATTACTTGTTAGAAATGTGGAAAGAAAGGACATGCAAAGAAAGATTGTTGGTCAAAGGATAAAGAGAACCAACAACCGACAAAGGTAAAGAAGCAAATCTTGATGTAGATGAGGTAATGCAAGATGCTCTTATTATTTCTTTAGATAATAGAATTGAATCATGGGTTTTAGATTCAGGAGCTTCTTTCCATGCAACCCCTAATAAGGGTTATTTCAAAAATTATGTCCAGGAAATTTTGGGCATGTTTATTTGGGTGATGATGAACCTTGCAGTATTACTGGTAAAGGGGAAGTTCATCTAAAATTACAGAATGGAAATACATGGGTATTGAAAGATGAGGCATGTGCCAAGCCTCGGGAGAAATCTTATTTCTACAGGAAACTAGGTGAAGTCTGGTTGCATGGTTACATTTACAGGAAACTCTTGGAAAGTCACCAAGGATAATTTTGTTGTGTGAAGAGGTAAGAAGGTAGGAACATTATATTTATCTACATGTGTTATAGATTTCTTTTATGTATTGTCTACTTTGGATTCAGATGCATGCATGTGGCATAATCGGTTGGGCCATATGAGTCAAAAAGGAATGCAGATCTTAAAGGCTAAGGGTAAGTTATCAGATTTGAAAGATTTAGATCTTGATTTTTGAGAGCATTGTGTCTTTGGAAAGCAAAAGAGAGTGAGATTTCTCAAAGTTGGGAAAATTAAGGAGAAAAAAATTGGAGCTTGTACACTCAGATGTGTGGGGACCAACTTAGGTAGCTTCTCATGGAGGATCCCAATATTATGTTACTTTCATTGATGATACTACAAGAAAGGTATGGGTTTATTGTATTAAACATAAATATGATGTTTTTGAAACTTTTAAAAGATGGAAAGCCCTTATTGAGAATGAATCAAATTCAAAGTTAAAGTGTCTTAGATCTGAAAATGGTGGTGAATAATACTATAGCAAGGCTTTCAATGATTATTATTGTTCAGTGAATGGAATACGTAGAGAAATAACGGTTCCAAGAACACCACGGAGAATGGTGTTAGAAAGAATGAACATGAAATCATGGAACGTGCTAGAAGTATGAGGATACATTTTAGATTTCCTTGCAGTTTTGGGTAGAAGCAGTTGATACAAATGATTTATTTGATTAACCATGGGCCTTCAAGTTCACTAGATGGAGGAATACTAGAGGAATATTGGACCGGAAAAGAGGTAGATTTTTTTTCTTAAAGTTTTTGGTTCAAAAGCTTTTGTGCATATTGATAAGGAAAATAGAAAAAAATTTGGATGCAAAATCCAAGAGATGCACTTTCATTGGTTATGGATCTGGTGATTTTAGATTTCGTTTTTGGGATTTAGAGAATTCTAAAATTATTAGGAGTCGTGATGTTGAATGAAATGAAAAGAGAATGTACATGGATCAAATTTTGGTACCCAAGGATGAACTGGTTGATAAGTTTGTGAATGAAAATGAACTCTCAAATTTAAAATAATATCAATAGGTTACATAATAATTGGTGTTGGTTGACCACTCAATAGACCAATCGATCGGATAGCGAGTATCGATTACGAAGATACAAACCGAGATCGGTTATCGAATCGACGTCGGTTATAGGTGATCGGCATCAGTCACTAACATATTTGGATACAAATGTCTAGGAGGTCCAAAATGAGCCTCCGGTACCCCAAACTCCTATGAGAAGGTCACAAAGGGTAAGTAAACCTCTAAAAAGATTTACACCTTCTCTATTTTATTTATTATTGACTGATAATGGTGAACCAGAAGTTTTGAAGAAGCAATGCAGATGAGACCCACGTCCAATGGGAGCATGGCATGGATGAGGAGATGGACTCCTTGGAACAAAACCAGACTTGGGATTTGGTTAAGTTTATCGGCAGAAGTAAGAGGACATTACAGAACAAGTGGGTTTATAGGATCAAGGAAGAAGAGGATGGACATAAAAGGTACAAGGCAAGGCTTGTAGTAAAGGGATTTACACAGAAAGCAAGTATTGACTTTGGTGAAATATTTTCTCTTGTTGTTAAGATGACTTCTATTCGTATTATATTGAGTTTAGTTGCAGTAGAGGATTTGCATTTAGAGAAACTAGATGTGAAGATAAATTTCCTTCATGGTGATTTGGATGAAGAGATTTATATGCAACAACCACTTGGGTATGAAGTCAAGGGTAAGGAGAAATTAGTGTGCAAGTTGAAAAAGAGCCTATATGGGCTCAAACAAGCTCCAAGGAAATGGTACATGAGGTTTGATAGTTTTATGCATAAACATGGTTACTTGAGATGTGAATCTAACCATTGTGTTTATTTCAAGAAGCTTGAAAATGGGAGCTATATTATTTTGTTATTGTATGTGGATGATATGCTTATTATAGAATCTAGTATGTAAGACATTGGTGAGCTTAAGGGAAAGCTAGCTCACACATTTGCTTATGAAGGATTTAGGAGCTGCAAAAAAGAATCCTTTGGTATGCAAATACACAAGAGACAGAAAAACAAGAAATTGTATTTGTCTCGGGAGGATTATATCTATATGGTGTTAGAAAGGTTCAAGATGCAAAATGTAAAACTTGTTAGTACACCTATGGTTGGACACTTCAAATTGAGAAAATATCAGTGTCCATCATCACATGAGGAGGTCAAATACATGACACGAGTGTCATATACTTCAACAATTGGGAGTCTCATGTATGTTATGGTTTTTACTAGACCAGACATTTCACAAGTGGGAGTTGTGAGTAGATATATGGTCAATCCAGGTAAAGAGCATTGGAAAACAGTCCAATGGATACTCAAGTATTTGAAAGGAACATCTAAGATGCAGTTTATGCTATGGAGGTTCAGATATTTCATTATGTGGCTATGTTGATTCGGATATGGCTGGAGATCTGGATGGTAGGAGGAGCACTACTAGATATATTTTCATAGTAGGTGGGATGGAAGTTAGCTAGATTTCAAGATTGCAGAAGGTTGTGGCTTTTTCTACTACAAAGGCAGAGTATGTTGCAGCTATAAAGGCTAGTCAAAGAGATGATATGGATGAGTAGGTTCATGAAAGAGTTGGGAAAGGAGCAAGATGATTGCAAATTTTTCAAAGGATCAATTAGATGTAATTCATTTGGAAAGAACTCAACATTTCATTCGAGAATGAAACACATTCAGTTGAGGTATCACTTCATACGGCAGGTATTGGAGGATGGAAATTGAATTTGGAAAAGATTCATATGAGTGAAAACCCTGTGGATATGATATGCTAACAAATCTATTAGCAAAGGAGAAGTTGGAGCTACACTCCACTTCTATTGGTCTTTGAGTTTGAGACTTGAAGAGGAAGAAACAAAGCTAAGGAAGGATCCAAGAATGATGTTGTATAAGTATGGTGCAGTAATTAATCTCCAAGTGGGAGATTGTTGAGTTATGGAGCTCAATTACTTTGGTTTAGCATGCAATGTGAAACTTGTTGGAAAACACAGTAACCAAAATTGGTTATGAAGGGACCGACATCGATCACCTATGAATGACATCGGTCAGGAAAAGAGGAACCGACATCGGTTAGGGCTAACCAACGTCGGTTATTACCTGTGTGTGATGTTTTAATTAACTCATGGGAATTAGATCTATTTTTAGTATTAAAGTAGATCTATTGATTGTAATTGCATGGCTAAGTGCCCTAAGTTTGTATATACCTATATAAAGCATGAAATCTAGGGTTTGAAGTAAGAATTAAGAAGAACTTGCAAAAGTTGATGATTATTGTGAGAATAATTGTGAGAGAGAGAATTCTTGGAGAAGAAGCAAAAGCTTGAGAGAAAGAAAGTATTGTACATCTCAGAGGTGTGGAAGATTGTAAATCTTCATTGTATATCTTGTGAAAGCTTTGGATAATAGATTGGCTTGTTTCTTGGTGGACGTAGCCCACACTTTGGGTGAACCACGTTAAATCTGGTGTTGATTTATATCTCTTGTTTTGTATATTTCTTCTAGTAGAATATCTACTTTTATTTGCATGTATGCTTAGATCTGATATATTATCTATACAACCGGTGTGCTAACCCCAACAACTAGTATCAGAGATTTTTTTTGAGGTTTTGTGTGTTGACATATTTACTCACAGAGGGTTTTCTGATTGAGTGGGAGCTACAACAATGGTAAAAGAAAAAAATACAAGGTAGAGAAGTTTGATGACCAAAATTATCAATTATGGAAGATGCAGATTGAGGATTATCTATATCAAAGAGATTTGTATTTACCATTGGATGAGAAGTCTAGACCTACGAAGATGATTGATGAAGAATGGAAGATTCTTGATAGAAAGGCTTTGGGATCTATAAGATTGAGCCTGGCAGCATCCATGGCTTCCAATATTACAGAAGTGACTTCTACGGTAGGGTTAATGAAATCTCTTGCTAATTTATATGAAAAACCTAGTGCTTCAAATAAAGTTTATTTGATGAAGAAACTATTTAGTTCTAAGATGCATGAAGGTGGATCTGCATCTAGTCATTTGAATGATTTCATCTATTGTAAATCAGTTAAAATCGGTTGATATATTTGTTTTGATGATGAAGTGAAAGCACTTTTATTCTTATGTTCTTTTCTTATAGTTGGGATAACTTGGTAATGGTTGTTAGTAATACAACATCTGCTAATAATATTTTGAAGTTTGATGATGTGGTTAGTATAATCTTGAATGAAGAAATTCACGAAAGAGTACTAGAGGAATCATCTGGGAATGCTTTGAATGTAGAAAGCGGGGCAGAAGAAGAGAGATCCAAGAGTAAGAGTAATGGGAAATCAAAGTCAAGGGATAACAGATCTAAATCTAGAGGTAAGGGAATTACTTGTTGGAAATGTGGAAAGAAAGGACATGCAAAGAAATATTGTTGGTCAAAGGATAAAGAGAACCAACAACCAGAAAAGGTAAAGAAAGTAATCTTGTACATCGAGAGGTAATGCAAGATGCTCTTATTCTTTCTTTAGATAATAGAATTGAATCATGGGTTTTAGATTCAGGAGCTTCTTTCCATGCAACCCCTAATAAGGGTTATTTCAAAAATTATGTCTAGGGAAATTTTGGGCATGTTTATTTGGGTGATGATGAACCTTGCAGTATTACTTGGTAAAGGGAAGTTCATCTAAAATTACAAAATGGAAATACATGGGTATTGAAATATGTGAGGCATGTGCGAGCCTCAGGAGAGAATCTTATTTCTGTGAAAACTAGGTGAAGTTGGTTGCATGGTTACATTTACAGAGACTCTTGGAAAGTCACCAAGGGTGCTTTTTTGTGTGAAAGAGGTAAGAAGGTAGGAACATTATATTTATCTACATTGTTTACTGATTCCTTTTATGCATTATCTACTTGATTCATGCATGCATGTGGCATAATCGGTTGGGCCATATGAGTCAAAAAGGAATGCAAATCTTAAAGGCTAAGGGTAAGTTATCATATTTGAAAGATTTAGATCTTGATTTTTGTGAGCATTGTGTCTTTGGAAAGAAAAAGAGAGTGAGATTTCTCAAAGTTGGGGCAAACTAAGAAGGAGCAAAAATTGGAGCTTGTACACTCGATGTGTGTGGGGACCAACTCAGGTAGCTTCTCATGGAGGATCCCAGTATTATGTTACTTTCATTGATGATGCTACAAGAAAGGTATGGGTTTATTGTATTAAACATAAATCTAATGTTTTTGAAACTTTTAAAAGATGGAAAGCCCTTGTTGAGAATGAATCAAATTCAAAGTTAAAGTGCCTTAGATCTGAAAATGGTGGTGAATATTGTAGCAATACTTTCAATGATTATTGTTCAGTGAATGGGATACGTAGAGAAAAAGAATGGTTCCAAGAACACCACAAGAGAATGGTGTTGCAGAAAGAATGAACATGACAATCATGGAACATGCTAGAAGTATGAGGATACATTCTAGATTGCCCTTGCAGTTTTGGGAAAGTAGTTGATACAATGGTTTATTTGATTAACCATGGGCCTTCAAGTTCACTAGATGGAGGAATACCAGAGGAAGCTTGGACCGGAAAAGAGGTAGATCTTTCTTTTCTTAAAGTTTTTGGTTCAGAAGCTTTTGTGCATATTGATAAGGAAAATAGGAAAAAGTTGGATGCAAAATCCAAGAGATGCACTTTCATTGGTTATGGATCTGGTGATTTTAGATTCCATTTTTGGGATTTAGAAAATTCTAAAATTATTAGGAGTCGTGATGTTGAATGGAATGAAAAGAGAATGTACATGGATCAAATTTTGGTACCCAAGGATGAATTGGTTGAGAAGTTTGTGAATGAAAATGAACTCTCATATTTAAAAGTAATACCGATAGGGTTACACAATAATTGGTGTCGATTGACCCCTGACCAACATCGGTCAACAGAACCAGTATCGGTTATAGAAGATCCAAACTAGACATCGGTTAGTAGAACCGAATCGTTATTATAGGTGACCGAGTAGTCGGTCACTTCATTGAAATTTTGAATACAAATGTCCAGGAGGTCCAAATGAGCCTCTGGTACCCCAAACTCCTGTGAGAAGGTCACAAAGGGTAAGTAAACCTCCAAATATTTACACCTTCTCTATTTTATTTATTATTGACTGATAATGGTGAACCAAAGTTTTGAAGAAGCAATGTAGGATAAGACCCACGTCCAGTGGGAGCATGGCATGGATGAGGAGATGGACTCCTTGGAACAGAACCAAACTTGGGATTTGGTTAAGTTTCTGCAGTAGTAAGAGGACATTGCAGAAACAAGTGGGTTTACAGGATCAAGGAAGAAGAGGGTGGACAAAAAGGTACAAGAGAAGGCTTGTAGTAAAGGGATTTACACAAAAGAAGGTATTGACTTTGGTGAAATATTTTCTCTTGTTAAAGATGACTTCTATTCATACTTGTATTGAGTTTAGTTGCATAGTAGAGATTTGTATTTAGAGCAACTAGATGTGAAGATGACTTTCCTTCATGGTGATTTGGATGAAGAGATTTATATGCAACTAATTGCTTGGGTATGAAGTCAAGGGTAAGGAGAAATTAGTGTGCAGTTGAAAAAGAGCCTATATGGGCTCAAGCAAGCTCCAAGGCAATGGTACATGAGGTTTGATAGTTTTATGCATGAGCATGGTTACTTGAGATGTGAATCTGACCATTGTGTTTATTTCAAAAAGCTTGAAAATGGGAGCTATATTATTTTGTTACTTGTATGTGGATGATATGCTTATTGCAGGATCTAGTATGCAGGACATTGGTGAGCTTAAGGGAAAGCTAGCTCACACATTTTCTATGAAGGATTTAGGAGCTGCAAAAATAATCCTTGGCATGCAAATACACAAAGACAAAGAACAAAGAAATTGTATTTGTCTCAGGAGGATTATATCTACATGGGTGTTAGAAAGGTTCAAGATGTAGAATGCAAAACTTGTTAGTACACCTATGGATGGACACTTCAAATTGAGAAAGATCAGTGTCCATCATCACATGAGGAGGTCAAATACATGACACGAGTGTCATATGCTTCAACAATTGGGAGTCTCATGTATGTTATGGTTTGTACCAGACCAGACATTGCACAGGCTAGTGTGGGAGTTGTGAGTAGATATATGGCCAATCTAGGTAAAGAGCATTGGAAAGTAGTCCAATGGATACTCAGGTATTTGAAAGGACATCTAGCATGTAGTTATGCTATGGAGGTTCGATATTTCATTATGTGGCTATGTTGATTCGGATATGGCTGGAGATCTGGATGGTAGGAGGAGCACTACTGGATATATTTTCACAGTAGGTGGGATGACAGTTAGCTTGGATTTCAAGATTGCAGAAGGTTGTGGCTTTGTCTACTATAGAGGCAGAGTATGTTGCAGCTACAGAGGCTAGTAAGGAGATGATATGGATGAGTAGGTTCATGAAAGAGTTGGGAAAGGAGCAAGATGATTGCAAATTGTTCAGTGACAATCAGAGTGTAATTCATTTGGAAAATAACTCAACATTTCATTCGAGAATGAAACACATTCAGTTGAGGTATCACTTCATTCATACGAGGCAGGTATTGGAGGATGGGCAAGTTGAATCTAAAAATATTCATACGAGTGAAAACCTATGTGAGATATGCTAACAAATCCATTAGCAAAGGAGAAGTTGAGCTACACTCCACTTTTTGTTGTCTTGAGTTTGAGACTTGAAGAGGAAGAAACAAAGCTAAGGAAGGATCCAAGAATGATGTTATACAGTATATGTATGGTGCAGTAATTAATCTCCAAGTGGGAGATTGTTGAGTTGTGGAGCTCAATTACTTTGATTAGCATGTAATATGAAACTTGTTGGAAAACACAATAACCATCATCGGTTATGGAGGACCACATCATCGGTCACCTATGACCGAGCATCGGTCAAGAAAGGAGGAACCGACATCGGTTAGGGCTAACCAACATCGGTTACCTATGTGTGAGTGTTTTAATTAACTCACGGGAATTAGATCTATTTTTAGTATTAAAGTAGATCTATTGATTGTAATTGCATGGCTAAGTGCCCTAAGTTTGTATATGCCTATATAAGCATGAAAGTCTAGGGTTTAGAAGTAAGAATTAATAAGAACTTGAAAAGTTGATGATTATTGTGAGAATAATTGTGAGAGAGAGAATTCTTGGAGAAGAAGCAAAAGCTTGAGAGAAAGAAAGTATTGTACATCTGAGAGGTGTGGAAGATTGTAAATCTTCATTGTATATCTTGTGAAAGCTTTGGATAATAGATTGGCTTGTTTCTTGGTGGATGTAGCCCACACTGGGTGAACCACGTTAAATTTGGTGTTGATTTATATCTCTTGTTTTGTATATTTCTTCTGGTAGAATATCCACTTTTATTTACATGTATGCTTAGATCTGATATATTATCTGTACAACCGGTGTGCTAACCCCAACAAATGGTATCAAAGATTTGTTTGAGGGTTTTGTGTGTTGATATATTTACTCATAGAGGTTTTCTATATTGAGTGGGAGCTACAACAATGGCAAGAAAACAAATACAAGGTAGAGAAGTTTGACGACCAAAATTATCAATTATGGAAGATGCAGATTGAGGATTATCTGTATCAAAGAGATTTGTATTTACCATTGGATGAGAAGTCTAGACCTACGAAGATGATTGATGAAGAATGGAAGATTCTTGACAGAAAGACTTTGGGATCTATAAGATTGAGCCTGGCAACATCCGTGGCTTCCAATATTACAGAAGTGACTTCTATGGTAGGGTTAATGAAATCTCTTGCTAATTTATATGAAAAACCTAGTGCTTCAAATAAAGTTTATTTGATGAAGAAACTATTTAGTTCTAAGATGCATGAAGGTGGATCTGCATCTAGTCATTTGAATGATTTCAATCTATTGTAAATCAGTTAAAATCGGTTGATATATCATTTGATGATGAAGTGAAAGCACTTTTATTCTTATGTTCTTTGCCTGATAGTTGGGATAACTTGGTAATGGTTGTTAGTAATACAACATCTGCTAATAATATTTTGAAGTTTGATGATGTGGTTAGTATAATATTGAATGAAGAAATTCACAAGAAGAGTACAGAGGAATCATCATCTGGGAATGCTTTGAATGTAGAAAGCAGGGGTAGGTAGAAGGAGAGATCCAAAAGTAAGAGTAATGGGAAATCAAAGTCAAGGGATAACAGATCTAAATCTAGAGGTAAGGGAATTACTTGTTGGAAATGTGGAAAGAAAGGACATGCAAAGAAAGATTGTTGGTCAAAGGATAAAGAGAACCAACAACCAGACAAAGGTAAAGAAGTAAATCTTGTTGCATCGAGGTAATGCAAGATGCTCTTATTCTTTCTTTAGATAATAAAATTGAATCATGGGTTTTAGATTCAGAGCTTCTTTCCATGCAACCCCTAATAAGGGTTATTTCAAAAATTATGTCCAGGGAAATTTTGGGCATGTTTATTTGGGTGATGATGAACCTTGCAATATTACTGGTAAATGGGAAGTTCATCTAAAATTACAGAATGGAAATACATGGGTATTGAAAGATGTGAGGCATGTGTCAAGCCTCAAGAGAAATCTTATTTCTAGTAGGGCAACTAGGTGAAATTGGTTGCATGGTTACTTTTACATGAGACTCTTGGAAAGTCACCAAGGGTGCTTTTGTTGTGGCAAGAGGTAAGAAGGTAGGAACGTTATATTTATCTACATGTGTTCTGATTCATTTTATGCATTATCTACTTTAGATTCAAGATGCATGTATGTGGCATAATCGGTTGGGCCATATGAGTCAAAAAGGAATGCAAATCTTAAAGGCTAAGGGTAAGTTATCATATTTGAAAGATTTAGATCTTGATTTTTGTGAGCATTGTGTCTTTGGAAAGAAAAAGAGAGTGAGATTTCTCAAAGTTGGGGCAACTAAGAAGGAGCAAAATTGGAGCTTGTACACTCAGATGTGTGGGGACCACTAGGTAGCTTCTCATGGAGGATCCCAAGTATTATGTTACTTTCATTGATGATGCTACAAAAAAGGTATGGGTTTATTGTATTAAACATAAATATGATGTTTTTGAGACTTTTAAAAGATGGAAAGCCCTTGTTGAGAATGAATCAAATTCAAAGTTAAAGTGCCTTAGATCTGAAAATGGTGGTGAATATTGTAGACAAGGATTTCAATGATTATTGTTTAGTGAATGGGATACGTAGAGAAATAATGGTTCCAAGAACACCACAGAGAATGGTGTTGCAAAAAGAATGAACATGACAATCATGGAACGTGCTAGAAGTATGAGGATACATTCTAGATTGCCCTTGCAGTTTTGGGCAGAAGTAGTTGATACAATGGTTTATTTGATTAACCATGGGCCTTCAAGTTCACTAGATGGAGGAATACCAGAGGAAGCTTGGACCGAAAAAGAGGTAGATCTTTATTTTCTTAAAGTTTTTTTCAGAAGATTTTGTGCATATTGATAAGGAAAATAGAAAAAAGTTGGATGCAAAATCCAAGAGATGCACTTTCATTGGTTATGGATCTTGGTGATTTCAGTTCCATTTTTGGGATTTAGAGAATTCTAAAATTATTAGGAGTCATGATGTTGAATGGAATGAAAAGAGAATGTACATGGATCAAATTTTGGTACCCAAGGATGAACCGGTTGAGAAGTTTGTGAATGAAAATGAACTCTCGATTTAAAAGTAATACCGACAGGGTTACATAATAATCGGTGTCGGTTGACCCCGACAGAATCGGTCAAAAACCCAGTGTATCGATTCATAAGATCCAAATTGGCATCGGTTAGAAGAAAAACGATGTTGGTTAAAGGTGACCGATCATCGGTCACTTTGATCAAATTTGATATAAAATGTCCAGGAGGTCCAGAATGAGCCTCCGGTACCCCAAACTCTGTGAGAAGGTCACAAAGGGTAAGTAAACCTCCAGAAATATTTACACCTTCTCTATTTTATTTATTATTGACTGATAATGGTGAACCAGAAAGTTTTGAAGAAGTAATGTAGGATAAGACCCACGTCCAGTGGGAGCATGGCATGGATGAGGAGATGGACTCCTTGGAACAAAACCAAACTTGGGATTTGGTTAAGTTGTCAGCAGTAAGAGAGACATTGCGAGAACAAGTGGGTTTACAGGATCAAGGAAGAAGAGGTGGATAGAAAAAGGTACAAGGCAAGGCTTGTAGTAAAGGGATTTACATAGAAAGTAGGTATTGACTTTGGTGAAATATTTTCTCTTGTTGTTAAAGATGACTTCTATTCATATTGCTATATTGAGTTTAGTTGCAGTAGAGGATTTGCATTTAGAGAAACTAGATGTGAAGATGGCTTTCCTTCATGGTGATTTGGATGAAGAGATTTATATGCAGCAACTACTTGGGTATGAAGTCAAGGGTAAGGAGAAATTAGTGTGCAGTTGAAAAAGAGCCTATATGGGCTCAAAAAGCTCCAAGGAATGGTACATGAGGTTTGATAGTTTTATGCATGAGCATGGTTACTTGAGATGTGAATCTGACCATTGTGTTTATTTCAAGAAGCTTGAAAATGGGAGCTATATTATTTTGTTACTATATGTGGATGATATGCTTATTACAGGATCTAGTATGCAGGACATTGGTGAGCTTAAGGGAAAGCTAGCTCACACATTTTCTATGAAGGATTTAGGAGCTACAAAAAATCCTTGGCATGCAAATACACAGAGACAGGAAGAATAAGAAATTGTATTTGTCTCAGGAGGATTATATCTACATGGGTGTTAGAAAGGTTCAAGATGTAGAATGTAAAACCTATTAGTACACCTATGGCTGACACTTCAAATTGAGCAAAGATCAGTGTCCATCATCACATGAGGAGGTCAAATACATGACACAGTGCCATATGCTTCAAAGCAGTTGGGAGTCTCATGTATGTTATGGTTTGTACTAGACCAGACATTACACATGCAATGGGAGTTGTGAGTAGATATATGGTCAATCTAGGTAAAGAGCATTGAAAGTAGTCCAATGGATACTCAGGTATTTGAAAGGGACATCTAGCATGTAGTTATGCTATGGAGGTTCGGATATTTCATTATGTGGCTATGTTGATTCGGATATGGATGGAGATCTAGATGGTAGGAGGAGCACTACTGGATATATTTTCATAGTAGGTGGGATGAAGTTAGCTAGATTTCAAGATTAGAAAGGTTGTGGCTTTGTCTACTACAGAGGTAAAGTATGTTGTAGCTACAAAGGCTAGCAAGGAGATGATATGGATGAGTAGGTTCATGAAAGAGTTGGGAAAGGAGCAAGATGATTGCAAATTGTTCAGTGATAGTCAAAGTGCAATTCATTTGGAAAATAACTCAATGTTTCATTCTAGAATGAAACACATTCAATTGAGGTATCACTTCATACGGAAAGTATTGGAGGATGGGCAGTTGAATCTGGAAAAGATTCATACGAGTGAAAACCCTACGGATATGCTAACAAATCCATTAGCAAAGAGAAGTTGGAGCTACACTCCACTTATGTTGGTCTTCAGTTTGAGACTTGAAGAGGAAGAAACAAAGCTAAGGAAGGATCCAAGAATGACGTTGTATAGGTATGGTGCAGTAATTAATCTCCAAGTGGAAGATTGTTGAGTTATGGAGCTCAATTACTTCAGGTTTAGCATGCAATGTGAAACTTGTTGGAAAACATAGTAACCGACATCGGTTATGGAGGGACCGGCATCCTAGGTGGCATCGGTCATCGGCAAGGAACCGGAGGAATCGGTTCGGTTAGGGCTAACCAACGTCGGTTACCTGTGTGTGGATGTTTTAATTAACTCATGGGAATTAGATCTATTTTTAGTATTAAAGCAGATCTATTGATTGTAATTACATGGCTAAGTGCCCTAAGTTTGTATACACCTATATAAGCATGAAAGCTAGGGTTTAGAAGTAAGAATTAAGAAGAACTTGCAAAAGTTGATGATTATTGTGAGAATAATTGTGAGAGAGAAAATTCTTGGAAGAAGCAAAAACTTGAGAGAAAGAAAGTATTGTACATCTGAGAGGTGTGGAAGATTGTAAATCTTCAATTGTATATCTTGTGAAAGCTTTGGATAATAGATTGGCTTGTTTCTTGGTGGACGTAGCCCACACTGGGTGAACCACATTAAATATGGTGTTGATTTGCATGTATGTTTAAATCTGGTATATTATCTATACAACCGGTGTCTAACCCCAAAATTTATATAATACCCCTCAAAGAGTCAAGAATGAACCAGAAAGCAAGAGTGTGTAATCAAGAAATGACTCGATAGTATATACTAGATAGATAGATCAATGAAGTGTGTAGCGCAAGAGATGGAGTGAGGTTCTTATTGTAATAGATCCCTCAATCATGTGTCATTAGGGGGTAAGGTGAGAAAATCACCTACCAAAGACCAAGTGGACATGGAGCGATGGAAGCATATGGAGTGTAAGCAGCATGAGTGTATGAACCAAACTAAATGCCTAATGAGATGGTGCAAATGATGGGAGATGCAGTAGTGGGAAGCACAAATGTCAATAGCTTAGGCAGCCAATGTGTAGTAGAAGCACTATGCGGTGGATGAGATGGTGCAATGGTGGATGAATGAGATGGAGGGCGTGCATGAATAATGACATGCGGAGGTGGATGAGTAATGATGACCTTAGAAGTAGGTGAAGGAGATAAATGCACTAGAGTAACAACACACTTGCGTGGAATTAGAGACATAGACCACTCATGAGAGCGAGAGCCAAAGGAAATGACACCCTTGTCTTCTAATTGTTGTAATCGATCATGAAGGACACAACAGTCATTGTCATGATTGGCTATTAATGTGATGATAGTCACAATAAGGTCAATCACATTGACGTGCAAGTGATGAGGTGGATGATGTTGATTAGAAGGTAAGTGAATCAAGCGTTTGTTAAAAAAATCACACAACACATCATGAGGCCTAACGTCATGAGAAAAGTGTAATGGCTCTCATGGAGGAGATGGAGAAGTCTTAGGCGAAGACCGACGCAATGGAGGAGATGAAGGATGCTTATGTGATGGAGAGGACTAGACTTGCTTTGGGGTGGAGGAGATGGAGACCTAGGAGGACGCTTAACATATGGAAGAGGAGAAGAACTAGATGATGCAACAATACAAAAATAGGAGGAGGATCTATGACATGTACAAAGAATGAGATCTTGTTCTATATCAATGACTTTGTACCATAAGAGTGAATGATTTGCATGTATCATATTACAAGTGTTACTTTAAATTAGGAATCAATCCACAAAAAATATGAATTAATTTTCTAAATCAATGGGTTGAAAGACTAGTGATGCATGCAAGCATTGAAACGCAAAATGTAATCAATAATAGGTTTTTCTTGCCTTGATAAGCCAAGTAAGCGGTCATGTGTAACTCTATGGCCATTGTTAAGTATAAAAATGTCGAAGGAAGGCCTCTTCCATCTCACCATAGGTACTAATAGATCCGAAAGGTAGATGCATGTACCATTGGAGAGCATCATCGATAAGACTATAATGAAAATCTTTAAGCAATAACCAATCATTGGAATAAGAAGCCATAGCTAGATGATAATGCTTGAGATGCAAATATGGATTGCCAGTACCATCAAAGCATGAAAATGTAGGCATAATGAAATCCTTAGGAAATGTTGAATTGTGAATATTTTTGGAATAGGATTTTCATGTAAAGAATTGTTATCGATAAAAGCATAATAGGCCTTTCTTTCAAGCGTAAGAGATTGGACCTGAGATTGTAATTGGCCAACAACATGCATGAGTGATAAGATGTCATGTGAAGGAATGATAGAAGATGTGAATGGTGTATTGAGTGGTTGAAGTTTGCATTATGAGTGATCATGGAATGTCAAAAGAAGAAATGGAGGATGCCGATGCTATATGCACAATAGGTGTAGGTGCGGAAGAAGTAATATGTGGTGAAGAACATGGAATATCGATAAAAGCATTAGGAATAGCATTAGAAGGATTGTTAGGAGATGAAGTAATAGAAGGAGATGAATCAACATGCATGTTACTAGACACAATCTCAAAAGAAGATGAAAGTGGAGTAGAGAATTCACATTCAATAGTATGCAAAGAAGTAGAATCGTTACTAGCATGTGTATCATCAATATTAGACAAAGATTCAGATGCAAGGATTTCATTAAGCATATCATCAACATACAATGAAGTAGGAGGAGAACTAGTATGAGATGTATCATTACAATCATTGGAGACATTTTCGAAATGCAAGGAGTATGAGATGCAACTATAGAATCATCCTAACTAGTATTAGAAACAACATCATGCACATATATATTTTCATCATGTTTTTATATGAAGTAGTATCATCAAGACTAAGCATAAAATTGATAATAACATCATCTAGAGTTTCAATAGAAATAGAAGAGGGTGGAGTATGGCTTATCTTGAATAAAGAAAGTCTACAAACTGCCGAAAAACTTGTTGGATCAAACAATGCTAATGGTAGAATGATCAAAGCTAGTAGGAACATTGCATTCATGAGCCAACAATTGTCTTTGAGTATCATCTAAAAGAATAGTATTGTGATAAAGAGTGCTAAGTTCAATTATAGTTGCTTCATCATAAATATGATTAACACTCACATGAGGCATGGCTTGCCTAGGAGGAGAAGATATATTCTTAGCCATTAGGGTTTTAGTGGATCCTAGGGCAAGGAGTTCTAAGCTACGGGTTCACCAAAATGATTTAATAAAATCAATTATTTTATTAAAATGAAAGAAATGATTACTACAAATGATATACAATGAAATACAAATGCTAGGCAATTTATTTGATTTAATTATGAAATAAAATGGAAGAGATAGGGCACTTACTTTAATTTTTTTTCCTAAAGTGTGTTTGGGATGGGAAATGCGATAGAATAGAAACACAGATTGTCGTAATCCCGCTCAGAAAAATGCAGAGGTGCTGGAAATGCCTAAAAAGGCGCCTGATAGGGACAAGAGTACTGTGGGCGCCCTAGACCTCTGGTGGGCATTGTAGTCTATAGAAAATCTCAGGATCTAGTTCCGACGTTGCCACTAGGGTTTCACACTTTTTCACCAATGATCATTTGTATGTCGCACTTTGACTTCCAGTAGTACCTAAATCTGCAATATAAAATCTCCTACAAAACCATCAAAAAGACATCAAATCCTAAAAAAAAAAGATGCAAAATGAGGGGTAGGACTGTCCTCAACTTGTCAAACTAGTGAACTTACGATTGAATGTTGCACTACATCTCAGACCCAATGTAGTTCTATGTGATTGTGTGTGTAATAATGCTCCTAGGTTGCCCTCGCGTTGATGACGCCAAGATAACAGCAATAGCTAGATAAAATGCAAATGTGTGGGATGGAATTCAGAACTTCCCTTCCTATGCAGTGTGTATGCAAAAAAATGCGCCCAAATGCAGTCCCTTGAGATATGTAGATAGATAACCCTTGATAAAAATTGTATGTGTTTATAATGGTATGTATGTTGTGTTTATATAGGGATCTCTTGCTTGAATTTCAACACTAATGACATGACATGTTGACTAGTACCTTGGGATAGGAGTAAGAAAACCAAAAAGGCCGACTACCAATGTCAAAAATAAGATCAAGAACAAAGTGGACATGAGCGCCTAGGCGCTAGTGTCAAATCTTGGGTGCTAGTGTCCTGAGACAACTGACAACAAATGTGAGGATATTGATAGACAGGATCCTTGTGACTTGACTAGAAATATGTGCATTCGAAGAGAGAAGTGATAGATAAAACAATAAAGACACTCAAAACAAGAAGACCGACTAGGCAGTGTGTCATCAGTGAATACTTTTCTTACGCAAGATCCATATATAAAACAACATACTTAGCAATATAATAAATAGAAGTGTGTGATTTTGTGTCTACACTTGGTACTTATCTCATTAATTTACTTTTCAAGGATATACTTGAATATATTTTTCTCATCTATCATGTTTGAGTGATTTCTATCCACTCACTTGGGGCATGAATCTATGATTGTGCTTACATTGTTTATACTCAAGCCTACATATGTAACAATTTTCACATTACATGTATGCTACACACAATGATATCTTTATATGTTTACATTAGAGATTTAATTTCCCTCTCATAGATCATTAGGTAGGAGCACAAATTTAGCTTGAATTCTTTTCTATTAACTCTGCTAATTTGCCCATAGCTATGCACTCCATTATATATGAGCCGCATAGTAACAACTCTCATAACAATTTCTTTGTCTTTTACCTACAACCTTCTCAACAATCTTTGGTTGCATATGGAACCAATCTACTCGAATGGTTTCAACCATTAATAATAACATTGATAATAAAACAATATCTCATGTTTTATTATCTAACTTACTAACTTACTAATTTACTAATTACCATATAGTAAATATTATTTTACTATATGTAATATTACATTCACATTATAATAATATTATCCATGATAATATTATAGTCATCATATATAATATTCATACTATACAATATCTCTAACACGCCCTTAGTGTGAATATGGGGTAAGAGCTCTGAAACATCAAACTTGTCGGAGTATCGCTGCGCTTCACTAGATCTTGTTGTCTGGATCTTGCTACTAATGATCATCCTTGTCGTATGAACATCTTCATCGACTGATCACCTTCCAAAGAAGTACCTTCCACCGAAGTATGGTAGTCAGAGGACCGTACGTAGATGCTTTGCCCCTATAAGCCGAGTCAAGCAGCTTTGCTTCTTCCACACCAAATAGACACTCAGAATTGTTGTTAGTCTATGTGAACATATTAAAATCAAAACATGAAAATAGTTTCACCCCGTGTTTGTAAACACACCACACAACCGAAATAGAACATCACCACATCTATCTCAAGCGACCTCGTCGTTGAATGACGAGAGTACGCCGATTGTCCTCCTTCCTCCATCGCCTCCTTCCTCCAACAAGAGAAGAGTCTACCATAGGAAATCCTCGTCACTATGACAAGAAAGTTCTTCATCACTGAGTAGGCTTCCCAAATGGGCTTACTTCACTATGAAGGACTTTCTCGATTTATCTTGTCATCAAAAAGATCTTGAGTCTTTTTTTAGCCAAGATTACATGTCCAATAT
>CM031238.1:119683141-119865641 GCA_018340775.1 Taxus wallichiana var. yunnanensis
GCATGTCGAGTGCCCACCAACCCAGTTGAGCTACTCAAGCGAGGTCCCTAAGCAAGTTCCTAAAGGTGAGCTTCATCAGGCAATCTCTAACACGAGCTTACATGCGAGCCACCAAATGAGCTCAAGGTGAGTTAACAAGGTGGAGCCTCAAGGTGAGCTGACAAGGTGAGCCAAGGTGAGTTCGAAAGGTGAGTCAGTCAGTGAGCTCCTAAAGTAGCTACTTAGTTGAGCTATTCGCGAGGTTCTAGTGAGCTCCCAAGCAAAGCTACTTACTCGTGAGCTCCTTGTGAGGTCTCCAAAGTGAGTTGGCTGCAAGCTCACAAGTGAGCCTGCTAACCTACTCGGCGAGCTCGCTCGGTGAGCTCCAAGCCAAGTTATTAGGTGGGCTACATGGTGAGCCACCTGATGAACTCCGAGGTGAGCTACCGTGACGAGCTCAAGGTGAGTCGAGGGCAAGGTGAGCTCCGTAGTCACCAAGGTGAGTTGCAAGGTGAGCTCCCATGCAGTGTTTGGGTGAGCTATAAAGTGAGCTCTCATGTGATTTTTCAGAAAGATGTTTGACGAAATCCTAGGTAAGCTCAAGTCGAGCCACTCAAGAGCTTCGCATGCACAAGCTCAAGGTGAGCCGACAAGGCGAGTCGTCATGGTGAGCTCCCATGTGAGTTTTTAGGAATGCTCAAGTTCGGAGATGCTCGACGAGCTCCTAGGTGAGATAATTGCCGAGCTCCTCACCGAGCTCCCAGTGAGCTCAAAGGTGATCTTATCGACAATCTCCGAGGTGAGCTTACATGCGAGCTACCAGATGAGCTTGTCAAGTTGGGAAAGGTGAGCTTAAGGTGAGTTAGCAAGGAGAGCTATCAGTGAGCTCCCATGTGAGTTACTTGACAAGCTCCCGGGTGAGCTCAAATCGAGCCGATTGGTGAGCTCCCTGCATGAGCTCCCTGTGAGCTACTGGTGAGTCGTCTCGGTGAGCTCCCAAGTGAGCCGCTAGTGAGCTTCCAAGTTAGCTACTTGGTGAGCTCCTGGCGAGGTCCCCAATGAGATGTTTGGTAAGCTCACAGTGAGCTAATGTCAACCTACTTGGTGAGCTCACAGTGAGCTCATTAGGCGAGCTCCGGTGTAAGTCAGTCAGTGAGCTCGCAGTGAGGTACTTCGCGAGATGCTCAATGAACTCGAGGTTAGCTACCAAACGAGCTCAAGGCGAGCTGGTAAGGTGAGATGACAGTGAGGTCCCATGTGAGTTTTCAGGTGAGCTACTTAACGATATCTCGTGAGCTCAAGTCGAGCCGCTTCTAAGTGGAGCTCCTATGTAAGCTCAAGGCTTAGCCGGCAAGGTGATCTCCCACGTGAGTTTTTAGGCAAGCTTAATCAAGCCGCTCGACAAGCTCCTATGCGAGCTACTTGCCAAGCTCCTAGCCAATCTCCTAGGTGAGCTTCTCGATGAGCTCCCAAGCGAGCTCAACTGTGAGCTTGTCGCCAAAGAATCTTTGAGGTGATCTTACGTGCGAGCTACCGGGATGAGGTCAAGGTGAGTTGGTAAGTTGAGCTCAAGGTGAGTTGGAAAGGTGAGCCAAGGCAAGTTGGCAAGGTGAGCTATCAAGTGAGCTCCCTGTGTGATTTCCTAGGTGAGTTACTCGACAAGCTCCCGGGTGAGTTCAACTCGAGCTACTCTGGGCCTAGTTCTGGGTGTGCTTAAGGATCCGCAAGGCGAGTCAGAAGGTGATCTCCTAGGTAAGTTTCAGCAAGCTTTACTTGAGCTGATTGATGAGCTCTTGGTGAGCCATACATGCCGAGCTCCTAGCCAAGCTCCTAGATGAGCTCCCTGTGAGCTCGCAGAGGCGAGCTTACTCGGGGTAATCTCCGAGGTTAGCTTACATACGAGCTACTCGATGAGCTCAAGGCGAGTCGGGCAAGTCTAGCTCAATGTGAGTTGGAAAGGTGAGTCATTAGCCAAGCTCCTGTGGAGAGTTCCTGTGTGAGTTACTCGATGAGCTCCGAGGTGAGCTCAACTCGAAGTGATCGATGAGCTGAGCCCAAGAGCTACTTGGTGAGCCGTTTCGGGTGAAATCATTGGTGAGTCTGTTAGACAAGCTCCAAAGCAAGATACTTGGTGAGCTCCTAGGTGAGGTCCCCGCGAGCTGCTTCGCTGAGCTCAAGTCAACCTACTTGGTGAGCCGTTTGGTGAGCTCCTAGGTGAACTCGTTAGTGAGCTCTAAGGTGAGCTACGTGGCGAGCTACTCAACAAACTTTGAGGTGAGCTACTATAGGAGCTTAAGGTGAGTTAGCAGGTGAGATCTCGAGTGAGCTAAAGGTGAGGTGGTAAGGTGAGCCGATAGGTGAGCTCCCATGTGATTTGGCAACGCAAGCCGTCAAAGCGAGCTCCCATGTGAGTTTTTGGGTGAGTCAGCTTGATGAGCTCCTACGTGAGCTTAAGTCAAGCTACTCGGTTGAGCTTCTCGGTGAGCTCAAGCCAAGCTAAGAAGTGAGTGGTCGCGAGCTCCAGTGAGTTTCTAGGAAAGCTCAATTCGAGCCGCTCGACAAGCTTCTAGAAAGCTACTGCCAAGCTCCCAATCGACCTCCTTTGTGAGCTACTCGATTAGCTCCCAAGTGAGCTCAAAGGCAAGCTTTCTGTAATATTTGAGGTGAGATTACATGTGAGCCACAAGATGAGCTCAAGGTGAGTCGGGCAAGGTGAGTTCAAGGTGAGTTGGTCAAAGGTGAGCCGTCAGTGAGCTCCTAGGTGAATTCTCGCTGAGTTACTCGAAGAGCTCCCGGGTGAGCTCAACTTGAGACGATCGGTGAGCTCCCAAAAGGGCTCCTAAAGCGAGCTACTTGGTGAGCTATTCGGTGAGCTCCCGTGAGTTTCTAGAAGGCTCCCAAGTGAGCTACTTGGGAGCTCCCTACGCAAGGTCCCCAGGTGAGCTACTTTGTGAGCTTAAAAACTAACTCAGTCAACCTACTCGGTGAGCTACATGGTGAGCTCCCAGTGAGCTATTAGGTGAACTCCCAAGTGAGCTACTCGACTAGCTTTCGAGGTGAACTGACTGACAAGCTCAAGGTGAGTCGGGCAAGGTGAGATCCTTAACGAGCTCAAGGCGAGCCGGGTAAGGTGAGTCGATAGGAAAGCTCCCATGTGATATGGCAAGGTGAGTTGTCGTGTGAGCTCCCATGCGAGGTTTTAGGTGAGTTTATTTACGAGCTCCCGTGTGAGCTCAAGTCAAGCCGCTCGGTGAGCTCCCGGGTGAAATCAAGGCGACTTGGTAAGGTGAGCTACCGGTGAGTTTTTAGGAAAACTCAAGTTGAGCAAGCTCAACGAGCTCCCGGGTGAGCCGCTGGCCGAGCTCCCACCAAGATCCTAGGTGAGTTACTTCACGAGCTCCCAAGTGAGGTCAAGGTGAGCTTGTCAAGTAATCTAAGGTGATCTTACATGCGAGATACCAATATGAGCTCAAGGTGAGTTGGAAAGGTGAGCTCAAGGTGAGTTGGGGTAAGGTGAGCTAAAGGTGAGTTAGTAAGGTGAGTCGTCATGCGATCTCCTGTGTGAGTACCTGATCCAAGTTACTCGACGAGCTCCTAGGTGAGCTCAACTTGAATCGATCAGAGAGCTCCTCAGAGAGTTCTCCCAAGTGAGCTACTTGGGCGCACTGCTTGGCAAGCTCCTAATCAAGTTGCTAGGTGAGCTCACAAGTGACTACTTGGTGAGCTCCTGCGAGGTCCCTGGCTAGCCGCTCGGTGAGCTCAAGTCAACCTACTCGATGAGATCCTGGAGAGCTCCCTTAAGAAATCCCAGCAAGCTACTTGGTGAGTTATTTGCAAGCTCCTGGCGAGTGCTAGGTGAGCTCACAAGTGAGCTACTTGGTGAGCTCCCGTGAGGTCCCCAGAGTGAGTTGCTCAAAGCGAGCTCACAAGATAGCCTCAATTCAAACTTCTGGGTGAGCTCTAGGGAGAGCTTATTACAGTGAGCTCCCCTGTGTGAGCTATTAGTGAGCTCCCGTGAGACCTACTTGGTGAGAGCCGCTCGACGAACTCTAAGGTGAGCTACGACAAGCTCAAGGTGACTTGGCAAAGTGAGCTCCTAAGAAAGTTCAAGGTGAGATGGTAAGGTGAGATAATAGGTGACCTCCTACGTGAGTAGGCAAGGTGAGTCAGAACATGAGCACCCATTCGATTTTTCAAGTCACTACTTGATGAGCTCCGAAGAGAGCTCACATCGAGTTCCTATGTGAGCTCAAGGTGACCTAATAAGGTGATCTCCTAGGTGAGTTGTTTTACTAAGCTCCCAGTCGAACCGAGCTCCTAAGTGAGATACTTAGTGAGCTTACATGTGAGCTACCGATGAGCTCAAGGTGATTTTGTGACCCAAAGTCGAGCCGACAAGGTGAGCTCAAGTCGAGTTGGTAAGGAGAGCTCTCAGGAAGCTCCTAGTGAGTTACTCGATGAGCTCCAGTTAGGGTGAGCTCAACTCGAGCTGATCAGTGAGCTCCCAGAAGAGCTCTTAGGTGAGCTACTTGGTGAGCTATCTGCAAGCTCCCGTGTGAGCTACTATGTGAGCTCCCAAGCGACCTACTTAGCGAGCTCCTAGGTGAGGTCCTGAGTGAGCTCATTTGGTGAGCTCACAAGTGAGCTCAAGTCAACCTACTTGGTGAGTTGCTTGGTGAGCTTCTAGGAGAGCTGTTAGGCAAGCTCCTGGGTGAGCTATTGACAGCAAGCTCCCGTGGAGCTATTAGGTGAGCTCGCAGGTAAGCTACTTGGTGAGCTACTCGACGAACCGAGGTGAGCTACTAGATGAAATCAAGGTGAGTTTGAAAGGTCAGATCCTCCGTGAGCTCAAGGTGAGCCGGCAAGGTGAGCTTGTAAGGTTAGCTGGAAAAGAAAGCTACCAGTGAGCTACCATGCATGTTTTCTGGGTGATATGCTTGATGAGCTCCTGTGAGCTCAAGTCAAGCTACTCAGTGAGCTCCTAGGTGAGCTCAAGGTGAGCTAGTAAGGTGAGTTGTCAGGTGAGCTCCCAGGTGAGTTTCTAGCAAGCTCAAGTTGAGCTACTCGACGAGCTCCTGGCCAAGCTCCAAGCCGAGCACCCGTGCAAGTTTATGGGCAAGCCCAAGTCAAGCCGCTTTGTCGAGTGCCTAGTCGAGCTCCTAGTGAGCTACTCAATGAGGTCTAAGGTAAGCTCAAAGGTGAGCTTGTTGGTAATCTCTGACATGAGCTTACATGTGAGCTACCAGATGAGCTCAAGGTGAGTCGACAAGGTGAGCTCAAGTTGAGCTCGACAAGGTGAGCTCAAGGTGAGCTGGAAAGGTGAGCCATCGTGTGAGCTCCTAGGTATGCTACTTAGTGAGCTATTCGGCAAGCTCCAAGGTGAGCTTAGGTGAGCTCCCAAGCGAGCTACTTGGTGAGCTCCTGGTGAGGTCTTCATTGAGCTCACAGAGAGCTCAAGTCAACCTACCAAAGGAGCTACTCGATTTAGCTCCCGTGTGAGTTATTAGGCGAGTTACACGGTGATGAGCTACTCAATGAACTCTAAGGTGAGTTGGCAAGGTGATCTCCTCAAGTGAGCTCAAGGTGAGCTAGAAATGTGAGCTGGTAGGTGAGCTTCCATGTGAGTTTTGGGTGAACTATCGACGAGCTCCCATGTGAGTTTTCAGTGAGCTAAAGGTGAGTCGAAAGGTGAGGTGCTCAAAGTGAACTCCCGAGGCAAGCTCAAAGGTGAGCTTGTCGGTAATCTCTAAGGTGAGCTTACATGCAAGCTACCAGATGAACTCAAGGTGAGTTGGAAAGGTGAGCTCAAGTGGCCTGAGCTGGAAAGGGAGCTAAAGGTGAGTTAAGCAAGGCAAGCTATTAGAGTGAGCTCCCTGATGAGTACCTGTGAGTGAGTTACTCGATGAGCTCCTGGGTGAGCTCAACCTAGAATTGATCGAGAGCTCTAAGAAGAGATCCTAGGTGAGCTACTTGACGAGCTATTTGGCAAGCTCCTCTGTGAGCTACCAGGTGAGCTCAAGTCAACCTACTCGGTGAGCTCCTAGAGAGCTATTACAATGAGCCGCTAAACAAGTTCAAGTCAACTTACTTGGTGAGCTCCTAGTAGAGATATTAGGTGAGGTACTCAGGTGAGCCTTGGCGAGCTTCCAAGTGACCTACTTGGTGAGTTGCTTGATGAACTCGAGGTAAGCTATTAGACAAGCTCAAGGTGAGTTGGCAAGGTGTGCTCAACAAGCTCAAGATGAGCCGGCAAGGCGAGCTCCCACGTGCAAGTTTTCAAGTGAGTCAGATGACGAGCTCCTCAGTGATCTCACATTGAACTACTTGGCGAAGTCGAGCTAGGTGAGCTCAAGGTGAGCCGGCAAGGTGAGACATCGTGTGAGCTCCTAGGCAAGTTTTTAGGAAATCTCAAGTCGAGCCGCTCGACGAGCTCCCCGGGTGAGTTTTTGGTGAGCTCCCAACTAAGCTCCTAGGTGAGTGAGCTTGGTGATCTCCCGTGTGAGTTACTTGATGAGCTCCTCGGGTGAGCTCAAATCAATTTGATCGATGAGCTCCCGTAAGAGCTTCTAGGTGAGCTACTGGACGAGGTATTCGGTAAGCTCCCGGTGTGAGTTACTGACAGGTCAGCTCCCAAGTGAGTTATTTGGAGAGCTCCCAGTGTGAGGTCCCCTGGTGAGTCAAGCTTGGTGAGGTCACAAGTGAGTTCGTGTTAACCTACTTGGTGAGCTACTCGGTGAGCTTCCGGTGAGAGTGTTTATGTAAGCTCCTAGGTGAGTAGTTAGGAAAGCTCCAAGGTGAGCTACTGGTGAGGTACTCGATGAACTTTGAGGTGAGCTACTAGACAAGCTCAAGGTGAGTTGGCAAGGTGAGCTGCTCAAATGAGCTCAAGGTGAGCCGAGCAAGGCAAGCTAGTAGGTGATCTCCCATATGAGTTAGAAAGGTGAGCTATCGTAAGTTTGCATGTCAATTTTGAGTGAGCAAGCTTGATGAGCTCCAGAGTGAGCTCAAGTCGAGCTACTCGGCAAGCTCTTAGAGCGAGCTCAAGGTGAGCCGGAAAGGTGAGTTGTCAGGCTGGTGAGCTCCCGGTGAAAGTTTTCAGAAAGCTCAAGTCGAGCCGCTTAATGAGCTCCCGGGCAAGCTACTGGGCTGAGCTCCCTGCTTGACCGCGCCTTAGGTGAGCTACTTAATGAGCTCAAAAGTGAGCTCAAAGCCTGAACCTATTGGTAATCTCATAAGTGAGCTTATATGAGAGCTACCAGATGAGCTCAAGGTGATTTGGGCAAGGTGAGCTCAAGGCAAGTTTCCAAGGCAAGCTCAAGGGGAGTTGAGAAGGTGAGCTATCAGTGAGCTCCTGTAAGTTCCCAGAAACTTACTCGATGAGATCCTGGAGTGAGCTCAAATAGAGCTGATCGTAAAGCTCCTAGAAGAGCTCCCGTGTCACCTACTTGGCTAGTTGTTCAAAGAAGCTCCCGAGGTAAGTTTCCAAGTGAGCTACTTGGCGAGCTCCTAATCGAGCTTACAAGCGAGCTCAAGTCAACCTACTCGGTGAGTTTCTCGGTGAGATCCCGTGAGTTGTTCGCTTGAGCTCCAGGTGAGATACTTGGCAAGTTGCTCGATGAACTCGAGGTGAGTTACCGATGAGCTCAAGGTGAGTTGGTAAGGTGAGCCTCAAGTAAGAGATCAAGGAAAGTTGGTAAGTCAAGCTGATAGAAAAGCTCCCATGTGAGTTGGTAAGGTGAGTTGTCAGGTGATCTCCTATGTGAGTTTTCGGCTGAGCTCCTGGGTGAGTTCAAGTCGAGAATCTCTTAACTGAGATCCTAGTCGAGCTCAAGGTGAGTTAGCAAGGTGAGTCAGCCGAAAAACTCCTGTGAGTTTCTTAGAAAGCCTGAAGTTGAGCTACTCTACGAGATCCCGGGTGAATTACTTTCCCAACTCCCAGCCGAGCTCCTAGGTAAGCTACTTGGTGAGCTCCAGTGAGCTCAAAGGCGAGCTTGTTGAAAATCTCGAAGTGAGCTTACATGCAAGCTACCAGATGAGCTAACTCGTTGCCGAGTTGGCAAGGCAAGCTAAAGATGAGTTGGCAAGGTGAGCTATCAGTTAGCTCCGTGAGCGTTACTTGATGAGCTCCTGTGCAAGATAAAATCAAGTTGATCTCGGGTAAGCTCCCATAAGTGCTTCTAGGTGAGCTACTTCATGAGCTATTCAGTGGAGTCATAGGCAAGCTCCCAAGTGAGCTACTTTGCATGCTCCTAGGCAAGGTCCTTGGTGAGATACTCGGTGAGCCTCAAAAGTGATCTCAAGTTAACCTATCGGGTGAGTTACTCCAAGTGAGCTCCCGGTAAGCTATTAGGTGAGCTCCCATGTGAGCTACTTGGCGAAGCTGCTCAATGAACGCCCCGAGGTGAGCTACCATATGAGCTCAATGTGAATTGGCAAGGTGGTCTCCCGAGCGAGTTCAAGGTGAGCTAACAAGGTAAGTCAGTCAAGGTGAGATATCAAAGTTGAGCTCCCATGCGAGTCAGGTAAGGCGAGTCAGTCAGCGAGCTCCCTTGTGATTTTTCGTGAGCCGCTGATGAGCTACTCAAAGGTGATCTCTTGGGTGAGCTCCAAAGTAAGCTACTTGGCGAGCTCCTGTGTGAGGTCCTTGGCGAGCTACTGGGCGAGCTCACAAGTGAGATAAAGTCAACCTACTCGGTGAGTCAGCTCTCACGAGCTCCTAGGTGAGCCGTTAGGCGAGATCCCGTGTGAGCTCCGTGCAAGCTACTTGGCGAGCTACTCAATGAAATCTAAGGTGAGCTACAAGACAAGCTCAAGGTGAGTTGGCAAGGTGAGCTTATAGGTGAGCTCCCATGTGATTTGGTAATGCGAGCTATCAGAAAGCTCTGATGTGAGTTCTTAGGTGAGCTACTTGATGAGGTCCAAGGTGAGCTCAAGTCGAGCTATCCGATGAGCTTCCGGGCCGAGCTCAAGGCAAGATGGAAAGGTGAGTTGTCAAGTGAACTCCTAGGAAAGTTTTCAGAAAGCTCAAGTCAAGCCGCTCGACGAGTTCCTAGGTGAGCTACTTACTTAAGCTCCCAACCGAGCTCTAAGGTGAGCCGCTTGGTGAGCTCTCGTGTGAGCTCAAAGGTAAGCTTCCCAAGAATTTCTAAGGTGAGATTTACGTGTGAGCTACTAGATGAGCTCAAGGTGAGTTGGCAAGCCGAGCTCAAGGTGAGTTGGTAAGGCGAGCTCAAGGTGAGTTTGTAAGGTGAGCAAAACAGTGAGTGAGCTCCTAGGTGAGTTCCCAAACTCGAGTTACTCAATGAGCTCCAAAGGTGAGCTCAACTCGAGCCGATTAGTGAGCTCCCGTAAGAGTTCCTAGGTGAGCTACTTGGTGAGATATTCAAAGTGAGCTCCCAAGGAGTTACTTAGGTGAGCTCCCAAGTGAGCTACTTGGTGAGCTCCCATACGGAGGTCCCCGCTGAAAGCTACTTGGTGACCTCACAAGCCAACTCTGTGTGAACCTACTTGCAAGTTGCTGCCTAGGTAAGCTCTAGGTGAGCTCCAAGGTGAGCTACTTGACGAGCTTTGAGGTGACCTACTAGACGAGATCAAGGTGATTTGGCAAGTGGGATCTACCTCGTGAGCTCAAGGTGAGCTCGTAAGGTGAGCTAATCAGGTGAGCTCCAATGTGAGTTGGTAAAGCAAGGTTTTAGACAAGCTCCCATGTGAGTTTTTGGTTAAGCTTTATTGATGAGCTCCCTGTGAGCTCAAGTCAAGCTACTCGGGCGAGCCTGAAAATCGAAGGCTCAATGATAAAGCGAGCTACCAAATGAATTTTTAGGAAAACTCAAGTGGAGTTACTGATGAGCTCCCTGGGCGAGCCGCTCATGGAGCACCCACCGAGCTCCTAGGTGAGTTACTAGGTGAGCTCCCAGTGAGCTCAAAGGTGAGCTTGTTGGTAATCTCTAAGGTGAGCTTACATGCAAGCTACCAGATGAGCTCAAGGTGAGTTGGAAAGGTGAGCTCAAGCTAAGTTGGCAAGGCAAGCTAAAGGCAAGTTAGCAAGGTGAGTTATTAGGTGAGCTCCCAGGTGAGTACCCAGGTGAGTTACTCAATGAGCTACCAGGTGAGCTCAACTCAAATTGATCAAAGAGCTCCCAGAAGAGCTCCTAGGTGAGCTACTTGGTGAGCTATTTGGTAAGCTCCAGGTGAGTGCACAGAAAGCCTCACAAGTGAGCTACTTGGCGAGCTCCCAAGCGAGGTCCACATCAGCCGCTTGATGCTTGACAAGCTGCTCACAAGCGAGCCTCAAGTCAACCTACTTGGTGAGCTCCCTGTGAGAGCCGCTGGGTGAGCTCTGTGCGAGCTCCCGTGTGACCTACTTGATGAACTCGAGGTGAGCTACCATATGAGCTCAAAACGAGTCAAGCAAGTGTGAGATCCTCGCCGAGCTCAAGGTGAGCCGCCAAGGTGAGCTAAAAGGTGAGCTCCCACGTGAGTTGGCAAGGCGAGCTACTATGTGATTTTTTGAGAGAGCTACTTGACGAGCTCCCGAGCAAGCTCACGTCGAGCCGCTCACCGAGCTCCTAGTGAGCTCAAGGCAATCAAAGGCAAGCTATCGTGTGAGCTCCTCAGCAAGTTTTGGGTAATCTCAGGTGAGCTTACATGAGAGCCACCGAATGAGCTCAAGATGATTTGGCAAGCTTAAGTTGAGTTAGCAAGGTGAGCTCAAGTCAAGCTTCAGGTAAGGTGAGCTGTTAGGTGAGCTCCTGTGTGAGTTAGCTCGATTAGCTCTCAGGTGAGCTCAACTTGAGCCGATCGCTGAGCTCCTACCGAATCTAGCTACATGGAGAGTTTCTTTCGCAAGCTCCCAGTGAGCTACTAGGCGAGTTATTAGGTGAGCTCCAGTGAGCTATTAGGTGAGTACCTGGGTGAGTTACTTGGTGAGCTACTCGATGAACTCCGAGGTGAGGTACTAGGAGGAGCCTCAAGGTGAGTCGGGCAAGGTGAGCTCCTCAATGAGCTCAAGGCGAGCCAGCAAGGTGAGCTCCCACACGAGTTGGTAAGGTGTGAGGTGTCAGTGAGCTTGCATGCAGAAGTTTCAAGTGAGCTAGTTGATGAGCTCACAAGCGAGCTCAAGTCGAGCTACACGGTGAGCCTCCCGGGTGAGTCGCTTGCCGAGCTCCCAACTGGGAGGTCTGTGGGTGAGCTACTCGGTGAGCTCCAAGGTGAGCTCAAAGTCGAGCTTGTTGGTAATCTCATATGTGAGCTTACATAAGAGCTATGATGAACTCAAGGTGATTTGGTAAGGTGAGCTCAAGGTGAGTCGCCAAGGCAAGCTCAAGGTGAGTCGGGCAAGGTGAGCTATCATGTAAGCTCCAGTGAGTTCCCAGTGAGTTACTAGATGTTCTCCGAGGCAAGATCAACTCAAGCTGATCGGGTAAGCTCCTAAGAGCTCCCGGTGAGCTACTGACGAGCTGCTTGACAAGCTACCAAGCGAGCTACTTGGTGATCTCCTGCTCGAGGTCCTCGTGAGCTCACAAGTGAGCTTACAAGTGAACTCAAGTCAACCTACTTGGTGAGTTGCTCGTGAGATCCTGTGAGTGAGCTGCTAGGTGAGCTCTCCTGTGAGCTACTTGGTGAGCCGTACTCGACGAACTCCAAGGTAAGCTACTGATGAGCTCAAGGTGAGTTGGTAAGGTGAGCTCCTCAACGAGTCAAGGTTAACGTGTAAGTGAAGCTAGAGGTGAGATCCTATCCGAGCTCAGTAAGATGAGTTGTCAGTGAGCTCCTATGTGAGTTTTCAGTGAGCTACTTGACGAGCTCCCGTGAAAGTTCAATTCGAGCTACTCGGTGAGCCCCGGGTGAGCTCAAGGCAAGTCTTAAGCAAGGTGAGTCAGTCAGAAAACTCCTAGGTAAGTTTCTGGAAAGCTCAAGCCAAGCTCCTAGGTGATCTACTTGGTGAGCTCCTGGGTCAAGCTTAAAGGAAAGCTTGTCCGCAAAGAATCTCCGAGGTGAGATTACATGTGAGCTCAAAGCAGATGAGCTCAAGGTGAGTTGGAAAGGTGAGCCATCGTGAGAGCCCAGGTGAGTTCCGAGGTGAGTTATTTGATGAGCTCCCAAGTGAGCTTAAATCGAGTCAGATCGGAAAGCTCCCATAAGAGCTCCTAGGTGAGCTACTAGGTGAGCTCTTAAGTGAGCTACTTTGTGAGCTCCCAGGTGAGGTCCATAGTGAGCTACTCAAGTGATCTCAAGGTGAGCTAAAGGTGAGCCGTGGAGGCAAACTCCTAGGTGAGTTTCTGAAAGCTCAAGTCGAGCTACTCTACAAGCTCCCGGCCGCTTCTACCCAACTCCCAACCGAGCTCTTAGGTAAGCTCAACTGACAGCAAGCTCCCCAGGCGTGAGTCGGGCAAGGTGAGTTTTTAGGCACGCTCCTATGCGAGTTTTTAGACGAGCTACTCGATGAGCTCCTAGGTGAGTTCAAGTGGCCAAGCCGCCTCGCAAGTTCTGGGCAAGCTCAAGGTGAGCTGTCAGTAAACACCTCAGGTGAATTTCTTGGAAAACTCAAGTCGAGCTGCTCTACAAGCCCCCGGGTGAGCTTACCCAAATCTTACCTCCCACCGAGCCTAGGATTAGCCTACCGCTGAGCTCCAGTGAGCTCAAAGCCGAGCTTATCGGAAATCTCTCGAGGTGAGCTTACATACGAGCTACATTAGATTAGCTCAAGGTTTGTCGGGCAAGGTGAGCTCAAGGCAAGTTAGAAAGGTGAGCTATCAAGTGAGCTCCTGACGAGTTCCTAGGTGAGTTACTCGACGAGCTCCCAGGTGAGCTCAAATCAAGTCGATCAAGCAAGCTCCCATGAGAGCTCTAAGGTGAGCTACTTCAAGTGCAGCTATTCGGTGAGCTCCCATGCAAGCCGGTTAGGACGAGATCCTAAGCGAGCTACTTTACGAGCTCCCGTGTGAGGTCCCCTCGGTGAGCTACTTGGTGAGCCATGGTAGCCAAGGTAAACCTACTAGGTGAGTCGCTTTCCGTGAGCCCCCAAGCCAAGCCTAGGTTAGCTCGCAGTGAGCCGTTAGGTGAGCTCCCGTAAGCTACTGGCAAGCGAGTTGCTCAACAAAACTGAGGCACGCACCATACAAGCTCAAGGCAAATGGCAAGGTGGGCTCCCGACTCGAGCTCAAGGCGAGCCGACAAGGTGAGGTGATAGGAAAGCTCTCATGCAGTTAGCAAGGCAAGATGTCAGGTGAGCTCCTATTTGAGTTTTCAAGTGAGCTACTTGATGAGATGCTGGCAAGCTCCGGGGTGAGCTTAGGGTGAGATGGTAAGGTGAGTCACAAGCTTAGCTCCCTGATGAGTTTCAAGGCAAGCTCAAGTCGAGCCGCTTGATGAACTCTTGGGTGAGCTGCTTGTCGATCTCCCCGAGCTCCTGAGGTCAAAGGTGAGCTTGGCATGCAATCTCTTAGGTGACCTTACATGTGAGCAACCAGATGAGCTCAAGGAAGGTGGCATTATGAGCTCAAGGTGAGTTGGCAATGCTGCTTAGCAAAGTGAGTTGCCAGTGAGCTCCTGGTGAGCTACAAGGTGAGCTTCTAGGTGAGGTCCCAAAGGAGTCGCTTCGATGAGCTCCTAGGTGAGCTCCCAAGAAAGCTACTTGGCAAGCTACTCAATGAACTTTGAGGTAAGCTACCATATGATATTAATGCAAGTTTGCAAGGTCAATCGGCTCTGAGCCTCAAGGTGAGCCGGTAAGGTGAGCTCCCGCAAGGTGAGTTGAAAAGTGAGCTACAAGGTGAGCCCCATGTATGTTTTGAGTGAGCTTTCGATGAGCTCTTCGAGCAAGCTCTCAAGTCAAGCTACTTGTCGAGAACCTAGTCGATCTCCTATGTGAGCTACTCTATGAGGTCCATGGTGAGCTTGTCGGGCAATCTCATATGTGAGATTACATGAGCTACAAGATGAGCTCAAGGTGAGTCGATAAGGTGAGCTCAAGGTGAGTTGAAAAGGTGAGCCTCATGGTGAGTTAGAAAGATGAGCTATCAGTGAGCTCCTAGGTGAGCTACTTAGTGAGCTATTCGGTGAGCTCCAAGGTGAGATTCTAGGTGAGCTCCCAAGTGAGCTACTTGACGAGGTCCTGGGGTGAGGTCTCTCGGTGAGTCGCTTCGGCGAGCTCACAAGCGAGCTCAACTCAACCTACTCGGGCCACCTGCTTCTGAGCTCTAGGTGAGTTGTTAGGTGAGCTACTCGATGAAATTTGAGGTGAGCTACAAGAAAAGCTCAAGGTGAGTTGGCAAGGAGAGAACCTCAACGAGCTCAAGGTGAGCTAGCAAGGTGAGCCGGGCAGGCAAGCTCCCATGTGAGTTTTTCGACGAGCTATCGACGAACTCCCATTTGAGTTTTCGATGAGCCGCTTTGATGAACTCCCGGGGTGAGCTCATGTCGAGCTGCTCAAGAGCTTCTACACGAGCTCAAGGTGAGTCGGCTGACAAGGAGAGCCGTTAGGCGAGCTCCAGCAAGTTTTTGGGAATACTCAAGTCAAGTCGCCAATGAGGTCCTAGGTGAGCTACTTGCCGAGCTCCCACTCCGAGCTCCTAGGTGAGCTACCTGCTGAGATCCCAAGTGAACTCAAAGGTGATCTGTTGGCAATCCATTAAATGAGGAATTTGATCTTGCAATCAAGCACGCCATACTACTTGGAATTTGCAAAATCCGGTGTACTACATCCATGATTGTCCTCGAGCCTCACACCATTTAATGAGGATCTTCCTTCTTACATGGGATGTTTCTCGAACATGGAAAACCTTATAGATGCCCAACTTGGCATTCAATGTAATATGACTTTGCATTTACAATCTTAAATCCTGGTTGTAAAGAACGTACCACCATTAATGCTCCTATAAATACCCAGATCAAACTCAGTGTAAGGGTCCTTAAATCAGGAATAGAAAATATTCTAAGAATTTTATTTGTACTTGCCTCTTCTCACTTGGCTATCCATGTTCTTTTGTTAAGTTAGCTTTTAAGTTCAGCGTGTTTTAGTTTGAATGAGTGTTAAGAATTACATTATTAATGAATGCAATATATTTCTTTATGGCTAGATGATCGTAAAACACATTTTATGCCTCCAATGATATCAGTACAACTTTGGTTTTCTAAGCCCTTCCTCAAACTTGGAACTTGTCAGTATTGATTGAGTGCATATTGGTTTGAGGCGGACATGGTTTTCACAATCCTAAAAGATTTAAATGAGTCTGAGCGAGCAACACAAATTTGATATTTATTCTCTTTTTCCCTACCTCACTCTCTCTTTTGCACTTTTGTTTTCCATCAATTGTGTTAGTATTAGGACTAAAACTTGTAACTAGTAATCAATGCACAATGTATGTTTAGGTTACAAGTGATACTCAACGGAATATTTGTTTATTGGACCTTGCATGATCATTATGCTATGAATGAATGATAATTAGGTGTTTTACTTGCAGAAAACCCCCAAAATGACTTCTTTGTGATTAGTTCCCTAAGCCACTAGTTCCCCACACTCGCCAGAACTAACAAAAACACTCAAAATAATAGAAATCCACTCTCCCTTTGTCTTGAGTTGTTCTTGAGCACATATCATGTGGCTGCCACACTGTGGCAAGACGAAAAAAACCTTAGAGAAGGGATTCCCATGCCCCACTAAAGTACCTATTACACCTTCCCTTGTGTGCGCCTTCTTTTCAAGAGAGGTAGAGCCTCACCCATTTGCGCGAGACTCTATTTAGGTTGCCCACGCTGATTGTGCTCTTGACCTCCCTTCTAAGAAGATCAACATGGTCGGGCACCATAGAGGGAAATGAAGGCACAACACTTGTGTAGATCAACATACACAACATATATGTTCTTAGAATCTTAGTATTTCACAAATTTGACATTTGGGAACGAAACATATAAAATTTGAACTTCATTTCTAAACTTTAAATATCTTAAGTGATGTTTTCGATTGCTTTTAGGGTTTCGCAGTAAGGCCTTCGCACAATTTTATGGAGCGTAATGTGCAATATAAACATCATATGTTGATTATAATTTTTTTAATACTTTCATGGTCCTCGTGGACTAAGAAAACATTTCAAGTTTATTGAAAGCTATAATTTTGCTCCGGAAAGCAGAGACAACATGTAATGATTATTAGGTTACTCCATTATCGGGTATCGAAAATTGTGCCAAGCCATGGCATTCATCGCCTTTTAATCCAATTTTCATTTTAAATGTTTATTGGTATGACATTGTTATGATACATTACATCAATTTAGGGATTATTTTAATTGATTGCACTTGTCCAATATTGGAAGCAATAATTGCCAAGAAAAAATTGAAAATATACATGTGCATGAGGAAACTTCACTCAAACTGATAATGGAGAAAGAAGTAAGACTTTTCCCATTGATTAATGTCAAACGCCTTGTCCAAGCCTCCAATAATATCATGTACAACATGAAATATTTGGCCATGCAAATATTGAATAGCTCTATGTGAGTCATTACCTCTTCTACATACAATATATAATTCATGGACACTAAAAGAAACTTGTTCCATTTGGCTTCTCAAACAACATTGGCTCTTGTGATGAGCTCTTTACTTAATTTTTTTCATAGATTCTTGGTTCATGTGGACTTGAGTCTCCAAACACGAGAATGGAATGTTCAAGGAATTTGGCAAACAAGCAATTTTGTATGGTGATCCTCTCTGACATCAACTAAGACATGTGGCTTTCCACTTTCTTTCCGAATTTTGTACTTGTAACTCTTCGAGAAGATGGAAGAATATCTAAACTCAAAGGTGCCTCGCATACAAATTTACCATGATGCACACAAATAATTAATGTTCATAGGCAAGAAAAACTACTTTTAGATGTAACAAAAATTCATAACAAATATACATCAATTCCACATGCTGAAACATAGATTAACATAGCAGTTGATGTTAGCCTCATACAACACTATAAATATACAAATAGTCAATATTTATATCATCTTGTAAATAGATTTCAAAATACTAATAATAAGAATAAAACATGTTTCAAATAAAAACCTAAAGTGATCACCAATAACTACGAGTATTAGATGGACATATTGACTACAAGATGCCTGATAATAATATTTGTAGATTTTACCAAAATATTTGTTAGACTACATCTCGTACGAAAAATGAAATACAATTATCATCCGCACCGTTACACCAAAACCTCAAGGCATTAGTGAAATACGCACATGAGGATCATAACATCCCACCGTGCTTTCGAGAGTCCGACCTCGGGGTTAGATTTGCGCCCGTATAGCGGGACTCCACCGCCCCTATACGAGCCTCGGGTGAACACCGCAATGCCGACATAGCTTACCCGTGCTGGGACTCAAACCTGGGTGGTCACTCTAATACCAAATGTAACGAACTATTACACCAAAACCTCAAGGCATTAGTGAAATCTGCATGTGAGGATCATAACAAATCTAACGAGCTATTACACCAAAACCTCGAGGCGTTAGTGAAATCCGCACATGAGGATCATAATAGTTTAGCCTTGTGGATATTCATAAGTTCTCTCATTTTTGGGCACTGGTCTCTTAGTCATTGAAATGATCATCTACATTTCTTATATTGAGTATAAGTTACATGAAAGAGACTTGTGTCAAGTCATTTACCTTGATGAAATATCATAAACAAGCTTGTTTATAATCTTTCATCAAGGTAACGACTCAACATAGGTCTCTTTCATCTAACTTCCTATCAATATGAAGCATCAAGGTTTTGTTTATAAATAAGTTTGTTTATAATAGTTCTTCAACAAAGCAAATACCTAACACATATCTCTTTCCTATAAATTTTGCTCGATATACAAAATGTAGAGGATCATTTCAATGACCGAGAGACCCTCATGTATCGAGCTTATTCTTTTCTTTTGGTAGACAAAATCGATCATTTTCCTTCGCTCACTCCATGTGTTCGTAATAAACAAATTGGTGACCCACCACAAGAAGAAAATGTGAAATTCATGAATGTTCCTATGTCAAGGTGTAATGCAAAAGATACAAGATACATATATCTTTGGCATAGCTTGATGATGATCAAATTCAACTATTAATTCTTCTTTTATAAGAATAACTAAGTTATGCTTATTACCAACATGTAAGCCAAATTTGGTTGTGTTAATGGTGGAATTGGGGAAATCATCTCTATTGTCTATAAAATATGGTGCCAATCCTCTAGAACTACTTGGATTTGTGGTTATCAAGTTTGACAACTATGTATGTAGACTCCACCTAGACTATCCTCTCGATCCTCAATGTGTCAAACTCCCGATTAACTTAGAGGATTCCATAACCCCAAACATCAAAAATATTATTAAGGATGCCCTAAAACCATGAGACAAACTATTTGGTCAATTAGGTGAGTTGATGTTTCAACTCAAACAAAGAGCACATCCTCTTCTTTCAGGAAAGAATAGGGTCCAAGCGATAACTTAACTCAATACCCAATGAGTAAGCTCAATGGCTACACTTATGAGTTACTTGAACTCATGTTAGCTTCCTCAACCAATGTTGGTTAGTTGGTTTGGTTCTGGGGTAAATATATTAAATTAATCGTGCATTGGTTGGTTGGCTTAGTTTGTGGTAAAACATAAGTCCCAATATATCATTGTCCTTATGAAACTTGGGGTGACACCACAATGGAAGTGACCCTCTTACTAACATAGTAGTTGATTGGTCAGGATGAGTATGTTTTCTTGCTTGGCCTTCACATCTCCTGAGTGACTTCAAAATATATATTAAAAATCTTATAAAATTGTGCCTCCCTTACCCAAATTGAATATACCTCTTCAATGCATCTTGGAATTGCTTCTATGACTCTAAAAATCCTCATTCATTCATTAAAAAAATCAATAAATTCCTAAAGCTAAATTGGTCATCTTCTATTAGAACTTGTCATCCACCATCATCATTAACTTGATTTGAGATAAGGAGAGGATTTGGGTCGGAATTATATATCAACTAATACAATTGGTTAGAATAAATTATGATTGTGAATTATATCTCGAATCCAAGTATTTATGATTCAAGAAAGTATAGTAAAATTTTTATAAGAAAGTTCATGTGTATGTGCATCATGAGCTAGTAGTGGGGCCAAGTTAATGTTATTTCAAATGTACTAGAAAAAACATTACAAATAAAAAAAAATACCATATAAAAACATTTTTAGTGGAATAAACCTTTAGCTTTTGACTATGACATCACCATAAGCTAGTGGGTGGGAAGGGGTAAGGCAACTTTAGCTTAACATATCAAGTGCAAAGTAGTTCTAGATAACTCACTCCATAAAACACCCTATGGTACATAAATTATGATTTGCATGTAAATGGTAATGCCCATTGTCCACCAAAACACACAATATTATAATGATTCACCTCTTTGTGAATAATTTAAAAATTCACTTTTGCATATTTGAGAATAAGTTTACTAGAGGAAATCGAGGTAACCTTTAAGTGATGTGCAATGAACCCACACACACACACCATAGTAATATTTGAATCTCTATGACTTAGATCACCCGAAATGGTGACCAAAGAAGATCGAGCAGTTCAATGCATCTTTTTCGCACTGCGCAGCGGCCTAGAGTGTGAGGGAAACTGTTCACCGAGATAAACTGATCTAGAAATGAAATCAATGAGAGAATTTAAAATTTAAATGTGCAAGTTATTACTGTAATTGAAATGACAAATACGCATCGTCACAAAAGAAGCGGTAGGTAAAAAGACACACACTTGGAGAAGGTGTGTCGTGGTCGAGCCTTCAACGTAGTTGAACGTCACTTTATAGCTTTTCATTTCGTACTTCAAGGTTTAAATCTTGTCAAAATTCATACTTTGAAAATGCTTTCACGGTTTATGTGGGTTTATTTTTGACTTAATTTCATGGTCATTCCTAAGGCTATACATGTGTGCACGATTAAAACAAAGAAGAATGAATCTATGACATTGACACTTTTTAGAGAAGAAACAATCTTAAAACGCTCAAATGACGGTTTGCTTCATAATTTTTGTTTAATTTTTGTGGTAGGTTAAACCTTGGTTGATCAAACCTAAGTGTCCTCATGGGACACGCGTCATCTACCGGTTCATGAGAAACTTTGGAAGCACATGCCAAATCTCTACCTAAGTCTTGTGGAGAGAGAGAGAGCAAGGAGTGTTACCACTTCGATGTGATAAGACACTATAGAGTCCAAACATTTTAAAAGGTTATAACTAGGCATGCGAGTACTTAACCGATCTTAGACGTGTGGAAATAATCGACATAAGGGAGAGTACGGAGCAAGTATCTACCCTCCACTCAATTTTCACCTATGTATTTGTATTTTCCATAAAATTAACCATCCAACATGTCATATTCCCATCAACTACACATGACATGTTCGCTTACGGCGGCCACTGGTAGTCTTGTCAAATTCTCTAGTCGTCTTCGTATGTGGGAGTCTTCAAGAATAAACTGGAGGACGGTCGGAGAATCACCTTGTCTGACGGTGGTCAGGTGAAGCAGCTTAATGTGCTTAGGTGGAAGCGCTTTACCTCTAAAACTCTAAATACTCCCTGTTTTCACAAAACTGCCCCTACAACACAACTCAAATAGTTCGCCATTGGTTTAGTAAACACGCAAAGCAAACAGTCCCGTCATTCACAAAGCGAGCGAAAGCCTGGCAGTAAGGGTAGTTGTCGTTGTTGGTGTGTGTTATTTTCCACATCATTAGGTGAGTCATCTCACTTAGGTGAGATCATAGGTCCACGTGTCATTTAGGGTCATTATGAGATTACCTTACGTGTCGAATGCACGCATGTCATGCTCGGGCCGCACGTGTCGGTCGCGTCGCCAAAGACGTTAGTGCGTCATATATGCGTTATCGGGAGTTACACTTCTATTCTAGGAATGTAACTCCCCTCTCTACTCGAGTTGTCATGATTGCAGCATCGGGGTTACTCAACACCTCCTATATGTACATTTATCACCCATGACAACCTAAGGTGATTTGTTACATACATTAATTTTTTTTTGTAAAATAAATCAAGCAAAAGTGGCCAAGTATTCCCATCAATCCAATATAATAATAAAAACATTGTTGGTTTTAAACTAAAAACTAAATAAGTAGAAAATTTCACATTCTCACGAAAATGTCTTACTATTTCCATGATAACACTCCCAAAACTACATAATATCCCCAACACCAACCACCATCTCACATCACCTCCTAGAGGTAAAAATAATAATACGGCCAACACTCATCAATGAAGACAATATAGAATATCCAACAAAGGTTTTCATAAGGTCGACTCAAAAGTATACCATTGAAATGAGGGTTTACCACATAACCACTACACAACATGTGTTACAAAAATGGGAAAATTTAACCATGTGTGGTATGAAATCATAGCACATCCACAGTCATCATTGGTATATGTTTTTCAAATCATACAATGAAACTACATAACATAACGTTTACGTTTCGTCCATATGATCATATGCAATTATTTAGTTACAAGTTTTCCCCAAATGTTGTAAAGTTTGAACCTCCTCTCTTATAACTTAACAACTAAAAATCCCTACAATATCTCACACATACCTATCTAAGGTTAGTTGTTGTGTACACTCACATACTACATAATGTAACTAATGAGTTGTGTATTACTCACTATACACACAACATTATTAACTATATAATAATATCCCTATGAAGGACTACCCAAAATAAGATTTATCCAACATTCCCGCTAGTAAAAATTGAAGGAAATAAAATACCACTCAAGAACAACTCACTTTACACACAATACTTATAACTACATAATAATGTACCATGGAGTGATAACCAAAATAATAAGATTTATCTAACATTATCTTAGAATAAACATAGGACAGGAAAGAACACTCAAGAATTGAAGTAGATACTTTCTTAACACACATTTTGATGAATGATAACTCATCAACCAAGTTATAATCAGAACACATCGACCACTCCATGGGAACTCGTAAACCAAGTCATCAAAAATAGTGTGAATGGCCTCCCTACTACTATGATCAAGAACACACGGCTACATCTATATAGTGGTAAATACCTCCACTTTATCTTGACACACCACACACATAAACACAATATTTTTTTTTTTCTTATTACCTAGTACACACACATCACAATACATATTCTTCATCACTTTTGGTAGAAGAATATTCTTTATTATCACTATGTTTTTAGGGGAATATTCTTCCTAATCGTTTTCTTCACTTCTATTTTCAAGTAGCAATCAATGCCTTATTCTTGATTTTCCATTAAAGAGACTATGTTATTTTGTTTGCATACGACCATGTCTAAGTTTTTATAGTAATGAAAATATACCTTTTCTCAAGGTCTTAAAATTTGACTTATGTTTATTTGACTTGTAAGATGTGTTAGGCTTATTTTCGCAATCTTAGATTTTCCTCTTACTCAAATATTTTTATTCCATTTTAGTCGTCAAGTAAGGAAGAGATTTGTTTTTCGTATTGGGATTCATCTTACTCACAGTAAAAACTTTATTTGAATATTGTTTTGGCATATTATTCAACATGCAAGATTTTGCATATTTATATTGTACTTCAACTTGTATATTAGTTAATTGATTCATCAAGGAATGAAACTTACTAATATGTTAAACCATGCTCTCGTATTCTTCCATCTTGAGTCCAAAAAGTATATATTTTAAAATCGTTAAGGTTGATATAGTGCTCACAACTTGTAATCAAATGTTTGCTCCATGGGTTCCAAATGAAGTTAATTTTTTTAGATAGATCTACGTGATACATATATGCATCAAATAGTCATGTTATCACCAAATCATTGCACCCTCTGAATGGCCAAGTGATGGATAGGGCATTTAGTGTGATTGGGTAACATGGGATCACCTTGCAAGCTATGGGACTTGCGGCTTGAGGTGAACCTCCGAGAAGGCCGACTTCCTCTTCCTAAACTAGGCACTATACTACTCCTAATGCAATAAAAAAATAACTAGACCTATACTAACATTTCCAGGATTAGGGAGAGATATTTGTAAGAAATAAAACCTACACTAGGAATGGTGATGCACCAAGAAAGGGTTTTGCTAGACAAGTTTTTTTGTCTTCCAGTGAAGAAGGATGAAAATGAGAAGGATGAACAAGCACCACAACCCAACTACATACAAACTTCACTCCCAGATAAGCACAAAACTCCCAAAACCTACAATGGAAACTTGAAATTACACAATATACCTACAAGCATGAGAAAGGCAAAACGAAGTAGAAAAAATGATGAAAGGACCAATAATTAGTCACATAACACAATTTCTATTACTTCAATCACATGCACAATGCATCATTACATTAGGAAGAGGCAATGGTTTCCATTACAATATTTGGAAGAAAGGCTTGAAAGTTCCCAAAATCCACAACTTAGCTTGTGAAAAGAGAGAGGAATTGGAAAATGTCTAACCCTTGAAATGAATTCCTCATTTACATTTATAAAAAAATCCAAGCTAGAAAGAAAGGAGGAGAAATCCTAAATCTTGGGTAGATGGTCTCCATACTTGATTACATCATTAATTGCACCACTTAAGAACATTCCTCATCATGCCCCCATAAATTCAAAAATTCAAATTTATCTTCCATTTAATTAAAAATATATTAAATATTTTTAATGGGATCTGTTTGTATTTTGTGGGACCCACAAGGTTATTTGTGATTTGGAGGGCGTTTTAATATCACTAAGTTGATAAAGTCACAACCAACTCAACAAGTTGGTTGGAAAGTTCCTTTCATTTCTTTATATGGTGGGCTTCTATCCAATGAAATAACACCACCTGCCGAGTCTTACCTCGGGATCCTCTTCTACCTCCAAAGACACATGTCACTTCACGCATTAACTTCTTGACTCGGTCTTTATTTTGAACATGCCCGCCGACTGGAGATTGCCACGTTTTACCTTGGTCTCCGTGAGAAGCATTCAACAAATGTTAAACTTCGAGGTCAACCCTTAGCCTCATTGTTTGACACATCCCACCAACGTATACTTTTCCAAGCCTCAGCGATAGACTCGGTCTCCCCACCAAATGCGTTAGCTCACGATCCGGCCAACTTGGAGATTAACTCCCATTTTCCATGCGACGATATTTCGCATTGGCTCTTACGGCTGGGAGTCTCGACCATTGTCTATCCCATGTTGAGTGACTCACACTGGTTTCCATTCACAAGAACTTGACAATCCAAAGTAGCGGGCTTTAGTATTTTGATGCCATCTGCGCCCTCGCACCATCTTGGCAAATATGCTCTTGATGCTTGCTTTTCCACCAGCCACGGGGAATCACCACATGACTCGGCTTTGTATTTGTGATCTTGGCCAATCCAATCAAGCTGAGCCACTCGATGTTCAACTCGCCCCTTTTTCATACACACCTTAGCATAGTTTTACTTTGTGTCAATGGATGAGTTATTCCATGAATCCCTCGTCTTCAACTATCTTGATATTTATATAGAGATTTTTTCGATCCATGTTTTTCTCTTATGTAGTGAGCCTCACCACTTCAACTCACAGTCATCACCATGTCAAGTTGATATTTCTAACTCGCAAACTCCATACCAAGCCGATAAACTTGTGCATTGGCTTCTATCATTTCCGATTTGAAGTCGACTCGACCTTGCCAAATTTCTTGCTCGATCTCACTAGCTTTCCTTCACACCGAGTCACTAATTCCTCCATGAGTGAGTCCCCTAGCCCATCGACACGAGCTCTTATATCTCTTCTAAGCCAAACTCGGAATTAGCTCGACCTTTTGAGCTCTTGAACAATCACCTCACCACCTTCCAAGTTAAATACGAGCTCGCCTCAAATTTCGAATCATTCTCTCCAACATCGAGCTTCATAATTATAACTCGGATTTGGTGAGTGCCTTACACATTATCATTTTTAAGCTTTCAACCTATGCAATGAGTTCCATGTGTGATTGAATTGAGTCGAGTTTGATCCCCTAGCTCGATGAGGTGAGTTGAGTTTTGCACCACCATGTACGTGTCTCCATAGCTCACTTGAACATCCTCGTGTTGAGCTTCATTTTCTTCATCTTCAACTCGGATGCTCGTTGCTTGTGTGCTTGACCTCAAGCTTTTCTCCTGTCTTTACACCGAGTTGACACTCCCACACAATGCTTCCTAGCTTACCATATTTTCCCCATGTACGAGACTTTAGGCTCCATTCTATGGTTTAATGACCTAAGCATGCCTAGCTCACCATCAAAATGACTCCCTATCACACCTCCGCCATGTGTAGCTCAACTTTATAGATACCTTGAGATCCCTCATTGTTCCCAAACCAACTTCTTTCATTACACATTGATTAGTTAGCATTTGAGATCCCTTCATTGTTACATCAATACCTTGGTGAGTAACTCCCCATCCCAAGTCATTCTTGCTTGAACCCGATCCGATCTTGGCCAAGAAAATCAATGATTTCCCATGCTCATGCATGATTCACGAGATCCTTCTAACCGGTTGGAGGCCCAACCTACCACCGCACTACGACTCGGATCCTCGAGCATTCCGACTTTGACTCGAGAAAGATGATCCATCTCTGTCAACGGGCTCCAAGACATGACTCGATCTTTGAACCCTTTTCATTGATTCTTCACGAGCTAGCTCCATTCCATGGGTTTTACAATGAGTTTTATTCCATGCTCATTATTTTGGCAAGAATATTTCCTACTTTGTCAATGGGAAATGTTCATGGCGGGCCCGAGTTCTATGCGCAACATTGGCTTCACATGGCTCGGCCAAGATGCAAATCAATCCGCTCGACATCATTTTTGTTCATTCTATTTCCTAATTGATCCATTGGCTTTACTGTTTGGTAAAATCAAACTAATCTCATCTATGTGTTTTATTTATTTAAGACCGAGCTTGATTTATTTCTTTGGTTTTATGAAGCATCTTATTAGCTTATCCGACACTTTACCTCACTTAATTGCACCATAGCTCCTAGGTTTGTCCACGCAAGCCCCCATCTAGACCATTTCCACATTACCCTCATGAGATAAATTCCGAGTAGCTCATTCGCCATTTCTATGAGCTCGTCGAGATCTCACAACAACTTGGACCCCTCATTATGGTGTAAATATCCAACCAACTCATAACCACTTTGACTCGAACTTGACATTGGCTCGCTCTCCAAAATGAGTTACAACTCATTAGCTCACCCCACACACCATTTAGCTCAACCAAGCTATTTTGAAGGAAAACTCTTTTAATGCATCATGAGCTCATCAAGCTTCTTTGACCCCGAAACTGATTCTTTGGCTTGATTTAGATTGTTTAGGCTTACCTTTGAAATCAGAGGGTCATGGAGACCGAACAAGATCCCTATAATATAAAGTATCACTTTTGATAATTTTTGCTCATGTCGAATGGAAGTGGGCCCACCGTGACTAATTTCCAACTTAAGTAACCTTAGAACACTGGAATATTCGGAATGCTTCATGAAGACCCTTTTCGAGTCTGTGAGCACAACAGGCATGTGTTGTTTAATTTTTCCCCAAGGGAAAAATGGATAAGTCCTATATCAATAATCATTATCTCCTCCCGGTCCTTGATGTCCCATTTAATTCCTTTATCAACATTTTTGGTATATTTTTTTATGTTGGTGATGTCCTACATATCTTTGTCAACAATAATAGTTGAGTTTTGACTTGCTTTATGTGAAAAATTTTGCCTTCAAATTCTCTATTAGACTCGAGTTTTCTATGATTAATATTTATCCCCCTCAAAATCAAATGAAATCAAGATGTTGGTTTCAACCAAAAATTTTTACTTTATGAAGAGGCAAATTTTCAACTTCAAATTTTGACAATGACACAACCAAAAACACTAAACTAACTAATTAAGAGACACATATTTATTGGTTGTATAGACTAATAGACTTCAATATTGATAAGAAAGACTAAGACACTTATTGACTCGTAATTATTTTAACATTAAAAACATTTAATACACTAATTAAAACAAAACTAATATTGATCAATTCAAAGACTTTTAAATCAAAACAACATTTAGAAAAAACTTACAAACCAACATTGATTTTGGCTAAATCAACACCTAACACTATTGACACAGACTATAACAAATGACACAATATAAAAACTAAACTAAACTTCATTAATATCTTTACTAATGATATTAGATAAACAAAACTTTAAACCAATATCTAAAATGACACTAATAACTAATTAATAATTATTAACTAGAAACATTTCAATTCTTACAAAGAATGAATGATGCATTAATACGGGAAAGTAAAATCTATGGATGAGTAGATCCACATGTATTCTTCAATAATTTACACAATTGTTGTAAGTGGTAATTTTGTTATCAATATCAGTAGAAAACAAAATACTTTCAATGTTCATTATTATGCGGGATGTTAATTGTTTTTGGGTGTCTCTATTTGTTAAACGTTATAGGCTACATAAGATCTAAAAATGGTTGAAAAATACTACTTTAAAGTTTCTCCACGTGGTTATGGATTCCACCATGTGGTGCCTATCCATCATGTGATTTCACATTCAACGGGGTGTCAATTTTTGTTGATTGCAAATTTACATAAAATATTTATTCACCTATATACCTTGACCTTGAACCCAAAACCTCGACTTGATTCCTAAAATTTTACCATTCGATCGCATTCCACATGATTATATTTGCCACACATCATTAACAAGGTAACAAAACATTACGTTGTTAATTGTTCCATTAGTTTTAATGGAAAAGGTACAATGTAATGTGTTGTTACCTCTTATATTAAAACTAACCGTGACGCTAACAACATATACTTTTTGACCATGAATCCCATATTATGGGATATTTCCTAAGAGATAGGATAATCCATTGCATCAATATTATTTATTCCTTCACATTATAGCCATTAACAATTATTGTATTGTATTTATAATAAATAAAATATATGTCACCTTATCAAAAAAATTCAACTCCTACATTTTACCACGCTCCTTCAAGAAATTAGATCATAATGTCACTATTACAATTGCTTACATCCCTATTTTATAAAGGCATCCAACTATAGATATATACTACACCCACAAATGCAATATTTGCATGTCATACTATAAATATGAAGGATTGAAAGGAGCAAGTGATTCTTATGAACCGTAAATTGAAATATAAACTAGAGGTGTCAAGATGAGATTGAGTACAAATAGGGGAAACTATAAAAATTATCTCATGTTTTTAACATGTCTCAAAACTATTTTGGAAAATATGGTGCATGTTTGACAATCTTCATATACTTATTCATAATCATGTATTTTCCTTATCGTGTGATTCCTTTGTCCAAATTATAGTTGTATCAAAACTAAAATATCATTACTCGGGAAATAAAATTATGGAATTCCTATTTATCATGATCAAAATATATTTTCTATGATTTACCTCCCTTTGACCTACTTTAATCTGAATATAAAATTTGGTCTAGGTTAACATACCATAAATGTTCATTCTATTATTTAATAATAGATATTACATATATAGTCTTTTTTTCCTCTATATAATAAAAGAACCATCCTTATCGCTTACCAAACACAAATCTCTGCAATATCTCGCATATGCCATATAATATGAGTTGTAATGTACACTCATATACTACATAATGTAAATAACGAATTATTTATTACAAGTCACTAACAAAATAATGTTAACTATATAGTAATATATCCATAGAGTTCTAACCAAAATAATATTTATCTAACAAAAAGAGCTCAAAATGAGGTGTATACATCGGGGAAAATTATTGTCCAAAGTTAGTGGTTTGAAGAGTTTGAGGATGAGTCCAAATGGCATGAAAGGATTGATTTGAAGCATTGAAATAGAAATTGAAAATTACTTATAAGTAATTTCCTAATGTCCCTAAAATTATGCCAAACAAAAGCTGCTAGCTTGTGTTTAAGACTTAGATTAAAATTTTCACAAGCATTTAAAACCACCAAAAACATGTGAATTATTCAATTACTCATAAGAACTTATAAATTATTCCATCGTATTTTATATTTGACTCCCAAATAATTGAATTCCACTTGCACTTGTAGTTTGATGTTCCGTTGTCATGTCTAAGGAGTGAAAGGAGTTGTCAAAAGAGCCCAATAAAGGTGTGAAACATCAAAATGACTCATACTCATTAGTAATTGAGAAATAACATTGAATGTACCATTTTTCACTAAACTATGTTAGGGATAACTTCATATGCATCTTTTTGCTATTAAAAGGCATATATTTATATATTAAGGTTTTGTTATTAATTTTGAGACAAATCAATAATTATTTTTCTTTCTTATCAACAATCAATTATGCTATATATGTGATGTAGGAGCATCCCAATTCAAAGGCTATCATGTATCAAACAATAAAAATTGAGTTGGTATTATGTTTTTTGGTATGCCATGTAATTTTAGTTGAAGTCACACAAATCTATTAAAGTTGCAAAGTACTAGCAAAAGCTATGGAACCCTATGATTGGAATTAAAAACTTAAAGAACTAGCTAAATCCACATAATACTACAATCTTGTTCGAAGCTTTGAGATACTATGGGAAGCCATGAATAACCATGGAGCCAATCGACACCACGAATATCTTGGAGAAGCCAATTATTTTTGCTTCAAGTCTTATAATAGGTGCTTGAGATCTTATCTTTGTATTACTCGGTAATTTTAGGAGTCTAAATAAATCATGTAGGTAAGTTGAATGTAGTATTTGGGTGGCTCGCATGCCTACATAAAAAAGTGCAATTATATTAAGGAGGATCATCATTGAAGATCTTAGAACGATGAGAGATTAAAAATCATAAAAGAGTGTTGAGTACAAACATTTAGTATTCACACATTAAATTATCTATTGAGACTACATCATTGGATATTGATATGTGTGTTATTCCTCCAAGTATTTGAATGAATCTTAATTTTTTCTATTTTTATTTCTAATATGCACTCAATTTTATATCTTTATTATATATTTTGCTCATAATTTTGAGGGTTGCATGGTCTAAGGTGGATCTTCACTAGGCACCCGAACAACTATTCATTATTTGGTATCAAAGTAAGTTTTTATTTCCTTACAGTGGAGACATAATGGTTCTTTTGGTTTCCACATTTACAAGTGTGGATATAAAATTATTATGGACATATTATAACATGAAATTTTTGGGTAGGGGCATGAGGATTGGATAATAAACATTGGTGGTTTTCCACATTTTCTAGTGTGGGTCGAAAATCATTACGAATAACTTCCAACAAGAAGATTTTTGGGGAAAAGGTGTGAAGGTTTTATAGGTCATGTATATCACATTTTGAAGAAGTAGAATGGAACTTAAGAGAAATTTTATAAGAGGTTGCCAAAACCAAGGTACAAGAATCGAGGATTTAGGCCGAGTTGATGAGAAATATGCAAACCTATTCATAGGCTATGGAATATGCACAACACTAAGGTGTTGTTGTGGAATATTAGAGTAATAATGAAGTGAACCCATGTAACAAAGAGCACATGACACGAATATGAAAGTATAATATGCACAAACTAAGGGACGAGAAGACAAGATTTTACATGTAATTGGTGGATGGAGAGTAAGCTGGATTGGATACCTGAGTTAATATAAAATTTTGAATCTAGAGGAGCTCGTTGTTTGGATAATGAATCTCAATAATTATTGTGAGTATGAAGACATGGAATATCTAAGATATTCAAAGTTGCATGCTTACGAAGTTGAAAGCTCATGCATCTCTTTAGTGCGAGTATACATATATATATTATATAATATGTGTATATATATATATATATATATATTAAAAACATAGTGTAAAGAGGCAAGCCAAAGATCAAGACATGGGAAAGGATGTTATAAAATATTAAGGAAAAATTATTGCCCCTAGATTATCAATTCAATCTGTTTAAGAAGTTCCAAAACTTACAATAGAGAGAGATTAGTATGAAGGACTCCATTAAAGAGTTTCGACTCATCATTCGAGTGAGACATGTAGAAGATGACATGGAAGAGAACTCTATATATAAGAATTGATTGTGTATTTAAATTTAAGATAATTTGGAATTATCCAAGTGATTTCAATAGAGGAGGTCTATCAATATGCATTGAAGGATGATGAGAAGTTGGCATGCAAGAAATCAAGTGTTGAGAAAGGAAAAGGAAAGTATGTGAAATGCCACGAGAAATATGGTGGCAGGGGAAACTCTACACATCATAAATGTGAGGTGAATTTGAAATTACACAATGAAGGAACACATATAGGAGGAAATACATCTAGGGAATAAGATCCTTTATATGTGGAAGAGGTCATAGATTTAGTGACACATGTTATACATGTGGAGAAATAACACATATATCTTCACCCCAAGAAGAGACCACAAGTGAAGAAACTTCACTTCGAGTGAAGGGCTTGGTGAATATATCTACAATTTGATCGGATATCCGAATGTCTTGAATGCCGATGATACCATCATGAATAAGCTCCCATATGAAGTGCATATGGATCTCAATGTGCTTCGTCCACATCGATGTTGAAGCGTATTTCTATAAATTGAGATAGTGCTTGTGTTATCACAATAGATAATGGTAGGCGCTGAAAGTGGATGCCAAACTCTGTCGAGAATACCACTAGCCAAATAGCTTCGGTGGCGTGCATTAACTACTCCTCGTATTCTACCTCTGTAGAAGATATTGCAATTACATTACGCTTCTTGCTAGACCAACTAATAGGACTGAACCAAGAGAGAAACTATAGCCATAGGTAGATTTGGATGATCTAAGTCACTGGCCCAATCGGAATCGTAGAACCCAATCAAGTCAATATCCACCCCTCCGTAATAGTGAATGCCATCGGTATAAGTGCCACGAACATAATGGTGGATCTGCTTAATTTGCTTTCAATGCAGCTCATATGGCTCCTACATGAATCGGACATGATCCCAATAACATAAGATAAATCTAGTGAGTGTGATTCAAGTAAATCAAGCTCCCTACCAACTTTCGATAAAGGGTACCATCAACCAAGGAGTAGAGAAATCTAAAAACAACTTAACCCCGGAAATAAAAGGAGTAGGAGAATACTTGCAATCGGACATATAAAAATGAGCAAGCAAGTCAAGAGCATACTTAGGTTGCGAAATCAAAATCCTCGAGTCAAATTGTGAAATATAGATCCCAAGAAATTAATGAAAGCGAGACCTAAGTCGGTCATGGAAAACACTGTTGGCCAAGGTGATCTTCACAAAATCAATAATAGAGGAAGAGTTGCATGTGATCAACAAGTCATAAACATAGAGAACAAGGATGAGTATGGAGTCATCTTGCCGTAGAATATAAACATTTGGATCGGAGTGACACCTAGTAAACCTTGATGTAAGTAAAAAGGAGTCCATCTCGGCATACTAAGCTTGAAGGGCTTGTTTAAGGCCATAAAGAGACTTCTTTAACTTACAAATGAGGGAGGGATCTTGGACATAACCCAGAGATTTTTCCATGTACATCTCATCCTCTAGGTCACCATGAAGAAAGGCACTCTTAATATCCATTTGATGGACTTTCCATCATTTCTTTGCAGCAATGGCGATAGCAGAAGGGTCGATCGAATAGAAGTCATCTTTGCAACTAGAGAAAATGTTTTAGTATAATCAACCCAAATTATCTAGGAGAAACCCTTAGCTACTAATCACCCTTTAAATGTTTCGACATCTCCATCTACTCCATACTTTGTTGGGAACACCCACTTACACCGAAATTTTTTCTTCCTTTCGGAAGAAGGGTGAGATCCCAAGTATTGTTCTTCAGAGAGAAATACTCCTCATCCATGAAAAAATCCCACTCGGGAATACTAGAAGCCTCCTGGAAAGAATGTGGATCGAGAATCGAGAGGAAAATATAGAGTGGGGTCAATGAAATCGAGAAATTATGTCTCATATCCAAAGTATCTCCAACTAAATCTCTAGCACTTTGAAAATTTTTCCTAGCCCAAAGAGGACCGGGAGGATTAGGCTCAAAGTCGAAAGATTCTTCACTTGAGTGAGAAGGGACATAGTCCTCCTCATCACTACTTGTCATAATCGAGAAGACTCCAAAGGTCGATGGTGGGGAGGATTAGGAAGAGGAGCAAGCTCAAAAACATCATCATCTAATGAGTTAGAATCGAATCAACGAGTGAAGAACCTCAATAGTTGGAGAAGTATAAGTCGAAGAAAACTCATCGAACTTACCACTTCTCTCAATATAAAGCTCATGAGTAGTAGGATTCAACAATCGATATCCCTTCACACCATCATGATACCCTACAAAGATATAAGGTTTGGATTGTGGTTCCAATGCCTTGCATTTCTTCTTAGGAATTGAGCCCCTGACCTTGGATCGAAGACTTGAAAGTGCTCAACATCGGGCTTGTGTCCAAACTAGGCTTCAAAGGGTGTCATCCCTCTTCTTGCCTTGTGTGGAACATGGTTCGAATGTAATTTACACAATTCACTTTGCTTCATCCCAATACTTTGCGGAGGAAGAGACTTGAGTGAATCATAAGAGTGGCCATCTCCTTAAGAGTACGGTTCTTTCTTTCTACGACTCCATTCTGCGAAGGACTATAAGAAAGCTGTATATTACAAGGAGATACCTTGAAAGTACAAAAATCCATGAACCTATTTTACATAATCACCTCAATTGTCGGTTTGAAGAACCTTAATAGACCATTTCACCTATTTCTCGGCAAGAGCCTTAAAGTCCTGAAAATGATCAAAGACTTGAGACTTAAGCGTAAGAAAATATACCCAAGTATATTGCGAATAGTCATCAATGAAGGTCAACACATAAAGATCTCTAGTAAATTAAGGAGACAGAAATGGACTAGAAATATCGGCTGTGAAGAAGATCAAGGGACAAGTATCTCTCCAGGGCTTTTCCTTTGTCAAATTTCTTTTCAAGGATGCTTTCAAGGGTACAACCCTAAAAATACCCTAAGAAAACTTGACGAGGGTAACCCGTTGACCATTTTGTTTGAGCTCAATTGTTCAAGGTAGTGATAATTTAGATGTCTGAAATGCTCATGCCATAGCTTACTAACCTCATTTACATGAGTGAGCAAGGTAGTGGGCGTAGGATCATAATTAAAGTGGGAAAAGATATATAACCATGAATGGTGATGCGCCTTTCCCTCGGTGCCACCGTAGTGTCATCGTTAAGCTCACGAATAATCACCAAGTTAGGACCAAATTCCACTCGCATTCCTTCACCAAGGTGAATAATTTCGTAAACCGATAGGAGATTGGTAGAGAGATATAGAACACTCAACACTTGGTTAAATTTTCCCCATCCATCTCTACCGATCCATTACGGCCCATTATTTGTTGTTTCATTACCCATTGTGATTTGTGACATACCACACGGCTCGATGTTGGAGAACTCAACATGTGAAGAACCCATGTGGTGCGAGGCACCAGAATCTATAATCCACGTCGATGAAGGACCAACTTTAACTACAAGGGCCTTTCCTTTCTTTTATCAGATTTAGAACCTTTTGCAGTGGAAGACTCGGCGCCGGAGCATTTTGTTTGATAGACTCAGGAACACCTATTTGATTTTTCTCAAGTAAATGAGTAAGGTGATCAATTTGTTTTCTCATACATAGATGTTATTTATGACCAGGCTTCTTGCAATAGGAACACAAATACTATCTTTCTATGCTCTAGGCTTAGAAATTGAAGCATTCATGTTATTTTTAGTTTTGGTCTTGGTTTCCTTCTTAGGTTGATCCTTTTTTCTTTCTTCTTTTTAGTCTTCTTTTCCTTGGTACTTGCTACTGAGGGCATGTGCCTTGGAATTGAGAGACCCCATTTGAATGAGTTTGTCTGTTATCAAATGAGTTGGGACGAAAAAAACAGTCAAAGGAGGGCATTTTCAAGTATCACTCAAAGCAGCTTTTGTAGCGTAAAAAGTTGACACAAAGACATAAAATTTAGGACCTAACTTAGAGAGAATCAACAAGATCGGTTGAGAATATTTCTTCTCTACTTTACATTCCTTTAACAACAATATAGTGTGGACAAACTTAGAGAAGTATGCTTGTAGGTTTTCAAAATCACTAGGATTTATCCCTAGTAGTTCATTTTCCAACTCATGCACTCTCATGTCATCTTGTTGTCCAAACATTTCATCTAATGTTGTCCGCGTAGAATTAGGTGTTTTGGATGACTCAATGTGGAAGAGCAAGTCAAGAGAAACAAACATGCAAAGAAGACCTAAAGCTTCATCACTATGGTTTAACCACTTAGATTTCTTCACTTTATACCTATTTTTCCAAAAAGGAAAAAAATTTCACCTCTGACCTTGCCACGTGTTCTTCGTGATTGGAGCGGTGCTATGGTTCTCATTTTAACTTTAATCCTTTTAAAAAATAAAGTCAAAAAACTTCAAAGTTCTCCATCGGTCCGCTTCTCCTACTTTAACTTGTCAAAGCTGCCATGTGTCCTTCCCTGATTCGCTGTAGAGTTTCGGTTCACTTTGTGACTTTAATCTTTTTACAAAATAAAGTCAAAAACTTCAAATTAAACTGAAAAACCACCATTCCATTTTGATTCAGAAGCCACCACATGTCCTCCCTCGAGGAAAAAAATAGGAAATTTGCTCCGCTACTCAATAATTTTACTTTAGCCCATTAGAGCTCGACGAGGCCACGGGACCAAATCAATCTTTTTGCCAAAGTAGCCAAAAGTGACAAAAATGAAAAGTTCATAAAATTTCTCTGCCATCCCTCAACCAATAAAAAGAGGCCACGTAAGTTGCCGACGAGAGGATAGAATTTGATAGGGAAACACTCGGTCCAAACAACAAAATACAGAGAACTTCACCATTTTTGCCCAAAATCAATTTTTTTACCAAGGACAAAGAATTTTACAAATAAAACTAGGCTCCAAACAAATTATGACCATGGATTTGGATCTTCAAAGGCATACAAGTATAAATTAATCATTTTCGAACTTCCATGATTAGGAAAATAGGAAAAAATGGCAGAGCCCGTGGATTTGAAAAATTTAGGGCAAAAACAGGGTAAACTTGGGGATTTCTTCAAAATGGGGCATGATGAAGAGTTTGTAAATGAATCAAGGCATAGAAATAGAGGTAGAAACTTCCTTTCACCCGTTCAAGATATAGAAAATGTTTATGAATACACAGAGTGAAGGAAAATTAGGGAAAAATGGTGTAAGATCAAAATGGACACCAACAACATCCATTGCATCACTTACATCCACATAGTTTCATATATAAAGGCTAGGAGATTTGCATCAACACACACAACATAGGGGGAGGGATTCTATTCTATTCCATGCACACATGCTAGTATATTTTCTATAGTCATTATTTCTCACTACTTCACAAAGTCTGCAACCGACACAAGAACACCCGGGGAATGACATGCACACACACACACTAGAACTACATTTGGGTTCTAAATTTAGTGGAATGCTAAGATTAGTAAGCCCACTATTGTGGAAGCTGAGGTTAGTCTGAATCATTCATTTTACATTTTTTTATTTTAGGGTTTTGATACTTCTTTGACTTTTTTGGTCATTCCTTCATCCTACATTATTTCATAAATCGCTGTGATTCAATGAGATCAATGTGACAGACAGGAAACATTTGGGCATCTTGCGACATTGCCAAAATATGATTATGAGATTTTACTGTATACCAAGGCACTTATTCAGCAGACCAAGGTGCCTCAAGTACCTTCCTAAGTGCTATAGTCTCCTTATATCTTCTAGATCTGGCCTTTACGAGACCTTTGAGTGATCATTCCTACTCTTGGAGTCCATAGTCGGACTGCGGCAACTTGTGACAATATTCAACAATCAGCTAAATGCTTTCATTCTACATCTTTACATATTTAGGGTTTTGATTCATTTAGCAATAATTATTTAAAATTATTTAAAATAGCCAAATTTCGGGTTTGGCACATTTGGGCACAAGTGTAGGGGGATGTGGGGCCCACCAAAGGGTTCACATGTGACCCTATTATCCTATAACTAAAACAAAATTACCCAAACACAAAACTTAAAACAAGTGCGGACCATTAAGTTCCCTAACAAAGTTTATCTATAAAATAAAACATCCTAAATAAGGTTAATTTTTACTTTACATGCCATACCATAATGAGGGCCACTCATGGTGCCCAAAATACTAAAATCTAATACTAAGGCCTCATGCAATTAACACGGTTAGGACTTAGCCCCATGGGTCGCTTGTGCAAAATTTAAGTAAGCGCTCTGAAACCCACGTTCTCCTGCACACTCATTGCATACATTAAACGCACTGTCGATAAAATGTAAATCAACTACTAAATAAGTGATCAATGAAATCTATGCTAGCATATCATCATCCTAGAATCGAAAATGTGACAACATGCATAATTACACACAATTTACCATGAGTTATCCATAGAGATAAATAAAAGTGACATACATCCATATAATTCAAACATGTGAATAAACTAAGCATCTAACCTATCTCAATTAGGTCTAAACAACATCGTCATCATCTAGTATCCACAACATCAAATGGAAAAGCCGACAACATGCTAATATTTTCAAATTGGTGCTACGATCCCAAATATGCATACATGTCCAAGAAGGTCAAAAATCATAAAATCTTTGTCCAACATATATCAAATCCTTGTCAAAAAATGTCTATGAATAAGGAAATCAATAGATAAGCGAAGCTTACAAAAGTGTGGGGACTACATCCCCTCTCCTAAAATTAGAATTCCTCCTGGAATTCCTTTGAAAGAGATAAGGATATCTAGCCCTCAATGGTGTAGCATTCTCCTAGGTAGATGTTGTCTCATCATATCTATTTCACTTTGCGCACTCTAACATGGTCCAAGTCTCAACCCCGAAGGGCTAACCTCTGGTGTTCTAGTATGCATACGAGATCTAGTCTCCACTATCCTCTATCCTCTACCTATAATCTTTGACTAATCCAAAACATGAGAACCGTCAGGGTACATATCTACGTAGTACAAAAACATGAAATATATTGTGGACCCATGCAAGGCGTGGTGGCAAAGCTAGGTGATAGGAAAGCTGGACCGATGACCTCTAAAATATCAAAAGGCCCCACAAAACGAGGTGATAGCTTAGAACCCTTTCCATAGCAGATCAGGCTCTTATGCGGATGAACTCTCAAGAAGACTTTGTCACTCACTAAGAAGTGATGATCAATCCTCTTGGTGTCTCGCATACGCCTTCTAACATGCTCTAGCCTTCTCAAGCGTTGTCTAATCGGAAACAACCTTCTACTCTAAATCCTAAAGATAAGTTGGTCCTAGAATAATCTTTTCATCTAGTTTGTCCCAACTCAAAGGTGTCTTGTAAGGTCAACCATATAAAGCACGGTAGGGAGCCATAACAATGGAACTATGAAAGTTTTGTTGTAGGAAAAATCAATTAAATGCAAATAATCTTCCCACTTTTTTCTGCTGGTCCATCACATACATCTTGCATGTCCCTCCAAGACTGATTAACTCTCTCTGTTTGCCCATCTGTCTCTGGATGATATCTTTGAGCTGAAATTAATTTACATACCCAAAGCATCCACGAAAGGAAGTCCGAGACTGAAGTGTAAATGGTATCCCTGTCATTGATGATGGTATTCAGAATCCCATACAATCTAACAATGTCCTCCATAAATACCTTGGTGATGGCACTCGTGCATTATATGTGACCTTGGTTGGAGAGAAATGTGCAACCTTCATCAACTTATCCATAGTGACCATAATGGCATCATGATGATAAGAAGACATAGGAAGTCCTACTATAAAATCCATGGAGATCACATCCCATTTCCACTCGGGAATATCATGAGAATGTAAGAGTCTGTCGGATGGGAATGCTCGGCCTTGACCCTCGACACTAAAGGCAACGTGCAACAAAATCTGCTATGTCTGTCGAAGACTAGGCCGATAATATAACTCCCTCATATCGGTGTGCATTTTTCACTCCTAGATGTGCTTTGCATACGGAGCTCGATGTGCCTTTATGAGGATGTAATTATGCATATCTCCGACTTAGGCACATAGATGCACCTATGGAACTGAAGTAAACCATCTACCTCTAAAATACACCCTGAATATCTTCCCTCTAATGAACCCTGCTGACTCCAACATCATCTGTCTAGCTCCCTCATAAAAACTGTTTCTCGGAAGATGCTCAAGAATCCTGCATCTCGAGATATGATTGCAGTGTTAATGAAGCAAGCACATGTCATCACCTACTAAGTGAATTTAAAACAACATTTTACATTCCTTTGATATATTGTACCTCCATGTCATACTCACATAGGAACTCCATCGAACACCATTAATGAGCGTTGAGGTTGGTGTGAGAAGATATGTTGCAAGATACTGATGATCTTTCCTCAAAATGAAAGGTCTACCTAAAAGGAAATTTCACCAACACACAAGTGCATGAACAACTACTACTGCAAGCTCCAAGTCATGAGTAGGGTATTAAGCTTGTACTCTTTGAGCTTACGAGACTCAATGGTAATCACCAGATGCTCTGCATAAGAATTTCTCCCAAACCCTCTAGTGATTCATTAATACAAAAAAATCCTCTGTAGGGTCCGAACTACTAATATGGGTGCCATGGTTAACCTTTCCTTAAATAGCGAAAGGCCTGCTCACACTTTTCGACCAATCAAACTTCTTCCCTTTTCTCTCGGAGGAAAGAAATAGGGTGAGCAATCCTAGAAAAGTCTGAACAAACCCACAATAGTAACCTGCTAAACCCATAAAAATCCTAACCTCTCGTGGATCGCGTGGTCGCTGGCGATCCATAATAGCATGTATCTTAGAGGGATCTCTTGAGATACCCTCCCCTGATAAGATGTGACCCAAGTACTAAATCTTTGCCTGAAAGAAGCTGCATTTTTCGAAGTTCCGATACAACTTCTGCTCTCTCAAACCCTGAAGTACTTGTCTCAAATGCTCCTCATGTTCCTCCTCGAAACGAGAATATATCAATATATCATCAAGGAACACTAAGAAAAAGTGATCTAGAAAGGTCTGAATACTCCATTCATGAGGCTCATGAATATAAGCTGGGGCATTGGTCAAACCAAAAGGGACAACTATGAACTCATAATGCCCATAACATGTGTGAAAAGCTATCTTATGAATGTCTGCATCTGATATGCGCAACTGATGATTCCCTTACTTGAGATTGATTTTGGAGAACACTCTCTCTCCCCACATCTGATTAAACAAGTCATCAATCCTAGGGAGTGGATAACTTGGTTCTTTATTATGACTTTTTGAGCTATCTCAAGTCTACAAAAAGCCCGAGAGAACCGTCATTCTTTTCACAAATATGACTGGTGCTCCCCAAGGAGATACACTAGGGTAAATGAGATCCTTCTCCAATAACTCCTCTAACTGTATCTTGAGCTCATGAAGCTCTAGAGTTGTCATCCGATAGGGTGCCCTAGAAATTGGTGTAGATTCGGTACTACTAAATCAATGGTGAAATCCACCTCTCTGCGGGATGGCAACCACAAGCTCACTGGAAACAAATCGCATACCCCTCAACACTGCATGATCATCTAAGGGTGAATGCTCTAGAGTGCTATATCGATTGATCACGATGGTGATAAAAACAAGCGAAAACCTTTACGCATGCTCCGCTTGAGTTTCTTAGCCAAGATCATGCACAAGGAGATAGGCCTCTACATCCCTGATATCATAACTACACTCCCAAGATCATCCTGACACTCAATGACCTTATTCCTACAATCCACCTTGGCTCGATGAGCCTCGAGCCAATCCATACCCAAAACTACCTGATAGGATCCTAGAGGAATAACTCAAAGGTCAAGAGTAGTGGAGAAGACTCCTAAATCAAGTAAACAAATCTCCACATACGAGTCCATGGCGAGTTTGGCCCCATAGGCCAACTCAACCTACTAACTATATGGTTGTCCTAACCACCACTAGCACACACTTGGTCCATTATAGAAGGAGATACAAAATAATCGAAGCACCTAAATAAAAAGTACTTGAGACGAAATACCCCTAATAATACTGTCATCTCAATGATAGTGTGGCACGATGCTCGGCGACAATTGTCAACCATTGCATATACACGATGGGCATGTCCCACATCACCCACTATCTACTCGGATCTAGGAGCTCTCTGCATATCCATGGTAGTGGGTTTGTGCGGACACATACACACATAGTGATTAGGGGACCCACAAATAAAACATCCTCCTGTACCCCTCTGAGATGGGGTACCTCATGTACTCTGGTGAACTAATCCCGCTGACCTAACTCTAGTAGACTTCTGCGAGTGAGCTAGCTACCCTACCGAGTACCATGTATCCTATCCCTAGGTCCACCAAAACCTCCTCTAGAACCACCTCTCTGAAAACCTTGTGTCTGTCTAGCCTCTCTGCTTTGGTGGTGGCCCTAATGCTATTTCTGCTGTTGTGGATGTGGTGGAGTCCTCGAAGATCTTTGGTGAAGGCCGAGAATCCTCCTCTGCAGGGGGTGGTGCTATACCTCGTGTCCTTTGACTTTGAAAGGCCTGTATCCTATCCTGAAACTTGCTCTTTTTCTATCTCGGTGCTCCTGTGCCATGGTCTTGTTCTCCTCAGCTAAGTAGGCCTTCTCATCGGCCTTCTCAAGCGTGGGAGGAGATAGCATCCTAACTGCTCCTGCTATGTCTGCATTCAGGCCCCGAATAAACCTGTTTACTGTAATTTTTGTCTTATAGGTAGTCCACATCTTGTCGAAGATCTAGGAACCTACTCTCATATTGTGCCACTGTGTTAGAGCCCTGTCGTAAGTCATGAAACTCGTAAATCCTCTTCTGTATGAAATTCTTTGACATATAGCAAGCCCTGAATCGCTCCTCGAACAACTCCCAGGTCATTGTCTCTCGAGTCAAACGGAGCTTCCGTTCCTCATTTCTCCACCAAACACCTGCTGCGTCTTGGAGGAGGTGTATGGTGAATATGGCTTTGACATTGCTCTCATAAGAGTGCAAGCCAAAGAAATATCTAGGATAAGGAGCCATGACTCGGCCCCAAAGCCATCTGTAGATCCGGTGTAAGTAAAAGGCTACAAGTGAAGAATATCCCTAATCACACCTTTGCTGGGTCACAATCCCGGCGTTGCGGTCCAACAGGTAAAAGGGGTCGTCTATCTCCAAATGGTCCCTCAAAGTTGTGTGAGCGGATACGATGGTACGAGGCCACCCTCTCATGGTGAATGGAAGGGCTATGCAACCTCTCTTGCCTACGGGTATCATGCTCGGTGGCTCGAGTGTGTGTCCTCGCCTATTGACTCTTCGTCTCCCGATTTGGATGTCCTCCTCTCTCACCTCTTGCGGTGGTGGAAGGTGTTGTTGCACAACACCAATCAATCTGTTGAAGAGCCTCTAAGATCTGAGGTCCTAACTCGGGTGCCTATAGTTTGGGGCGTAGGGAACTATGTCCCAAACCCCCTAAGCGATTGTCGTCTCATGGGTGCCATCCTATGCACGAGGAAAACAAGTGGATTATTAAATTATTAACTTGTCATTGGTTACGGAATTTTTTTAATTATTGTTATTATTTTTATTATTATTATTTTTAATGTTATTAAAATATTTTAAACTAGCTAATTAATTGCCCTGAGTGTCCGCATGGGTGAACCTCTGCTTTGATACCAAATGTAACACCCCGCCGAGACACCGAAAACATGACCCAAACGTGACTAAAAATTGCGGAAATATTTTTTTGAGTCAATGATTACTTAATGTATATGTTGAACCGTAAACCCCTTAAAATTTATTTTATATCCATTTATAAATTTATTCAAAAATTAAATAACTCATTTGCCCCTAGTATTTATTTTTGTTGATCTTACTAAGGTCACTTTAAAAGTTACTACACCCCTTTTAATATTTATTAAGTTTCCCTTTTATTTATTAGTATGCCCACACACACCACACAAGTTATTTTCCCATTCCCATGAAATGATCATGACTTAAAAGAAATGTAGGGTTAAATGGGAGCCTTAGGATTAATCTAATCTGGACCCTATATTTTGAGTTGCCCTAAACATCTCTATCTTTTTTTTTCCTCTCTATCTCTTCTCTTATTTGTTTTTTTTGTGTTTTCATTTGAATGTACAAGTTGTGGAGAAGCTAAGGGAGAGATGGATCCATGGAATTTCTCTCTTGATGAGAAATATCTTAATAGCGTTGCATTCCTATTTCTTTTGTATACTTATTTCATCTCGAGATCTCCTAAGATTGGGCTCTTCTTTTATACCCACCTAGTTATTTCGAGTTATTCTTTTTTACGGAGATACGACTTTCTAATTATATATATTTATATTTGTTTTCATTTTGATCACCCTAATGGTCAATCCGTAGGTCTACCGGGAGCTCTGGTTTGAGAGCATGTGAATGGTGTTTTGGAAGAGTATTGGGCGCATATTCGGAGAATGAGAAAGAGTGCGAGGAAGGCAACTTGAGGGACATGGATCCACGGTGGAAGGGTCTGCGTGGAGAGGTGGAAGGGTAGAGTGATGCGTAGGTTTTGGGGGTGTGTGGTAGCGGTGGTGTGGTGGGAGATCGGTGGGGATGGTGCGCATGATTGGGGAGGGGTTCAAACCTCCCCACCAAATGTTTCACTTTGTTTTAAAATTTTTAAATCAAATAAACAAACCTTCCATTTGAATTTTATTCAATGTTAAAATTTTATTGTTTTGGTTTACATTACGTAATAAAAGTTAAAACAATTATTATATAATATATTATATTATAAAATTTTATATCAGTTTATTTTGCTCTGGTAAATTATATAACAATATAACAATTTTGTAAATTAATACATTCTACGTATTATATATATATATATATTTATATATATATTTCATATTTTGAATATTACAATAGGGTATTCTCTATAATAATAAATATTAAATGGCAAACTACTATGTAAGAACATAAAGTAGTTGCTTTCCAAAATATAAAGAAATGGCTTTTACTTAAATATTTTATATAATATTCTAAGAAAAGATAACGTCACAATTAAAATTAATAATCAACATGGGTTGTTGTCAACATGGACTATAAGAGTTATTTTTGTTGAAAACAAATCTAGGTTAAAACTATTTATTTCTTTATGTGAAACAAAGGCATGTAGTGTTGTATTTCATTCAAGAGAAGAAACTAGAAACATGTCAAAAGAGTTTGCTAAAATGACTTCACATTTTAAAATAGGATTTCAAATGCAAGCACCTATTAAGTTTTCACATGAAAAGAGAGTGTAACTAACTTCATCTCTTTGTATAAAGCCACCAAATTTTGTAAGAAAGTAACCTATTACATGACTAACATTATTTCAATAAATCAACTTTCATTCAAAAGATAAGAGTTACAACAAGTTCTTATTAAATGAATCATTTTGTTACAATATTTCATTTACAAGAGACTTAAACTCAATATGCAATATTTTTCCCAAAATACATAACTACTCAAGAAATCCCATTACAAAGCTTCTTTACAATGTTGAAGAGAGATTGCTCAAGTTTACAAGTAATACCAATTTACAAAAAGGAGAATTTACAAGGAAATGAAAGCTTCACATAGCCACATTCATAAAGATACAATGAGAGTAATGTCCAAAAAAAGAATGAAGATGACAAAGAGAGGCCAAGTTGATAAGAGACTCCAACTATCTTCCACTTGAGCTCCAACCTCAAAAGCTTTCAAAGAGTCAACACAAGGAGAAAAATCTTGTTTAACCACCCAAGCTTTAGGCATCATTACATGACTTTCCAAGGTTGGAAGACATGCTAGCCTCCCCCAAGCCTATGGGAGAGAGAGCTAGCTTCCACAAATTTTTGCACAAGATTTAAGGGAGACAAAACAACATTAAACTTTTCACATTCAAGACATTCCTAACACTAAGAAGAACACCAAAATTTTGCAAAGGAAGGAAAGAGGAGAAACCATGTTCTCCATCCAAAATGGGGAAGAGAAAAGAGATATCCAAGTGCCAAAAGTGTGGTCCAACATTGGAGCACATAAACAATAATCTCCACAACCTCCTTATTTCTCCAAATCATCAAACCCTCCTTATTTCTCCATCCATTCACCAAAATCCTTCTTGGGAGGATTTTCAAACCCATTGGGTTTCCTCTCCAAGAATGGGGAAGGAGGTTCAAACCATATGAACCACCTTCCCCACCTCAAACCATATGAGGGGAGTAAAAATAACCTACATGGCTTGCCCATCAAGCCATGAGGTTTGAGAGGGAAAATCCCTCTCTCTTCCCCCACACACTCCAAAATCCATCATGCCATATGATGGATGGAGAAAAAATAAAACACCACAAGCATACTCAACAAAAGCCACAAACAAGAAACAACACATAAATTTTAAACCAAACAAGACTAAACATCTAACACATTATAAAATATAAAATGAGCTCAAGGAGCCTACCTCCAAAAGCTCTCCAACACTCTAGCTTTTCCACTTCCTTATCCAAGCAAGCTCTAGCTCCAAAATCACCAAGCACCAAGAAAAAGCTCCAAAAAAAGTCCCATTTCTTCCCCATGAGGGAGAATTTGAAGAGAAGCCAATAAATTTCCTCACCAATGAGGGTGTGACATGTGTCACCCCTCTCTTCCCTCCAAGTCAAAGATTCCCAAAATAAAAAGAAGAAAGAGATAAACTAACTTTTAACACTCCCTTCCCAAAATGCCCAAAATGAAAATAAAACAAGATTGTGCAACTTTCTACAAAACACACATACCAATCCACCTTACATGGATGTGACCAAAGGGAGGCAAAATGAGAGGGAAATCCCCTTTATGCCTTGGAATTAAGCCCCTACCTATTAGGTAGGGTCCAAGGGCCTATTTTCATGCTAAGTGAACTCCCAAACTTAAAAGGGGTCACTTAAAATGCCTAAAATAGCCAAATTTCGGGTTTGACACATTTGGGCACAAGTGTAGAGGATGTGGGGCCCACCCAAGGGTTCACATGTGACCCTATTATCCTCTAATTAAAACACAATTACCCAAACACAAAACTTAAAACAAGTGGGGACCATTAAGTTCCCAAACCGAGTTTACTTAACAAAATAAAACATCCTAAACAAGATTAATTTTTACATTACATGCCATACCACAAATGAGGGTCACTCATGGTGCCCAAAATAATGAAATCTAATACTAAGGCCTCATGCAATTAACATGGTAAGGACTTAGCCCCATGGGCCGCTTGTGTAAAATTTATGTAACTGCTCTGAAACCCACGTTCTCCTGTGACTGTCACCTGCACACTCATTGCACACATTAAACACACCTGTCCGATACAATGTAAATCAACTACTAAATAAGTGATCAATGAAATCTATGCTAGCATATCATCATCCTGGAATCAAAAATGCGACAACATGCATAATTACACACAATTTACCATGAGTTAGCCATAGAGATAAATAAAAGTGACATACATCCATATAATCCAAACATGCGAATAAGCTAAGCATATAACCTATCTCAATTTGGTCTAAACAACATCGTCATCAGCTAGTATCCGCATGACATCAAATGGAAAATTGACAACATTCTAATAGATTCAAATTGGTGCTATGCACCCAAATATGCATACATCTCCAAGAAGGTCAAAAATCATAAAATCTTGTCCAACATATATCAAATCCTTGTCAAAACATGTCTATGAATAAGGAAATCAATAGATAACTGAAGCTACAAAAGTGTGGGCAATACATCCCCCTCTCCTAAAATTAGAATTCCTCTTAGAAGTCACTAGAGGAGAGAAGGATATCTAGCCCTCAATGGTGTAGCATCCTCCCAGGTAGTTGTTGTCTCATCATATTTGTCCCACTGCACTCTAACCTGGTCCAAGTCTCGACGACAAAGGGCCAACCTCTGGTGCTCCAGTATGCATACGGGCTTTAGTCTCCACTATCCTTCGTCCTCTACCTATAATGCTGACCAATCCAAAACATGAGAAACATCATGTACATATCTACGTAGTGCAGAAACATGAAATACATCGTTGGCCCGTGCAAGGCATGGTGGAAAAGCTAGGTGATAGGCAAACCAGAACCGATGACCTCTAAAATATCAAAAGGCCCCACAAAACGAGGCGATAGCTTAGAACCCTTTCCATAGCGGACTAGGCTCTTATGTAGATGAAATCTCAAGAAGACTTTCTCACCCACTAAGAAGTGATGATCAATCCTCTTGGTGTTTGCATATGCCTTCTAGCATGCTCTAGCCTGCTCAAGACGCTTTCTAATCAGAACAACCTGCTGCTCTAAATCTGGAAGATAAGGTGGTCCCAAAATATTCTGTCATATAATTTGTCCCAACTCAAAGGTGTCATGCAAGGTCAACCATATAAAGCCCGGTAAGGAGCCATACCAATGAAACCATGAAAGTTGTTCTTGTAGGAAAAATCAACTAAATGCAAATAATCTTCCCACTTCTTCGCTGGTCCATCACATACATCCTCAAGCATGTCCTCCGAGTGCACTGATTAATTCTCTCTGTTTGTCCATCTATCTTTGGATGATATGTTGAGCTGAAATTAATCTATGTACCCAAAGCGGCCTGAAAGGAAGTCCAGAAAACTGATGTGTAAATGGTATCCTGTCATTGATGATGGTCTTGAAATCCCATGTAATCTAACAATGTCCTCCATAAATACCTTGGCGATGGCATGTGCATTATAGGTGACCTTGGTTGGTGAGAATTGCACAACCTTCATCAACTTATCCATAGTGACCATAATGGCATCATGATGATAAGAAGACATAGGAAGTCCTACTATGAAATCCATGGAGATCACATCCCATTTCCACTCGGGAATATCATGAGGATGTAAGAGTCATGCGGGATGAGAATGCTCTACCTTGACCCTCTAACACTCAAGGTAATGTGCAAAAAAAATGCTATGTCCCATCGAATACCGGACCAGTAATATAACTCCCTTAGATTAGTGTGCATTTACTTCACTCCTAGATGTGCTGCATATAGAGCTTGATGCGCCTCTGTGAGGATGAAGTTACACATATCTCTGACTTAGGCACATAAATGTGCTTGTGGAACCAAAGTAAACCATTTTCCTCTAAAATACACTTTGAATATCTTCCCTCTAATAAAACCTGTGACTCCAAACATCTGTCTAGCTCCCTCATAAAACCTGTCCTTTGGAAGATGCTCAAGAATCCCGCCTCTCGAGATCTGACGATTGCGGTGTTAATAAAGCAAGCACATGTCATCGCCTAATAAGTGCATCTGCAACAACATTTTCCTTTCCTTTGATATATTGTACCTCATGTCATACTCACATAGGAACTCCATCTAATGACGTTGATGAGCGTTGAGGTTCGGATATGAGAAGATATGTTTGCAAGCTACGATGATCTGTCCTCAAAACAAAGGTCTACCAAAAGGAAATTTCACCAACCCACAAGTGCATGAAAAACTGCTGCAATCTCTAAGTCATGAGTAGGGTAATTAAGCTCATAATCTTTGAGATTACGTGACTCAAAGGCAATAACCTGATGCTCTGCATAAGAACTGCTCCCAAACCCTCTAGTGATGCATTAGTACAAATAAAAAAATCCTCTGTGTAGGTCTGGAACTGCTAAGATGGGTGTCATGGTTAACCTTTCCTTAAGAAACTGAAAGGCCTGCTCACACTTTTCTAACCAATCAAACTTCTTCCCTTTTCTCTAGAGGGAAGTAATAGGGTGAGAAATCCTAGAAAAGTCCTAAACAAACCTACGGTAGTAACCTGCTAATCCCATAAAACTCCTCACCTCTGTGCCCGACATGGGCGTTGACCGAGTCCATAATAGCATGTATCTTAGAGGGATCTACTGAGATACCCTCTCCTGATAAGATGTGACCCAAGTACTGAATCTCTGTCTGAAAGAAGCTGCATTTTTCCAAGTTCCCATACAAATTCTGCTCTCTCAAAACCTAAAGTACATGTCTCAAATGTTCCTCGTGTTCCTCCTCGGAACGAGAATATATCAATATATCATCAAGGAACACTAAGAAAAAGTGATCTAGAAAGGTCCTGAATACTCCATTCATGAGGCTCATGAAGATAAGCTGGGGCATTGGTCAAACCAAAAGGGACAACTATGAACTCATAATGCCCATAACATGTGGCTATCTTATGAATGTGCCGATCGATGTAAACCGATGATACCCCGAATTGAGATCGATTTTGGAGAACACTCTCACTCCCTCATTTGATCAAACAAGTCATCAATCCTAGGAAGTGGATACTTGGTTCTTTATTGTGACTTTTTTCACTGCTTGAAGTCTACACAAATCCTGAGAGAACCATCCTTCTTTTTCATAAATATGACATGGCGCTCCCCAAGGAGATACACTAGGGTGAATGATACCTTTCTTCAAAAACTCCTCTAACTGTATCTTGAGCTAATGAAGCTCTAGAGTCTTCATCCGATAGGGTGCCCTAGAAGCGGAGTGCAGATTCAGGTACTACTAAATCAATGGTGAAATCCACCTCTCGTGGGATGGCAACCCTGGAAGTTCACCTGGAAACAAATCTGCATACCCCCTCAACATTGCATGATCATCTAAGGGTGAATGCTCTAGAGTGCTCTATGATTGATCACTGATGGTGATAACAAACAACTAACAACCTTTATGCATGCTTCACTTGAGTTTCTTAGTGAGATCATGTGTAAGGAGATATGCCTCTGCATCGATATCACAACCGAACTCCCAAGATCATCCTAACAATCAATGACCTTATTCCTATAATCCACCTTGGCCCGATGAGCCTTGAGCCGATCCATACCCAAAACTACGATAGGATCCTAGAGGAACAAGCTGGGAGGTCAAGAGTAGTGAGAAGACTCCTAAATCAAGTACACAACTCTTCACATATGAGTCCATGACAAATTTGGCCCTGAGAGGCCAACTCAACTTGACAACTACTATCACGGTTACATAGCCACCACTAGCCCACAATGGTCCACTATAGAAGGAGATATAAAAGAATCTGAAGCACTTGAATCAAAAAGTACTGAGATAGAAATACCCCTGATAGTACCTGTCATCTCAATGACTATGGCACGATGCTACCGACGGTTGTCAACCACTTTGTATATACACGATGGGCACGCCCCACGTCACCCACCATCTACTCAGATCTAGGAGCTCTCTGCATATCCAAGGTAGCGGGTTTGTGTGGTCACATACACACATAGTGATCAAGGGACCAACAAATAAAACATCCTCCTGTACCCCTCTGAGATGGGGTCCCTCCTTTACTCTAGTGAATTGATCCTACTGGCCCAACTCTAGCAGACTATTGCGAGTGAGTGAATGTACCTACTAAGTACCATGTCTCCTATCCGTAGCTCCACCGAAACCTCCTCTAGAAGCCCCTCTCTGAAAGCGTGTGTGCTGTCAGCCCTCTGCTGCTAGTGGCCCCGATCTTGTGTCTCTGCTGCTATGGATGTGGTGGAGCCCTCAAAGATGATGGTGAAGGCTAGAATCATCCTCTAGGGGATGGTGTTGTACCCTATGTCCTCTAACTCTGAAAGGCCTATACCCTATCTTGAAATTTACTCTTATTTTTATCTCGTTGCTCTTGTGCCCACAGTCGTGTTCTCCTCAGCTAAGTAGGCCTTCTCAAGTGTGGGAGGAGATAACATCCTAACTGCTCCTGCTATGTCTGCATTTAGGCCCCGAATAAACCTGTTTACCTGTAATTTTTCATCTTACAGGTAGTCCACATACTACAGAAGATCTAGGAACCTGCTCTCATACTATGCCACTGTGTCAGAGCCCTGTTGTAAGTCATGAAACTCATCAATCCTCTTCTGTATGAAATGCTTTGACATATAGCGAGCCCTGAATCACTCCTTGAACAACTCCCAAGTCACTGTCTCTTGAGTCAAATGGAGCTTTCGCTCCTCATTCCTCCACCAAACACCTGCTGCGTCTCGGAGGAGGTGTATGGTGAACCTGGCTTTGACATTGCTCTCATAAGAGTGCAAGCCAAAGCAACTATCCAAGATAAGGAGCCATGACTCATCCCTAAAGCCATCTGTAGATCCGATGTAATGAGGAGGCTCTGGCGAAGAAGATCCCTAATCACATTACTGTTTCATGATCCTGAAGCATTGCAGTCTAATAGGTGAAAGGGGTCATCTATCTCCAAATGGTCCCTCGAAGCTGTGTGAGTGGCTACGATGGTACAAGGCCACCCTCTCGTGGTGAATGGAAGGGCTACGTGACCTCTCCCGCCTAGGGGTATCGTGCTCTGGTGGCTCCAAGTGTGTGTCCTCACCTATCGGCTCCTCGTCTCCTGACTAGATGTCCTCCTCTCTTGCCTCCTGCGGTGGTGGAAGGCACTGCTGCACAACACCGATCAACTGTTGAAGAGCCTCTAAGATTTGAGGTCCTAACTCGGGTGCCTATGGTTCGGGCGTAGGTGAACTACGTCCCAAACCCCTAACCGATCGTTGTCTCATGGGTGCCATCCTGTGCACGAGGCAAACAAGTGGATTATTAAATTATTAACTTGTCATTGGTTACGGAAAACATTTTTTTAATTGTTGTTATCATTTTTATTTTATTATTATTTTTTTAAGTGTTATTAAAATATTTTAAACTAGCTAATTAATTACCCAGAGTGTCCGTGTGTGCGAACCTATGCTCACGATACCAAATGTAACATACCTGGATGACACCAAAAAAATGCCCCAAACGTGACTAAAAATTTGCGGAATTTTTTTGAATCAATGATTACTTAATGTATATGTTCAAATGTAAACCCCTTAAAATTTATTTTATATCCATTGATAAATTTATTCAAAAATTAAATAACTCATTTGCCCTAGTATTTATTTCATTGATCTTACTAAGGTCACTTTAAACGTTACTACACCCTTTTAATATTTATTAAGTTTCCCTTTTATTTATTAGTATGCCCACACACACCACACAAGTTATTTTCCCATTTCCATGAAATGATCATGACTTAAAAGAAATGTAGGGTTAAATGGGAGCCTTAGGATTAATCTAATCTGGACCCTAGATTTTGAGTTGCCCTAAACATGTCTATCTTTTTTTTTTTTTCCTCTCTATCTCTTCTCTCATTTGTTTTTTTGTGTTTTCATTTGAATGTACGGGTTGTGGAGAAGCTAAGGGAGAGATGGATCCATGGAATTTCTCTCTTGATGAGAAATATCTTAATAATGTTTCATTCCTATTTCTTTTATATAATTATTTCATCGAGATCTCCTCAGATTGGGCTCTTCTTTTATACCCACCTAGTTATTTAGTTATTCTTTTTTTTACGAGAGATAAGACTTTCTAATTATATATATATATATATATTTTCGTTTTGATCACCCCAATGGTCAATCCGGAGTCTACCCGGGAGGTTTGGTTTGAGAGTGTGTGAACGCGTTTTGGTAGATTATTGGGCGCGTATTCTAGAGAATGGGGAAGAGTGCAAGGAAGGAAACGTGGGGGAGAGGGATCCCACGGTGGAAGGGTTTGCGTGGAGAGGTGGAAGGGTGGAGTGATGTGCAAGTTTGGGGGTGTGTGGTAGCGGTGGTGTGGTGGGAGATTGGTGGGGATGGTGCGTAGGATTGGGGAGGTTCGACCCTCCCCCCCAAACAATTCACTTTGTTTTAAAATTTTGAATCGCAAAACAAACCTTCCACCGAATTTTATTCAATGTTAAAATTTTATTGTTTTGGTTTACATTACGTAATAAAAGTTAAACGATTATTAACATGATGGGCTCTTATGATGTATTGATCCCATATTTATTTAGCGGTATTTTTCTCTTCTCTATAAAATATTGCTTTTCATAAAATAAGTTATTTTTAACATGATGGGCTCTTATGATGTATTCAATCCCATATTTATTTAGCAAGTATTTTTCTCTTCTCTATTAAATATTGCTTTTCTATAAAATAAGTAAGGACTACCCAAAACAATTCCACAAATATCCAAGGGAACCACATCTAGCTCTACTTCATCAATAACTTTTGAAGTAATAGCAAATCTCAAAGTGCATGTTTTCGTGACTTGAAATTTCGCATCATCACACACCCATCCCAAAGGATATGATAGTCTTTGATGTAAGTTAGTTTTGAGTCCCAACATTTTAACTTCTTCGAGAAATCAAATTAGCTTGTGAACCACTATAAAAAGAGTGTCTATTTTGGTATGCTTAGTTATTACTCTTATGTGGAAAAAATCATTTCTTTTCCTTTCACCATATTTATATTTAGTTTTTGAAGAAGAAGCAATAATAGAAGGTTTAGTGTTAGAATAGGAAGAAAGCAGAACCTTGAAGACCCACGGAAGTCACTTTTGTTTCATCACCCGAATTGGATCCCAAGTCATGTTGTACCACAACATTAGCTTTCTTCTCTTTCTTATTCTATAACCTCTTTGGTTTAAGTTCTAGATGAAGCTTCCAACATTTAGGTTTATTCTTTTCTTGTAATGGTTACGAAGGGTTTTCCTTCTTCTTGTTTCACAAAGTAGAAGTGAATTTTGTCTTACCCTTTCCTTTACCTTTGTCTTTGTTTTCAAAAGGCTTATGGGACTTCTTCCCATATCCTTTTTTTCTCATCTTACCCCTAGCTTCCATGTGGGTATCTTGAACACAAAATTCATCAATGTTAGAAGGATTAAACATTAAAACAATATGTTTTAAATAATGTGCAAAACTCAATATATTTAATAAGAGTCTCGGATTCTGTAAAGAGGAATTCTAACATCGATTCCTTTTTTCTAAACTCGAGTATAGTCTTGCACACTTTGTCCTTTATTTTTCCTTAAATTTTTCCAATCCATAGTTTCTGTTGCATGTATCCTAATGGATAAAATTAGCTTAGACACAAAAATACTCCAAGAAGATATCAACTTACCATGATGTTTAAGATCTTCCCAAATCTTACTCTCCCACCATATAAGTGGTATACCACCCATACGGAGAGTAGGTAACTAGATTATTTCTTCCTCATTTTCAATCTTACAGAATCTGTAGTGTATCTCAATCTTCTTGATGAGTTATCTAGTTTTTATGCATTTAGCTCACCATTATAAATGGGAAAATAAAATTTAACATCTAATTTCAAGTGTGGAATGGTGTTACCAGGTTGTAGAAGAAGAGGCTTTCTTGGAAGGATAAGAAGAAATTTTCTCTTCCTTCACCTTCTTACGTTCCTCATACATTTCCTCAACCATGATTTTTGTCTGCAAAAATCACATTGAAACTCTACCTCAAACATTTCCATTCCCATACTTGACTATTGGCTTGCACATCTTGTACCAATTTCCGAGATCAATCTCTACAAGTTATCCTTCACCATGCCTTGATCGGACTTGGTTGAGATACTGATATTGTGCTTATGCCAAATAATGTTATAACATTGATCTTTGGATTTGATACCATGGCCTGATCCAAAAATTCAAGTTTAATAAACTTCACAAAGTAACTTGAAATGGATTCAACCGAATAATTTCTCTCAAATTATATCCAATATGTAGCAATTTTAAATTAAAAAAATCACACATTAATACTTAATGACATAAAATTTGTAGCAATAAGAAAATAAAACACGGAGACACAAAAGTTTGTTTACGAGGTTCACCAATTGGCTATGTCCACTGGGTCCACTCTCTGAGTGTTCCAATAAATTAATTAAAACTCTTGAGAATAATAATACAACTCCTCGAGTAAGCTTAAAATAAACTTTGTTTACGGCATTTATCGTGAGAAGAAATTCCTTGTAAGAAAATAAAACCATCCTCAATCAAATTCCACCTTCCGTATTCCGTCTCTATAATCAAATAATAATACACTTGTGTGTATTCTTATTTTTTCAAACCATATAAATACCCAGTAAATATACGAGCTATTGACTTTGACAATGGTTTTCTTAGACTTCGAAATCAATCAAAACATTTTTCTAGGAAATCCTCCGGATCACAAAAGGAAGACATGACTACACCATTTATGTGCTTAAGGCTATCTACAACTTCATGGAGCAACATGTCAAAAGTGTATGTGTGCTCAGTGACATTCTTGCTGCCATTTGGGAGTTGGGACCAGTACGGGACTTGATTCTCTCACAAGTTGGACAAGAAGGATCCCTCCCATGTCACTGCCTTGACACTCTTCACCTCTCTGCAGAAGGTAAGGACAAATATTGACAAAGCAGACAAGTGAAGAGGACTATCCTTACTTACGGTTTTCTGTTTTGATGTTGTCAGGATGTTGTTTTCATGTTGCTTTGTTGCATTTTTGTCACTATTTTGATCCTTTTGTATAGTTTCTCGGATAACTATAGTTGGATATTCATGTATAATCTGGATGCTGATCCAAACTTGATGTATTTACTACATTATCTGGCTATGGAGCCTTTTTGTAATAGGGTATAGTCCCTTCAAATGGTCTATTTTTAATGCTCTATCTCGGCTTTTGAGAATTTTTTTAACGAGGGTATAGTCCCTTGAAACTATTTACCCTAATAAAAAAATAACTCATAATGGTGTTCATAATAATTCAAGGCCATATTTACATCTATAGAGAGTTGATTTTGTATTTATGTCCCTTACAATTATTTGTAATGGTCACAATGTCAACAATGCTCTTTAAAAATATGAGGTTAATATTTGGGTCATAAGTAATGATGGATCCATTTAGTCTCAATGTTTAGTAGATCCATTTAATTATGCTAAAATACGTGAACACATATGGTTATGGCTAGGGGTGTCTAATATGGGATAAAGGGATCGGATGGAGGAGGTGAAGCGGGGAGGGCATCAAAGTCTTTGGAAAAGGAGATATTTGGATAGGTAGGAAGGTAGATGGGTTTGGAAGGGAGGAGGAAACGATAAACTCACGGGAACCTTGATGTGAAAAAGACATTGTGCGAGCATAAATATGCGAGAGAGAAGGTAGAGGGGTTTGTAAGGTGTCGGAGAAGAAAGAAGTGCAAACTCCATGGTGAATGTTCGAGAGGCCATAGTTGAATGTAGTAGGTCCACAGAGGAGTTAGGTATTTAGAGGTGATCGTGTATCCGTAGAGCATGGGTATGGATTTAGATAGGGGGCTTGCTTGCAGAAAGGGTGAAATTAATTGTGACATGGTCATGTTTGTTAGGTTAGGAGGGTTTGGAAATTGATAACGTGTATTATGAGAAGGGGTTTATTTTGTTAGTCTTTGTTTTTGGATTTTCTCTAAAAACCCTCTTCTCTCGTTAGTCGTTTGTCGGAGTGTAAGGGGTTGTTTATGTGAGATGAGTTTACAGACAATCAAGGCTATATTTTTTAATCATTTAGCATAGTTTTATTTTGAGTAGTTGTGTGGAAGGTGTTTGAAAGTGTTTTTGCAATAATAATATATTTTAAATACATTAAGTAACTTTTTAGAATTTTTAGGTGCGTAACAATATCGAATAATTGATATGCTTGAATAGCATGTCAGAACTAACACTGACACCTTTTGTAATCAAGTTGAAGAAGTCAAAAATGTTATGACTTAATACATAAAGCTAAATAGCACTAATTCAACTTATTTATATTTTGATGGAGCATAGGAAGGTTAATAAACTTACAATGTTTATAAAATACTTGAGAAATAGGAATTTTATACTTGACTACGAGTTCCATAGATAATCGTCATAAAATGGTAGTGGAAAACAAGTCGAGAGATACATAAAGAAAATATGGGAAAATCACCCCAAATAGAGAATTTTGATGAGAATGATATATTAGGAATTGGTGTTTACATGAGTATTTGCCAGAGAGTAAATTACTATGCGAGTAAATGGTTAGTAGGTTGATTAAATATATTGTTATAAACAATATATTCATATAGTTTATCAAGTTATCTTGTTACACCCGTAAAACCTTTCAACATGCTATTTGTTTGGATGACTTCCTATTTTTAGGAATAAGTTTTCCTATTGTAATGAATATATATTAGTCGAATGCATTGTGCATGTATGTAAAAGAGGAAAATAAATGATTCTTATTATTTCTGTGTGTATTCGCCTCAATAATTATTTGCATTAGTTGAATGGGTGTTTAGCTTCTCCAATTCAAATCATGATATCTTGCTCCTTAAGTGACACAACTAGGTTTCCTTTACTTAAGTGTTTGTACTTGTTTTGCTCCTTAAGTGGCATAACTAGGTTTCCTTTCCTTACATATCGGGAATTGTTTTCTAGAAATAAAATTAGATAGATATACACAAACAAACATAATAAAATCATCCCAAATAGATAATTTTGATGAGAATGATATTGCTCCTTAAGTGGCATAGTTAGGGTTCCTTTACTTACTTGTGCGGAATTATGTTCCAGTGCATGTTTATGAGGATTATCTAAAAAATATGATTATATTTGCATTTTTAAAGTCAAAATTTTCAAGGATTATTGATTCTATGTATGTATTTAGATAGTCCTATTGAATTATATTTTTTTATCAGAATAATTGCAATGTTTAGAAAGTACTTGATAAATAGAACTTTCGAGAATTAATTGCAATTCCTTAGACAATCGTCATTAGCATGTAGTGAATAACAAGTTAGGCTGACTACACAAAACAAAGAACCTTGATCGAATGATAATGCTCATTATCTGGACTTATTTTTGTTACTTGTGATTACATATTCTATTTTTGGGCTCTAAAAAATGTGATTAAAAATACATTAATTTAAAGTCATATTTTGATGAGAATGATATTGCTCCTTAAGTGGTACAACTAGGTTTCCTTTTCTTACTTGTATGCGGACTTGTTTTTAGTGCATGTTTATAAGGATTATCTCAAATAATATGATTACATTTGCATTTTTAAAGTCAAATTTGTCAAGGATTATTGATTCTATGTATGTATTTAGATAGTCTTATTGACTTATCTTTGTTTATCGAATAATTGTAATGTTTGGAAAGTACTTGAGAAATATAACTTTCAAAATTAATGCAATTAAATAGACAATTTCCATTAAAAGACAACTACACAAAACAAACTTGCCAAAATTAACTTGAAGAAAGAGAGAATTTTGACCCGAGAATGATGTTGCTCATTTATCTAGACTTGTTTTTACACTCCTTGTTTATGGTGGTTATCTAAAAATTGTGATTACATATGCATTTATACCTGTTTTGTTTTTGGGATCTACAAAATTATGATTAAATCTACATTAATTTAAACTCATATTTCTCAAATATTTCAAATATTTTAGTCTTCTTATTGTTGGGGATGGCATGGTATGACCATTAAAATGCTATATCATTGTTTTAAATAACATCATTCAATTTAATTTGGGGTTTAATTTATAGTAATGTCGAGCAAACATTTGAGGGACTTCGAGGAAAGCATGCCACATATTTTTGCAAAGTATCGAACATTTAGGGGGACTTTGTGAGAACAACACTAATTTATTAATTTTTGTTTTATTTCATAGTTTAAGATTTGTTTAATTTTTCTCACGGTTTTTATTTTAGAACATACCCTACAAAAAAATTTGTTATTTTCACCAAAAACATTGAATCTTGATTCCAAAAGTGTCCTGAAATAAATTAAAAAAAATGAAACCCTTAAAATATATTGAATGATGTTAAAATATTTTAAAAAAAACATATATTATTTTATGAAAAATACTTGAAAAATAATGCATATTTAATCATAACTATGTAGATAATCATCACAAAGGAAATGAAAAACAAGTCCGGAAAACGAGGCAAAAGAAACCTATCGTGTATGTATGCATATATATATATATATATATATATATATGTACACACTCTATCAAAATACATGCATTAAGCCAATGATACTTGAGAAATATGCATTTAAAATCATGCAAATTTAATGCAATTCTATAGATAATCCTCATAGAGAGGCCGTGAAATACAAGTCCAGTGAAACCTATTATGTATGTGTGAAGATATATACATATATACATGTGTATTAGTGTTTTGTGTACACACGAACCCACATTTACATAACTATCATCTTTTCACAAGAACTTTGTCAAGTGTTATTATATTCAATGCCGAATTAACGGTTAGGAGCGTCTATGCATGCGAATGGCGAAGTGGACGCCCTTCTTACATATTTAGTTGGTAATTTTCCTATCAAATAAATAAATAAAAGCTACGTACCTTATTTTATTTAAAAAATTGTATAAGGATAATAATAAATCTCTAATTTAGATAGATTGGTATACAAAAGGAATAAAACTATTCTATAAAGTTTTCAAATAAGTAAAAGTAATAGTCGATGGCTTGAGAGAATTAATAACAAGTGCTCAAAATGCAACAAATATAAGATTTTATACAAGACTTATTACTCATCTTATTTACCAATGTCAAGTAGGTGATGAGACTGGCTGAACAAAGCACTATTTATTTGCAAATCAATAAAACTTTTTAGAGGCTCCCATGGTTTTGTGAAGAGTGGTATTTGGACCAAGCCTACAAATTCCTCCATAAAAAAGAGACATTTCCCTCAAAACATTAAGAACAAAGAATTAAATCATTCTTTCCTTTAATTATACTTGCCTCTACTAGCTACACCAATGACATTATAAAAATACGTGAACCTTTTCTAAGAAAAAATTCACACTGAATTATCTAGAGCTACATTAGAGAAAGAGTAAAAATACCAAAAAAGTTGTATAAGCTTAAAAATATACATATTTTTACTTGCAAAAATATTATAACATATTTTATGTGTATGCATGAAATTTATGTTACTTTATAATAATATCAATAAAATTAAGGTAAATAATAGTAATGTTAAGTTCTAATAATAACAAAAATAATAAAAATCTTTAGATTTAGGTGCCCCCTAACTATTGGCACCCTAGGCAGTTGCCTAGTCTACCTAGGGCTTAATCCCCCTTGATTATATTAAGTCTGGTTTATTGAGTTATGCCAATTTTGTTTTTTAGGTTTGATTGCAATGTGTTATGGTTAGTTGTAGTGTATTATTGGTGCCACACCACTTTCCACATCTACATCTTTTGCATTTTTCATAGATGCCTACCAGGGTCCATCAAGTAAAGGGTATAATGGCAAAGTCATTGTGAAAAAAATGATAGTCTTATAAATGTGTGTTCATGTATGCGCATACCCTCATACACATGTATATATATTCACAAATACATAATAGGTTTCCTTTTCCTATAAAGTTGGACTTTTTTACGTTGTCTGTTTATGTTGTTTATCTATAGAATGATGCTCTTTGTCTGGACTTATTTTTCTAGTGCCTATTTATGGTGGTTATCTAAATAATTGTGATTTCATATGCATTTATACCTATTTTGTTTTTTGGACTCTACAAAATTGTGATTAAATTTACATTAATTTAAATTCATATTTATCAAATATTACTGGCAAGTATTGCGATTTGATATTGGAAATGTGCTTTTAGAAGTGAGAGACAAAACCGAAGAAAATGATGACAATCGGATTAAGATGTCTAAAATGTAATTAACATTTTTATGGATGTCCAAAACCATTATCAACGTTCCCAAATTGAATAGTAAAAACTCAAAAAAAAAAAAATTGATGACCATGTCACGTGTGATCGTACTTTACCTTGAATCGCTTATTGCAAATATGGTTTCTTCTTTATTCTAAAAGGGTGAAAATATTTGAAAACTTTATCAAAAGCAAAATATATGTGGAGACATTCTAGATTGATACTCTTTAGATCCCTAAACAATAACAATATTAAAGTAATAAAAATCAATCATTGAAATAATTTCCATCTTAATAAAAAGATATAACCAACTCTCGCAAATTTTCTTCAATTCCATTTTAAGAGTTGGTTAAATATAGAATTAGAACCCAAAAAGAAAAAGGAAGAAACGTGGAAGCTAAGATTAGAAGTTTAAGAGTTTGGTTAAATATAGAAAAAAAAAGCGTGGAAGCTAAAATTACAAATTTGAGAGATTTATTTATAGATTATTGAGACAGAGTTGAGGTAAGATAAATAGTGAGAGAGAGAGAGAGAGAGCGGTGTTATAGTAGATTTTTTGTTGATAAATTTTTGTTGAGAAATAGTTAGAGAGCAATAGATTTTTGTTAGAGAGCAAGATTTGTTTGTGGCAATAAATAGATATGGGACATTTTGTATGCACAGGGATTGAGATTGGGGATGAGAGTGGGTATTCATGTGTGACATTGTAATGTATATTGGCAATGAAAGGCATGAGAAAGGCTTTCAAGCCCTTGCTGCAGAAAGGCAACCTTGATTCTCATCGTGCCATTCAATGCACCCTTCACACATCTGATATGTTTCTTGTTTCAACATAGATTGAAAGGATCAAGATTTAATGCTGATATTCCCAGGTTTCCCACTGGTCTCTATCCCACTAGTAAAGACAGTTGTATCGGTCTCTTATTGGATGAGCTGTGAAAAGAAGATTGCGTCAAGGGCTTGGGTGATTCTGCGTGGGAATACGAATTTGGGGTAACTTTCTCTCACCGTGGCCGTAGTCTTTACACTCAAAACACCACGGACCTATTGATCAAGATATTTTAGACCCCTCTCAACTTTCTCACTCCACTCATCGAGCAATTTACAATTGTAGACATATTTAATTTCAATTTGGGCGGTAAAATCATGCAGCTGTAACCCAAAATGCTCAACCAAAATAACAATATCACCTCTCCCATTGACACTATTTATAAGTGTGGATCGAATGTCAACCTCAAGGGAATGTTAAAGCAGGAGTGAGTTCTAGAGTTGAATGTTAATGGAGGTTGTAAATACTGGAGGCTTTGGTGTCATTATGATTGAGTATAAGGATGTCTTTGTACCCCATTGTATATTGCATTTAACGAGGTTCAAAATATGGCTTGTCTAGTGATAAGTGGTAGTACATAATTGACAATAATCATTTGAACTAGTGTATTTCGTGGTGGGCTTAGTAAAGCAGCTAAAGTGCTGCAGTACACTCATCTATGAGAAGTGTTCAAGCAAAGGTCTTTCTCTCTCTCTCTCCTTGCCCTCCATCAAAGGTATTTCTCTCTCCTTCCTCTCTCGCCTTCGGGGAAATAAAAGCTCTGTTGGATACACTCCATTGTTGTCAATTGGTTATAGAGTACTTACTGAGGAGTGTGATTCATCCACTCACTTTTTGTGAATCAATTTATCTTGATGAATAGCATACATTTTGAATTCAGATGATTTTTTATCGAAGAGATATCAAAAATAGATGAGGTTGGGTTCATATTAATATTTTTGATTATTAGTAATGCTACATTCAAAATTTTCCTTCTTCTTATTATTGTAGCTTAAGCAAAATGTATATAAAAATCCATATGAATTAATGTTCTTATCTATTTAGAGTATCGTTCTTATCTCATTTGTAGTATTGGATGGAGTATATTTGGATCTCAAGACAAATGCCCACTTAGTTTTCTAAATACAAGTCACTCATGTATATTGAAAGATTGTTTTGGCGGCTTAAAATAATCGAGTTATACAACCCTTCACAAACCCTTCCAATGGTTTTATGTACAAACACATATGTCCAAGGTATAACTCTATTCGATATTATAATTTCTGTAAATCAAAGGTATAAATTTCAAGCGATACTAAAAAGATGAGGTTTGTCCTCCACTAAAATACATAAAAATAAATGAGGTTTGTCCTCCTCAAAAGAGACTACATTGGATGTCAAATTCTCTTAATGAATTGAGGTTGCATCCCTACAATTATGCCATCAATTTTTATGGTTGCCCAAACAACTTGAGGAAAAAACACGGTTAGATAGACATGTATTTGTACTTACAGGAGTTTTAATGTTTAATTTATTAATTTCTCATAGAAAAATTGTCTCATTTGTACAAATTCAATCTATAATCTGAAGTTAATTTCTCACTGAGAGAATGACAATAGAAAAAACCAAAGAAAACATATGGACTATGTGGAGTGTGTCACTAGTGAATACTTATCTTACTCAAGATCCATATATGGATGAGAGAGAAGTGGCATAATTGACATGTGTCATAAAATAAGGGTGGGAGCAATTAGTGAATGGCAATGTTTCAAGGCTTAATCCTTGCCTCCAAACTTTACAAATTACTAATTAGTGACATGTGTTTGGGAGTGCATGTGAAGTTCATCAAAGCTCTACACTATCACAAAGCTGTGATTCCGACCTTTAAAATTTATAGAACACTTTGCTAGAGGACACATGGAAATTCTCAACACATGGCAGAGATCGGTACCCTTCATCATCTAAAAAAATTGGACCTTGCTTCTTCACCCTATCGAGTGTCAAATCATGGATTGAAGAGAAGTGGTAGGATCAATATTTGGTAGAAATTAGTGAATTCTAATATTCACTATAATGTGTGCCTCTCAAGGTTAAATTTGACGGTTTCACCTAGTGTAAAAATGAGTTTGAGGATGTCACAATTGGAGAAAAGGTGGTGAACAAAGGCCTAATTTTTAACTCATATATTTCGACTAAGAGTTCCAAATCATAAGTGGCTAGCACCATTAGAAAGGTAATTAAAAGAGCTACACATCGAGCCTAGTTTTGAGTAGAATGGTTATCTATGAGAAATTCATGACAAATTTCTCGTGGATATGTAGCTAAAAGGTCGGATCAAATGAATCCTCAATTTATCTTAGATGCTTTTGAAGTTTTCTATCATCTTAGAAGATGATTTTGAGCTAATTTTCCATTTACACATTGAGATCAAACGCAAGTGGAGGAGTGAAGAAAGTTGTGAAACAAAAGAACGAGTTTTACAATGGTCCCAAGGGAAAACATGGTATGTGAATAAATGGTAGTTTAATTTCAACCCATGCTACCGATATCATGGGCATGTTTCAATGATTTCTCAAGGATCAAGTCTAAAAAAAACATTTACTTGTTTCTTGTAACAAAAGGAATCAAATCATTGTAGAATCATATTTTCTTGCAAACATGTTAAGTTTTATGGATATTGTTTATTTCAGACCATTCCCAAGATATGAGTCATGGTTATGGATCATCATGATGCCTACAGGGATCCTCATGAGTCATAATATGCTCACAGAAGGTTTTAGGTGGATCATTTTAGTTCAACATATTGTCTATGGAGGAAGATCCGAAGAGATTTACAAAGATCACATCGGAAGAATAATTTAACACATAATAATAATTTGTATTCATTCATTTCACTTTACAATACAAACCATATATATAGGAATATGATTCCTATATTTTAGGATGTAGTTCAAACTACTCCTTCCATGTATTTTTCTCCCAACTCTATTAATGTGAGTTGTTGAAACTCACTCAACAAATATATTTGTTATAGTTGTTTTATATAAAACAACTTATAACAAATTACTAACATACATATAAATAATAATTACCCTAGTAATTATTATTTACTAATTCACTAACTTACATTCTTACATAATAACATGTCACCAAACCTTTTTTAGCCCCATCGTTTGCAGAATCGATGAGAGGTTCTAATTGACTTCCAACCTCGTTTGCCTCCATCCTCCAAAGTGACATTGCTAACTCGGTGGGATTTGATTATGAAGCTCAAGAAGCACCTTGTAGACACTTGAATTCGGTATCCCTACCCTTGTCTTCCCACGTGCACATATTTTACCATATGGTCTACCCACGTGCACATATTTTACCATATGGTCTTAGCTTGGACCCCTTTAATTCAATACATCCCTCCTTTATTTAATAAAATTCCCACTTATTATCCCATCATCTTTTATTCTTATTAATTCCTATTAATTAATTAATATCCCTTAAATTTCCTAATCAACTTTCTATTTAGGATGCTTTTATCCTAAGTCAAACTACACTTTTTCCTACCTATCTTCAACCCCCTAACTACCCATGACTCATCCCTAAACAACCTAATCCCACACATAAGATTTAAAGCACTTTTCTCATCCTTAAAAACTCGAAAGCCCGTCTAAAACACAAAAATCCACCCCATTTGGGAAAATTTCCCCATGGTCGCATGTGACGACCTATCCCGATCGATGTCAACCCTATAAAATTGACTTCAAACCTTTCCACAATCATCGATGCATGCAAATATTGGATATTTCTTGTGACTTTTGAAATGAATCTCTTACCTGAGCATTCCTACAATAGTTATAGACATATTGGACCTCCTTTGAATGTGCTTGCATCACTCGTGATCATCCTTCATGAGATCATTATCATATTTTTATTACTTTGCTTCATTATTATGATATTATCATTTCTTTTCTCACATCTAACGTTTTGCAGGACTAGATCATCTTCAAAGCATTGCCCAAAGCTCCATTACAGTCTTTTATTCCATCTTCTTTACTTGCAAGTCATCCATCTCATCCTTTTGACCTCGGCCTTGTTCAACTTTGCTATAGTCACCATCGACCTGTCGATCACCATCGACCCGACCTTCTTTCACTTTGAAATTTCTGTCCTAGATCCTTCTCAAAGTACCCATCTTTGCCCTATTTTCGCCTCATCATACTAGAACCATTGTTCGTCTCTCTACTACATTAAATTTTATCTTACCTACACCCCGGTGACCATCGACCAGGATCGCTTTACTAACCAATCCTCCTTTACTATTGTTTTATGATATTTCCTATTGTAATTTGCTTCCTGTTCCTTTTTCATGTCACTTACAACATTTACTGAGGCTTTTGTTACCTTCAAGTTTTTATTCGGACCTTTGCGAGTCTACATATTCATCTTACTTTTTCATATCCATCCTCTCAGTTGCCATCGACCGAGACGGGTATTATTTAGTTTACATTTTTTCATATTAGACCAATACTTAAATAAATCTTAGTTACTTTGATTAGTTAGTATTTATGTTTCTACATGCTATCTGCTTATCCATCATTTAATTCACTTTTATTTATCAAAGCGGGGTTGACATCCAAGAAAGGAAGGTAATACTTTTTAGAGCTGGATTTTTGGGAAATCCCCATATATTTTATCGAATCAATCCCCTTTTCAGTCTTTCTTACTTGCATTTTTATCAAGTCACAGCAAGCATCAATTACTTGGTGCCCTTCCATCCACGTATATCATGTATTTGAGGTACTATAAACCCTCCATGTTTTGAGTTGTTTACTTTATTTAGTAGCTAACTCATTTAATTGAAACGAATGAGAAAATAACACAATATTTTAGCACGCCCTAAAGTGGGACCACCCTTTAGGTGATCCCTTGCATTTCATTATGTTTTTGCTTCTTTTGTCTTCTACTAACACTGCAGTATGTAGCAAGGCTTCACTTTTGCTTGCTTTGTCTTTGGTTTGGCCACTTGGATTTCTCTTCACTAAAGTTCAAATAAAAGGAAAAGCTTTACAGGTATTCCTCATTTTCCTATTCAATCCTTTCTACATCATATTTCCATTTCTGTGTGTGTCCTCATTGAAAGCTAACATTTGGATTTGGGTTAAAAAGAACCTTTTTTTTCTACATCATGCTTGATCACATAGTCTAAGTAGGAGGTTAACTTGTTGCATCTCACACTATCACACACAACCTAAAACTCACAAAAAAAATCAACACATCTAAAACATCATCCTACCAGGTGGACTGATTGGGATTTCATCACCCGATAGAAATCATTTGAGTGTTACGCCGCGTTAGAAACTTTGTACAAACTCATGCCTCTCGTACCTTTGGGTATATTAAGGACTCCTAAGCCAAAACTTCCGAAACCAAACATAGACTACCTTCTCCTAGGTACCTTGTTATCCATTCCTTTTTATCTTTCACACTTTCTTAAATCCAGATAATGAAAATTTTTTGTTTGACTTGTTTGTTAACATGTTTCACAAACAAATATTTTCTCATTTCACACTTAGTACTATTTCTTTTCAATATCAAACAATGTAACACTACGATGTATCCAATGATGTTACTACTTCATCCAGTAATCTTGAGATCCCACATTGGATCTCTCAACCCTGTAATGACCATATCATTCAAATAGATCCTCCTTAGGAATATGATTCTCTATCCATCATCCCATTACACCTCGACTAGTTACACCTCCACCTCATTCCTATTTAGTGACCTTTGGTCCTCCCTCTAGCCCCATATATGAATTCCTACGTCGTAAACCCCCTAAAATCTCTCAATCCTATCAAACTAATCAATTTGGAAGATCTATTCCACCTACATCTTATCATATGAAAGCTATCTCTACTTCACCTAGTATTACCAATAGAATGTCCATCCAATTACCCCAATCCACCAACATTCACACTTCCCAACAATCAAATGCTCCTATTCAACCCCAAACATCCCCTTTGAATTTGACATATCAATCTCTTTGACATCCTTATCCATCCACTTCTTATGTTGTCTGACAACCAAATGTACAACACTTCTCCTACACCCACATCAACCATAAATACAATCCCCATACCGGTCACATCCACTGCGCTTTACTCCTCAAACATCTACCATGATCAATATCTCATCCTTGTCTCCTTCTAGCCCCATCTATGATTACTTTCACCGTAAAGCCATCTCTCGATCGGTAAATCCTATTCCACCCCCATCACCTTATATATGTGATATCCCTATTTCATCTACTATTCCTATCTAACCAAGGTCATCTTTTGACATTCTTACTTCTTATGTGTATCAACAATCAAACCTTTCCATCCGGTCCTAGCCCTCTTATTACATTCCTACTTTCCAGCATTACACAATCCCCCAACCAATGCAATATTCCCCTCGTATCATCTTCAAACAACCCTTCCTAAATCCACCATCGATAAATCCATTTATACCTTCCACATCTTACACCTTCAGCCCTTATTCAATCAATATGATACATCAAACACCTCCATCCTTACCTATCTCATCTATCTCATCATCTTCCCTTGTCTCGGACATTGTTCCTATGGCTCCTTTAATACCTACTCCCACATCAACCATTTCCAAAATCACCATACATATCCCACTAACTTCTACCACTTTTCCCACACCTATATACTGTCCCCACCTTTACCATAATATCACCAAATTTGATTATACCTACGTTTACATCAAGCCCACCTACAATTGCAACACATACATCTCTAAGTGATCCAATTATACCCACCTCCTTATCAATCCCAACTACCTTTGTATCTACCACATCACCAAACTCGCTGACATCGTCACTACATGTACCTACATCTTTGCTTATGGCCACATTGCCTATCTCATCCCCATCTACTATACTTAATCCTCCAATGTCTCTTGTTTTTACATCAACCAATCCAAAATCCACACAATCCACATCTTGTATAGATCTCATCAATCACATGATCAAAATAACTCTTTCTCCATTACCAATCACCCCTACAACACAAAATCCGAACCTCCGATTGAGATTATAGTCATCCCCGCCAAGGGTAAATCCTCTCGATCAAAATCTAGGAATCTTAGTACAAACCCCCAAAAGTATCTTGTGCGCATCCTCGTAAGATATCAAATCTTACCGCCCATCGATAATCGATGCCACAAAATCCATTCTAGGAGCACCCCTGTCTATTTTAGCGCTAGGCCTTTCATCTAATACATCTCATAATAGTAAATCCAAATCCAAACAATCTAACTCTCCTCCCAAAATTGATTCGTCTTTCAAGATATCTAATTTACCCAAAAATCTACATCCATTTCTCCCTCTAAATAAGTCAAAATATCCTATCAAAACCTACAAGAGTTACCTTCCCCATGACACTTCAATCAAATCCTACACAGATATCCTTCGACATTTAACTCGAGTATCCTCCATCACGCTTCCTCCCATAAGACCTTTTGATCCTCATAGTAATAAACCCTCGTGGCTCAATCACGCTTTTATTATCATCGTGCTCCAGGTCATGACATTGAGAATTGTAAGGCCTTTTAGATGATCATCCATAACCTTATTGAAAAATATGATTTCCTCATTCAGGGGGAACATCCTTCTCCATCCACAACCAATCCAATTCTTATCCCATCAATCAGGTTTCCTAAGACCCCTTCATCTACATCATCCCTTAGCATCTCTCTTGCACATGACATTCTTCCTAAGGAAGGTCCTCCCTTGTTCATTAATATTGTTTGTCTTTCCAATCAACCTTATGATCCCCGACCATCCATCAATCCAAATTCAATACAATCCCATCAAACTCTTTTGACATCCACTAACTCATCCACATCAAATTTTTGCACAAAAATATAATCTCTTTTCGCTATGGGGACATTCTCCCCTCTTCTTTGAGCATACCATCTGCATTAACTCATCTCCTATCTAAACAACTCCATTGACTCGGGGACTTCACTTTTGACATTGCTTTGTTTAATCTCATCCAATTTCATCCAATCTATCTTGTCAATCTGATCCAAATTGTTCTCGTCCAAATCTATCACCTCATGTAAAGTCAACTTTTGTGACCATATTTGTTCTCCCCTAGAGGGACCATTCAATCTTATTCAAAGTCCACCATTGTGGCCATATTCATCCCTCTCTTGGGGGACCATTTATTTTCATTATAAGCCCACTTTTGTTTCCATATTTGTCCCTCTATTTGGGGACCATTTATTTTCATCATAAGTCCAAGTTCGTGGTCATACTCATGCCTCTCTTGGGCACCATACTCTCATTTCAAAGTCCACAATTGTGGTCATTCATTTTCATCCTAAGTCCATTTGTGTGGCCATATTTGTTTCTCCGTTGAGAAACCATTTATTCTTTCCATAGTCCACCGTTGTGGCCATATTTTCCCTCCTTTGGGGGCCATTTACTATTTTCATCTAAGTCCACTATTGTGGCCATAATCATACCTCTCCCGAGGGAACCATATTTTTCATCTTAAGTCCATTATTGTGGCCATAATTGTCCTTTCATTGTTTTCCAAGTGGTAGAGTACTTGCGAGGAGTGTGATTCATCCACTCACTTTTTTGTGAATCAGTTTATACTGATGAATAAAATACATTTTGAATTCCAGATGATTTTTATCGAAGAGATATCAAAAATAGATGAGGTGGGTTCATATTAATATTTTTGATTTTTGGTAATGCCACATGCAAATTTTTCCTTCTTCTTATTATTGTATCTTAAGAAAATGTATATAAAAATCCACATGAGTTAGTGTTCTTATCTGTTTGTAGTATTGGATGGAGTATGTTGGATCTCAAGACAAATGCCCACTTAGTTTTCTAAATACAAGTCTCACTCATGTATATTGAAATATTGTTTTGGCGGCTTAAAATACTCAGTTATACAACCCTTCACAAACCATTCCAATGGTTTTATGTACAAACACATCTGAACCCTGTTCCAGTTCAGTTACTTCTCCTTCAACACAACAAATAAAGGAAATTCCCTGACATCTGTAAAACTAGGCCTCCTATTCTAGTGGCCAAGTGGGTTAAATGTTTCTGCTGTTTATTTTATATTTAAAATCAGATTTGAATTTATAATACATGTAATTTAATTTAATTGGTACAAATCGTGATCAAATATGTTTGTCACGCTATCTTCCAAGGTCAGGAGATACTAAAAAGATGAGGTTTGTCCTCCACCAAAATACATAAAAATAAATGAGGTTGGTTTTTCTATTTATCAAAGTACAAATCTTATTGGATATCTAGTCATCCCTTAGAGCAAAAATTCCATGTGATATGTCATTCACCACAGTACAAATATCAATCAATACTCAAAATGATACTACATTGGATGTCAACTTCTCTTAATGAATTGAGGTTGCATCCCTACAATTATGCCATCAATTTTTATGGTTTCCAAACAACTTGAGGAAAAACACACGGTTAGATAGGCATGCATTTGTACTTACCATAGTTTTAAAGTTTAATTTATTAATTTTTCACAAAAAATTTGTCTCATCTATTCAAATTTAGTCTATAATTTGAAGTTAATTTCTCATAGAGAATGACAATAGAAACAACCAAAGTAAACAGATGGACTAGGGAGTGTGTCACTAGTGAATACTTTTCTTACTCAAGATCCATACATATAACAACATACTTGGTGATATAGTAAAATAGTAATATGTGCATGATTTTGTGTCTACATTTTCCCACTTTATGCTATTTGAATGAAATTCAAGTAGTGTAAAGGAAGTAAGGAACATACATGTGAGAAGTCCAGAGAAGCCTTGTTACAAAAGTACGCACAAAATAAGAACTTATAGCGTGACGGACCATGGATCACCATTTCGATCCATGTGGCATAAATAGAGATTCGTGTGCTCGAAACCCTTCCACAACATAAAAAGTTTGTTGCGAACAGATTAGGATGTCACCTTGCCAATCCACAAACTCTTGGACTCTGCAATGGCGAAGGCTTTGTTTTTCCACCAGTTGTTGGCCAATTTGGACTGTTTTGTGGCCAGTATTCAACTTTGAGGTAAAGAAGGTACTATGTTTCTTTTTTCAGTCTTAGCCTTTGAGTTTGAGTGTTGAAGTGGCCTCATCAGTCTGGGGGAAGCGCCGCTACATTTTTGCTAAATTAATTTCTTGATTGTTGGGCTTGGACATTTGACTTCTTCTGTATAATTTGAAGCAATGGAAGCCAAGGACAACATGCAAGTTCTTTGACTTGTTCTCCCAAATATTTGTATGTTCCCTATTGTCCTCATGGTGTCTGCTAACCTCCGTGATTAATAGGAATTAAAAACATATATCATTGTATAATAACCACATTAGGGCTGGCCTCTGATGCATTTGTTGGTAATGGTCTTGTAAACGTGTAGGAAAAATGTGGAAGAAAATGGGAATTCTTGCAAAGGTATTTACAAAATGCCTCAAAAGACTGCAATAACAATTTGGTTTCTGTGTATGGTCTTCAAAGTGGCCTAATCTCTTCTTATTCACTGTGTCATGTACTGTCACATGGACAACCTTTGTGAATTCTAACTAAATGATATCTGAGAATTGAGTGGGTAATTTTCTCTTTGTTCCCTTTCCATCTGAATTTTGAGCTTTTGGCTTATGCAACCATTAATTTCATGTGCCAGTGTCATGTATTATGCATTACAACTACTAAAAATCAGCATGCATGCATACAGAAAACCATTTCTTATTCGTTTTGTGAGAAATCTCAACCATATCCCATTTTCCATTACATTGTTGTTTTGATTCAATTTCCCATTTCTTGTTTCTGGTAACATAGCATTTCACTCATGTACATTGGAAATAATCACAAGGAAAGAGGACTGACAAAGCACTCAAGCACCTCTAAGCCATGTTAGTTGTAGAAAGGAGGAGGATGCAAACACATCAACCTGGATTGGCACATAAATTCTTTTTCCAGGGATATATATTGGGAAGTTGTTTGAGCCTTGTCTACCAAATTTTTGAGACTATGGTTGCTAACCAAACAATCAATTGAAGCCTTGTTTCACACATTCTTTTTCTTTAGGTGATCTTATCCATTAAACAAATTGACTTCCAGCAACTACTTAAATATAAATATTTTGATTGAACAAATTGGCTTCCAGCAAGCAACTTCTAAAATTACAAATTTGTTGATCGAACAAATTGGCTTCCAACAACTTCTTATATTACAAATACGTTGTGACCATCTTGATTTTATATTTGTTTGTGGTTATATTAAGGCTTTATTTTTTATATCTGTTGGAGTTTTGTTTGTGTTGAGTATGAGGTTTTAAGCTTTCCATTTAAAAGGATATTTGAGTTTGTGGTTTAGAGCTGAAAAGGCTCCAAACCTATATCATAAGTACATTTATAATTTTCTACTGTATTTTTATTGTCGCTATATATATCTTATGTTTTAATGAAAACATATAGAATGACCATTTATCAATGGAAAGATAACAAATGGGAAATATGCAGTGAAGGAGATTTTTAGGTTGTGTCCATCAAAGAACTTGACGTCATTATACAAGTTACCTAGCTTCAATTATGTTGAGGACTTCTAGCAAAAAAATTCATCCATTCGTGGAAAACATAAGAAAAGTGGTTTATCGGATGTGACAGCAGTTGCTAGGATTTTCCTACATGACTGGAATGAAGGTATTTGAGTTTCATGCATTGTAATCATTACATTTGATCTTTTCCTGTATTTATTTTTGTTTTAATAATACTTCCTTCATCCACTAGACCTGCATGGCTGCATACAAATACAAACTAAACTTACACTTTCTGATTTGGTTCCAAAGTGCCTCATCAGTTCAAATAATTTGAGGGCATTCTGGCTATATCCATGCATTGCCATCAAAATGTCAGTGATAATAGTACTATTTGAGTTGCAACCTACAAATAATGTCCCTTATGTTCCTGTGTCAAACATATATGCAATAGAAGGCAATACACATTACAAAATATCTCCCTCAATATTTTAGCATTCACATTGTACATTTCACATACGATTGCTATGATAGGTTATATGACATCCAAGGTAAAATAGGGGCTCATTTTCATAATGTTTATAATGATATATACCAGCTACCAGAATAAAAAATGAGAGATCTGTCAAGCCTGAGTCATTTTGTGTGATTGGTGTCTTGTGTCCATGCTTGATTTTCTTATTGTTATGATGTGATACTTCCAGGAGATGTCATATGACGCTTAAGCTTTACAATTAGAGATCTCTTAAATCATCATTTTTATTTATTTTTGAGGTGGTGAGGCTCGTCGCTTAAGAACATGCTGGTTGCTAGATTGCTTGCACATTGAGAATTAATGCCTATTTTAATCTTTTATGTTCAACAAGGATGTCTTCTGGGAATAAGTACATGTTTAGTATTGATTCAATCAATATGACCCATATTTCATGGAGATTAGTTCACATAACTCATCTCCCATGAGTTGCGGTCCATGTGGCACTCATATAATCAGGTGATGATCATAGGGGTGAAGCGGTGTTATTGAATGGTCTTTATTTTTCTTCAGTGACATTTTCCTCTACCTTTTAAATCACAGTTTTAAGCTCTAGGAAAGTAATGGATGGGGTATGGTCATGTTCAAAGAGAACAAAAGAATCATATTCGTCTGTTGAAGTTGAACTCATGCAAACCTGTTAAAAGTTTGAGACTACTTGTTTGGCACTCTTCTTAATGGGTAACTAACCATAAGATAACATTTTGCTTCATCTTAGAAGAAATTTATATATGCCGTACCAATTTACATTTGAATTTTGAACTCATGGAAAAGTTGTTAATTCTATTCATGACATACTGAATTTTGTGGGGAACTAACTGAAAGATAACATTTCGCTTCATCCTAGAAGAAATTTATATAGGTTGTACCAATTTACATTTGAACTCATGGAAACCTTGTTATTCTATTCATGACATAGTGGAGGTTGTTCCTTTCAAATTTATGGATTGAGAAATGTATGGTGGACTTTGTTCAGCAATAAAGTGTTTTTTTAATTGTATTTTTTGTTTTCTCTATTCAGTTGATATAAATAAAACAAACAGTAGACACATGTTAAAAATTTAGTTAGAAAAGAGTTGTATTAGCTTTATTTGACCTTCAAACAAAAACATTCCCTCCTTGTTTAGATTTGTTGCATTTTGTTCGGTATCACCTGTTTGTGAATGTATTGAACAGATTTATGAACCTCATTATCCCGGATTCATTTAGTTTTTCTGTAATTTGTTTACTATCACCTATTCATGAACATTTTATGGAGTCTTACAAACTTCATTAGTTCTCCACATGACTTGTGCCTTGATAGATTTCATTCAAGAAAATTAAATAATAACCTAGAAGAAGAAGAGCCTCTTCCTTTCTACGTAAGTCAAACACAACATTTTCTTTAAGAATCTTCCATTCACAAATTTAGTTGTAATTGACTTACAATACATTTCATTGTAACTTTGACTTGGGCTCGAAAATGCTTTGATATACATAATGAAATATAACGGTATATTTAAAATTAGATGCATCCAGTCCTCGAACTCAAGAAGAACTTATCCCTTGGAAATTTCTAGTTAAAGGCCTCTGTGTAAAACTGGTCATTTGGATCATTATCGTTTCCTTTTGAATTAACCCTTTCAGAACCAGAATTCTCAGGCAATAATATGCATGACAGATGGATGGGGTTTGTCTTAGATGCCAAATATAAATTGCTTCATGATCACCTTCGAGTCCCCTCCGCATTTTTAGATAAATGATAAAGTTTGGCTTTACTTGGATTGTTAAAAGATTTAAATCCTAGCAAAACCTTAAACCCAAACCTCTTAAGCATGGGCTTTATACTGTCTTGCACCAGCTTGGAGAAAATGCTTTGAGTATGAGTTTCCTGGATTTCCTTCTCAGCTTGGCATAAATGATGTTGGAAATGTAAGTCAACATACAATCTATGAGCGAATACGTTTGGAGGAAGAGGTCATCTTTCAATCCACATTTTCAAAGTGTCCTTTTAATGAAGATACTCTTCTTGATGTTGGGAACTACTCCACTACCACTTTATTTTGGTGCGGGGTACATTGTCAAATCAAGCAAAGTCGATGTCTCATTTAGTATTTAAGCAACACCTACCACACATTTTGGACAAAAATTGGGGACGATTTTTAATTAACCAAGGAGGGGGAATTAAGTAGATTTATTTAAGTTGGTGCTGGAGAGAGAATTTAGCAGATTTTGAGCTGAAACTTGGCTATGCACTTACTAATCTTTCTCCTTTTTGGTTGAGAAAAAATAGGGAATGCTTCCATAGAACTAGCATAAAATCCATGCACTAAGTCAAAAATTAGCCACACGTATCTGACCACTTGGCTCTAAAATCCTTAAGAGGGCACATGAAAGTTCTAGCCTCCCCTCTTCCACACCTGCATAAAATTTCCAGCTGCAATAATAGTTAATTGCTTAAGATTTTGTTTTGTTCGTAGCAGCACACAACAACATTCATGTGACCCCATGTCGAGAGAGAGATAGGAGTGGGAACCCGCTCAACTAGGAAGGAAATGGTAGTACATAGTCGGATGGGTTATTGTACTTAAATGATGAGATGATGTCACATGGATTACATTATGGTGGTGTTTGCTCCGAATAACACTTATGCAATGATCTGCTACTTGGTATTTACATGAATCCATTTTGTAGCATAGTTACATCTCTGTCTGCGAAGACCATTTGAACATGATGCATTACTAACATGGTAGGTTCTATTTTTTTGGCCTTTGCTAAAATTCGTACCATGCTCGAGAATCCCTCATATTATAGATGAAAAGAGCCAAATTGCTCGATTTTTGTAGGAAATAAAAAAAATTTCAGCAGACTACTCATTTTATGAACTCTATAATTTATTTGTTTTTGTCCTTTATTAAAGCTGTAGGATAAGTAAAAACGGGCTCATGTAACACGTGGCCATAAAATTATGTCATCTTTGTCCCTCCCAAGAAAGATGTAAATAATGTTTGTGCAGAGATAAAGATGTAAATAGCCAATGTAGAAATCTTTATCCCTCCCAAGAAAGATGTAAATTTTGTTTTTGCGAGATAAAGATGAGATGGTAAAAACGAGGCGCATGTGGAGGCTACCACATATGTCACACGATCGCAGTAAATAGGTCTCTGGTTTTTTCATGGCGTGTGTTGTCTCCGTCCGCCAATTCGAACTACGGGCGGGAGAGAAAAGAGTGGATCAACATGCCCCGATGTTTTTAGTCGTTTTGTTCATGGCTTACAATCTTAATGTGCCATGTTTGATTCGCTTAAGCGAAATTGGCGAGTATCCTCTTACAAGAGCAATAGTAGATAAATTATTGATCGTACATATGCCCAACACGCTTCACACATACCGAGGTGAACTAACAAAGTGCACGATAGGTATATAATCTTAAATTTTACACAAAATAAAAAATGGGTGTGCTAAATCTCCTATAAAATAAATGCCCGTGTACGACATACGCCGCCATCTCTCGATAAACATCCGTAATTCACACAATTTCATGGGAAAAAGCAAGCCACAACAACCAATATTTTTTCACAGTAAGGAATAAAGGGTTTAACTAATCAAATTGAAGAAAAATAAATAAATTTGCACTATGAAACTTTAGTTAAATGTCACCCAAATACAAATGGCATTATTTGATTGGCTTTTGTCCAAATGAATATTTGTCAGTGTGGAGACTATGTAACTGCCTATGGTTATATAATAAATAGCTTTTTAAAATATGATATTTTTGTTTCATATATTTTTGATTAATTTTGAACTGTGCTGGGAGGAAATGAATACATTTGTAGTGGCGGAATATGCAATTTTAAGTAATTTGATAAGAGAAGTTGGTTTTTCCACCTTGGTATTTTGCTTATAATGTTGCCACAAGTTAAAGGGATCAACAGTTTGATTGCAACCATTTTGTAGTCTTGATGGTAGGTTGGGATGCAACAGGCACCTTAAAAATGCCAAAAATTCTAATGGGTCAACTTTATCAAAAGTTTAGTGTCAAGTTCATCCATTCACCTAAATTCCCCGAGGATTGGATTTATTCCTTTATTTTTGGTTTATATTTAATATAATGCTACTTCTTACAACGTTCTCCCAAGGAATACTGTGATATATTTGATGTCCTCCTATGTTAGACCATCACCCAAGGAGGCAGTTGTAATTGCTTTCAATTTTTGATGCAATTTTAGTTGTCTTTATCTAAAAATCATACTGAAGCACCTGTATAGATTGAGAGAGGTAGGGAGCTCCGTAATAAATGTTCAATGAGAAATTAATTCGGTAGTGAGGATCACTTCCCTGTATTGTAATGGAGTTTGGTCAGACAACATAATTCCTATGTCTGCGTTGCACTGCTTGTGTTTATGCAGGGTTTACTCTGTGTAAAGGGTTTAACATAGCATTAGGCACTCTAGTGGCAAGTTCTGTAGCCATGTTTGTCAGTTTCTTGTCTGAGCATGCTCGTGAATTAGGCGGGGCTATTATCATTTGCGAGGCTTCTCAATTTTATTCTAGGTTTGTGTGTAGTTTTTCTGATGCCTCCATTAATATTGATCTTAAATCATTTTTTACTAAATTATATGTATTATAAATTCAAATCTGATTTTAAATATAAAATAACTAGCATAAACATTTAACCCACTTGGCAATAAGAGCCACAAAAATGGAAGGCCTAGTTTTATAGATGACATGGAATTTCCTTTATTTGTTGTGCAGAAGGTGAAGTAACTGGAACAAGGTTCAGATGTGTTTGTAGATGTAACCTTTGGAATGGGTTGTGAAGGTTTATATAATCGAGTATTCTAAGCCACCAAAACAATCTTTTAATATATATAAACCAACTTTCAATATACGTGAGTGACTTGGATTTAGAAAATTAAGTGGGCATTTTTCCTACTTGTGTAACGGATCCAACATACTCCATCCAATACTATAAATAGACAAAAACACCTAATTCATGTGGATTTTTATAGATTTAGATCTAATTTTAAATATAAAATAAACAACAGGAACATATAACCCACTGTAATAAGGGCCACGAAAATGGGAGGACTAGTTTTACAAATGACAGGGAATTTCCTTTATTTGTTGTGCAAAAGGAGAAGTAATCTGGAACATGGTTCAGATGTGTTTGTAGATGAAACCATTAGAATGATTTGTGAGGGGTTATATAATTGAGTATTCTAAGCCACCAAAATAATCTTTTAATAAATATAAACCAGCTTTCAATAATAGTGACGCTACGTATGGAAGTGGCTTGTTACTAACATAATGTTTGATTAGTTATGCGTTAAGTAATTTTGATTTATCGGTCTTCCTCTCTCCTCCCTTGTAGATTTATAATTAAAAAATCGCAAGCAATTCCCTCTAAATACCTCTTTCTACAATATATCTCTTTTAGTGAATCTTGAAATTCATCTACAACTCTAAAAATCTTAATATGATGATTGAAAGAGTACATATAAATTGCTTTACAAAAATATGATATTTTCGTTTCATATATTTTTGATTGGTTCTGAACTGTGCTGGGAGGAAATGAAAAGTTTTCTGTGAGAAATATCAAATATGTTTTATGTTAAATACAAAATACAAATAACATTTCAGAATAATGTGAACATTGACGTGCAGGTTAGATATATGTTGATGTATTAGATATCACACATCTAGTGCATATCGTAAATCTGAATTCAACTATGTTATCTTTTTTGAAATGATTCAGAATTGTGATAAAAGGTAAAGATAAAGGTGGATTTCAGGCCCCAACCTAGCTTAAATTCTTTCTGGGCATATCAGGAACTTCCACTTTACCTTATTGTTTTCAATTTTGTACACCTTAGGTTTTAACCTCATGACCAAATTCAGGAGCAAATGGGGCCTTACCAATCAAACTGCACCATGCGTATATGTTAATCTTATGAGAGATTTTTAATTGCAATGCCAATAATTCAAATCAAACAAAAAAAAATTAACTTCAGATTGTAGACTGAATTTGAACAAATGAGACAATTTTTCTATAAGAAATTAATAAACTAGCAATCACACGCAAGGAGTGCAATGTGAACACCAAAAGTGATTGGGAGAGTAGTGAAGAGTGGATGAGGTATGAAGGGTCAATTTTGAAGGAAATAAATTTGTTGGTAGAATTTGACAAAGGAAAGCGTGGAGCGGGGATAGATGGATAGCTTAAATTTATACATCTAAAAAAATGCCGGATGTATCTTTGATTTGTCCGATAGTTCCACACATTGTTAAGGTTTCCTCACCTTTGAATAACAATTGCATCACATTCTCTCGCAAATATACCACGGATTGGTGATAGATTATCTCAATCTAGTTGCATCACAACATTGGGCTCGAAACATTTTTCCGTGGAACAAAACAAGATCAAAAATTCCATTGTATGCCCAAGATAATTCGACATATGATTTAAGGTCTCGTATTTTTATGAACACATTCAAGGGCATTATGCTCCCCCACCATCCCCGCTGCTTGGGCATAAAAAATTGAAAAAATCATCACTCTCAAAACTTATTTTTTGGTGAGACCTCTCCACAAAGTTACAGACATATTTTGTCCTTCAGATAGTTTTGCAAAAAAATTAGTATGTTTAAGACATAATTTTATGGCCACATGTTACATGAGCCCATTTTTACTTATCCTACAGATATAATAAAAGACAAAACAAATTAATTACAAAGTTCATAAAATGAGTACAGTCTGCTGCAATTTTTTTATTTCCTACAAATATCGAGCAATTCGGTTCTTTTCCTCTATAGTATGAGAAATTTTGAGCATGGTACAAATTTCAGCAAAAGCCCCAAAAATAGAACCTGCAATGTTAGGAATGCATCATGTTCAAGTGATCTTCACAGACATAGATGGAACTGTGCTACAAAATGGATTCATGTAAATACCAGTAGCAGATAAAGAAGTGACGAGTTTTGCATAAGTCTTAGTCAGAGCAAGCACCACCATAATGTAGGCCATGTGACATCATCTCATCATTTAAGTACAATAACCCATGTGACTATGTATTACCATTTCCTCCCTAGTTAGGAGCGGGTTCCCACTCCTCTCTCTCTCTCTCTCGACATGGGGTCCCATGAATGTTGTTGTGTGCAGCTATAGAAAAAAACAAAATCTTAAGCAAATAACTATTATTGCAGCCGGAAATTTTATGCAGGTGTGGAAGAGGGGAGGCTAGAACTTTCCCTTGCCCTATTAAGGATTTTATAGCCAAGTGGTCGGATATGTGTGGCTAATTTTTACTTAGTGCATGGGTTTTATATCGGGTTCTACGGAAGCATTCCCTATTTTTTCTCAACCAAAAAGGAGAAATATTAGTAAGTTCATGGCCAACTTTCAGCTCAAAATTTGCCAAATTCTCTCTCCAAAGACCTAAACTTAAATAAATATACTTAATTCCCCCTCCTTGGTTAATTAAAAATCGTCCCCAATTTTTGTCCAAAATGTGTGGTAGATGTTTCTTAAATACTGAATGAGGCATTCACTTAGCTTGAGTTGACGATGAACCCCTGTACCAAAATAAAGTGGTAGTGGAGTAGTGCCCAACATCAAGAAGAGTATCTTCATTAAAAGGATACTGAAAATGTGGATTGAAAGATGACCTCTTCCTCCAAACGTATTCGCTCATAGATTGTATGTTGACTTACATTTCCAACATCATTTATGCCAAGCTAAGAAGGAAATCCAGGAAACTCATACTCAAAGCATTTTCTCCAAGTGCAGTGCAAGATGGTATAAAGCCCATGCTTAAGAGCTTTAAGTTTAAGGTTTTTCTAGGATTTAAATCTATTAACAATCCAAGTAAATCCAAACTTTATCATTTATCTAAAAATGTGGATGTGGAGGGTACTCGAAGGTGATCATGAAGCAATTTATATTCGACATCTAAGACAAACCACATCCATCTCATCATGCATATTATTGCACGAGAATTTTGGTTCTAAAAGGGTTGATTGAAAAAGAAAACAAAAATGATCCAAATAACCAATTTTACACAGAGGCCTTAAACTAGAAATTTCCAGGGGTGAGCTCTTCTTGAGTTTAGGAGACTGGACGCATCTAATATAAAATATATCATTATATTTCATGATGTATATCAAAGGATTTTCAAGCCCAACTCAAAGTTACAATAAAATGTATTGTAAGTCAATTGTAACTCAATTTGTGAATGGCAGATTCTTAGAGAAAATGTTGTGTTTGACTTACAGAAAGGAAGAGGCTCTTCTTCTTTGGGGTTATTATTTCATTTTCTTGAATGATATTCATCAAGGCGCGGGGTATATGAAATCTATCAAGGCACGAGGTGTGGGGAACTAATGAAGTTTGTAAGACTGCATAAAATGTTCAAGAATAGGTGATAGTAAACAAATTACAGAAAAACTAAACAAATCCAGGATAATGAGGTTCATAAATCTGTTCAATACATTCACAAACAGGTGATACCGAACAAAATGCAACAAATCTAAACAAGGAGGGAATGTTTTTGTTTGAAGGTCAAATAAAGGTAATACAACTCTTTTCTAACTAATTTTTAACATGTAACTAATGTTTGTTTTATTTATATCAACTGAATAGAGAAAATAAAAATAATAATTAACAAAACACTTTATTTCTGAACAAAGTCCACAATACATTTCTCAATCCATAAATTTGAAAGGAACAACATCCACTATGTCATGAATAGAATAACAAGGTTTCTATGAGCTCAAATGTAAATTGGTACAGCCTATATAAATTTCTTCTAGGATGAAGCGAAATATTATCAAAATTCAAATGTAAATTGGTATGATATATATACATTTCTTCTAAGATGAAGCAAAATATTATCTCATGGTTAGTTACCCATTAAGAAAAGTGCCAAACAAGTAGTCTCAAACTTTAGTAGGTCATGAATAGAATAACAGGTTTGCATGAGTTCAAATGCAAATTTATACAGTCTATATAAATTTCTTATAAAATAAAGCAACGTGTTATCTTTCAGTTATACCATAGCTAGAAAAGTTTCCTAATGACAGAGGTTATATAGATACATTTTAGTTATTGGCATCATCTCAATATAAAAATAAGGCACCAAATCCAAAGGAAAAGGTTACAGTCAAGTAAAGAAGAAAACTAGTTTTTAGGGCAATGAAACACAAAACATTCAACCTGTAACATATGAGCTCTGTGCCAGTAGCTGAAGGAGGCTCTTGTTTTGCAGATGCATCGCGATCTGCAATGAGTCTCTCTAACTGTTGATTGGCTAAAGCAGGAAGAAGATGAGGGTGGTCCTTCAAAAGATGAGAAAGAAGTTGGCATGTAGGTGATTCCAACTAAAGAGGAGAAATGGGCTTACAATTTTCCGCATTATTTCCACCATTTCTTTTCTGGAGCTTAAAACTATAATTTAAAAGGCAGAGGAAAATGTCACTGAAGAAAAAAAAAGACCATTCAATAACACCCCTTCACCCCTATGAGCATCACGTGATTATATGAGTGCCACATGGACCACAGCTCATGGGAGATGAATTATGTGAACTACTCTCCATGGAATATGGGTCAGATCGATTGACTCACTACTAAACATGTACTTATTCCCAGAAGACATTCTTGTTGAACATAAAAAATTAAAATAGGCATTAATTCTCAATGTGCAAGCAATCTAGAAAACAACATGTTCTAAAGCCACGAGCCTCACCACCTCAAAAATAAATAAAAAGGATAAGTTAAGAGATCTCTAATTGTAAAGCTTAACCGGTATATGACATCGTCTAGAAGTATCACAACACAACAATAAAAAAATCAAGCATGGACACTAGACACCAATCACACAAAATGACTCAGGCCTGACAGATCTCTCATTTTTTATTCTGGCAGCTGGTATATATCATTATAAACATTATGAAACTGAGCCCTATGTCATATAACCTATCATAGAAATCATATGTGAAATGTATAATGTGAATGCTAAAATATTGAGGGAGATATCTTGTAATGTGTACTTCCTTCTATTGCATATATGTTTGACAGAAGAACATAAGGAGCAGTATTTGTAGGTTGCAACTCAAATAGTACTATTTCCACTGGCATTTTGATGGCAGTGCATGGATATAGCCAGAACGCCCTCAAATTCTTTGAACTGATGAGGCACTTTGGAACCAAATCAGAAAGTGTAAGTTTAGTTTGTATTTATTTGTATGCAGCCATGCAGGTCTAGTGGATGAAGGAAGTATTATTGAAACAAAAATAAATACAGGAAAAGCTCAAATGTAATGATTACAATGCATGGAACTCAAATACCTTCATTCCAGTCATGTAGGAAAATCCTAGCAGCTGCTGTCACATCCTTTCTTAAGTTTTCCACGAATGGATGCAATTTTTTGCAAGAAGTCCTCAACAGAACTGAAGCTAGGTAACTTGTATAATGACGTCAATTTCTTTGATGGACACAACCTAATAATCTCCTTCACTGCAGATTTTCCATTTGTTAGCTTTCCATTGATAAATGGACAGTTTATCTGCTTTCATTAAAACATAAGAGATATATAGCGACAAAATAAAAATACAGTAGAAAATTATAAATGTACTTATGATATAGGTTTGGAGCGTTTTCACCTCTAAACCACAAACTCAAATATCCTTTTAAATGGCAAGCTTAAAACCTCATACTCAATACAAACAGAATTCAAACAGATATATAAAATAAAGCCTTAATATAATCACAAAAAAATATAAAATCAAGATGGTCACAACGTATTTGTCATATAAGAAGTTTGTTGGAAGCCAATTTATTTGATCAACAAATTTGTAATTTTAGAAGTTGCTTGCCGGAAGTCAATTTGTTCAATTAAAATATTTATATTTAAGTACTTGCTGGAAGTCAATTTGTTTAGTCGATAAGATCACCAAAAGAAAAGAATGTGTGAAATAAGGCTTTAATTAATTGTTTGGTTAGCAACCATCACTACAAGATAATGGGTCATGTATCCACAAATTTTCCACAAATTTGTTGTGGATAAATTATTTAAAATTGTGAATCCGAATTTGTGGACTCCACCTACAAAATTATTGTGAAAAAATTAAATTGTAGAAATATTGTAGAACTACTACAACTCAAAATTTGTAGTAATTACCACAAATAAAATTTGTGAGAATTGCTACAATTAAAATAATTGTGACATTGCAACAACATTAAGAATTGTGACTTCACCACAAAACAACATTTGAGACATTGTCACAAACTTAAATTTCTCAAAACTAATATTCTTAATATAAATTTACCCATCTAATAAATATATAATTATTATATAAAATTTTATAAATATATATTAAATTTTATTGTTCAAATTTAAGAAATCAAAAAAATCATTACTATAAATAAATAAATATTAATATAAAATTTATTTTTAAAATATATTAATTTTGAATTACAATATTATTCAAATTACAAATTTAGTTCATATTTTATTGTTTTTCGTATTATTTAAACTATAAAATAAAGTATTACTTTAATTTAAAAATACATAAAAAGAAGAAACAATATGCATGTGGTAATTTCATAGATTTTCTAGATTGAAAAAGGAAATGAAGCGCCAATAAATTTGTGTGGAAATGTTTTGTTGAAATATTCACAAAATAATATAGAACACACACCTACCATTAAAATAAAATAAAATTGTATTATTATATATATATAATAAATTTGGAAAATCCCACATTTGTATGTGTACAATATTGAAGGATATCTCGAACTTATTGAGATACCATGACTTTATGTGACGGTCGGAGCGATGGCTAAAGGGAAGCGGATGCATCGTGGACCAGAACGGTCACTTTTTTCAAATCTCCCTTGCAACGGTCATACGGTCTCACCTCCCCGTGATGCGGCGATGGTGCCCCCTGCGGGCCAGGGCCTGTCGGTAGCCTGCAGAAGCTTCTGGGTCCCCGATGCCCCGCATCAGCGGTGTGCTTCAAGGTATAGACAATAACAGCCTTGGCCGATACATCCTCCCTAAGACTCGTCCATCTCCATCTCCGTGTCCCTGGAGGATGATGTTGTTTTAGCGGCCCAAATAAAGCTTCTCAAAAATAGAGGAATCTTCGCAAAACTCGTTAGTCACCGGTTGATTGTGGAAGGCATTCAAAATTGGTGTGAAGTGTAGTGGGGTAGTGGCCTGAGTATCCGCTTCCTTGAAAGAGGCTTTTTCCTGGTTATCTTTCGTAGTGCCACTCAAAAGGACGACACCATGGTGAGGAAAGACTTTCTTCTAGCTGATTCAGCTTGGAGATTCACGAATGGGAGCCTCACTTCGACATAGCTAGAGCAGAAACAGAAATGAAGGATTACAAGTATGGGTTAGACTCTATTCACTGCCAAGTGAGTTTTGGTCCGCTCCCATTCTCAACAAAATTTGCTCCAGTCTGGGACGCGTAGTCCGCATCGACCCTGTCACCCTGGAAGGTACCCTCTCATCCTTTGCTAGGATTTGTATTTCCATCGATTATAAACAGAAGCTTCAGGATCTTATAATCATCTCCACCCAGTCCGGGCTCTGGGAGAAAAAGGTGGATTATGAAGGTGTCTCCAACACCTGCTTTAAATGCAAAAAACCAGGCCACTTTCAAAAATACTACAAAAATCCCCCTGCTTTTGGAAAAATGGAATGGAGAAAGAAATCCTCTCCCTTCCCCCTCCTCTCCTTCCGCTCCCGCTCATGTAAACACGTCTCAACCCATAGGCGAGGATTTTATTGACCCCACCCTGCTCTTGAGCCCATAACTCTAGACCTGGTACCATCTCTTTGGTAAAAGAAATGGCAAAATGGTTAAGGACTCTACAAGGATTTTATCCCTTTTTCACGATGGTATCTCTCTTGGCCTAGGAGAGGGAATCGTCTCTCTAGAAAAATGGGTGAATGAAAAGGACGAACTAATCCTGTCTAATGATGGTGACTCCATTGGTTCATAGGAGATTGTCCATGAGGATCACTCTTTAGATAACTTGCAGTTGTGTCTGATTCTCCCGACACCAAGCACTTCTCAACATGGATCTAGGTCCAAAAGCATTTTGGGTCGCCCTTCTAAGAGTAAAATCTCCCAAAATGAGGTTGCAGTAGGGAAGCAACTTCAACTCCGTTCCTTCTTTCCCTCTATGAGTAGGAGAGGCGAGTCCTCTCTAAAGATCAAATGATCCTCTTTTCATGGAACGTTAGGGGCCTCAACGCCCCTAACAAACAACGTCTGTTAAGACGCTATGCTACCGATGCTACTACATTGATATTTTCCTTCTTCAGGAAACTAAGATGTTAGTGGAAGGTTGCAAGAAAGGATGGTTTCGAAGATGGAAAGGTTGGGAAGGATGCTTTTCTAGATTCTTTAGGTGCCTCGGGAGGCCTAGGAATTTTGTGGAAATCTAGTTGTTGCATTCTAGAGCCTCTTCTCGTTGATTCAAATTTCATTTGGTGCAAGGTTTTTATTAAACACTCTGATGAGTCCTTTTTCTTATGCAATGTTTATGGTCCCTCTAATCCGATCAGAAAAAGAGATCTATGGTCTAAACTTCATTTGGTCCTTGATTCACTGTCAACTCCAAGATTGTTGTCGCTGGTGATTTCAATGCTACTCTTTCTGATCTTGATAAGCGCGGAGGTATTCAATGGCAGCCACGTTCACAAGTGGACTTTACCTCTTTTGTTTCTTCCACCAATTTGGTTGATGTGGAACCAAGCCAAGGTTGGTTCACGTGGAATAATCGAGAGGCCTGGGTTTAGTTCCATGGCAGTGCGTCTTGACAGATTTCTTGTTTCTAAATTTTGGCTGCAGAACAATTTCCTTCTCAAATGCTCTGTTCTTCCACTTTCCGGCTCCGATCATTTCCTGATTTCTCTTAATATTTCCTTCGACCTGCCCCCTCGCCACTCGCCCTTCAAATTTGAAAACATGTGGTTGCAGGATCCTTCACTCAGGCCTCTGATTAAATTCTGGTGGGACTCCTTCAAAGTTAATGGGACCTGGATGTTCCAACTCTCCAAAAAGTTATCCTTGCTGAAAGATAATCTACGAAGCTGGAATATTTCATGCTTTAAAAATATTTTTTAGGAAAAATAGAGAGTTGAGAAGGAGCTCCGTAATCGAACGAATCTATCCTCTCACATGGGATGCTTCAAGCTGATTTCTTCAAAGAAAATAGCTTCTCAAGGAACTGGGAGATCTTCTTCTAAAAGAGGAAACTTATTGGCATCAAAAATCCAGGGAAGTATGGCTGGCTGACGGTGATAAAAATACTAAGTTCTTCCATGCTTCTGTAAAAGCCAGAAGAAATTTCAATTACATTTCATCCCTCCAATTGGATGATTTATCTGTTGCATCCACTCAATCTCAGATCAAATCCGAAGCAGTGTCTTTCTTCAATAAGCTCTTGAATGGCGACTCGGCAACCCCTTGGCAGAAAGTCTTCCTTCTTCCATCAGATCCCAACCTCGGTCACGGATGTTGATAACGAAATGCTTCTCTCTCCATTCTCCAAGGAGGAGGTTTGAAAAATTGTTTTCTCAATGAAGAGAGATAAAGTGCCCGGTCCTGATGGTTTCCCTGCCTCTTTCTTCCAGGACTTCGGGATGTCATTGGGAATTCAGTTTGGAATGTGGTGGAGGAATCATGGCAAATGGGAAAGATTTTAGGTGCTCTCAACCACACCCTCATCTGTATGTTTCCCAAAAAATCTCCTGCCGAGTCTCTGGATGATTTCAGACCTATTTCCCTTTGCAATACGACATACAAAATCATCTCCAAAGCTATTGCAAACAGATTGAGTCCATTTTTCAAAATTGGTTGCTCATGAACAAAGCGGCTTCATCCTGTAGGTCTATTACTGATGGGATCATTATCTCTCATGAACTGATTCACACTCTCCATTCCTCCTCCGGATGGCATGATGCTGAAACTGGATTTTAGCAAAGCCTACGATCGTGTCAATTGGAGGTTCCTCATCAAGTCTCTTCAAGCCATGGGTTTCAGTTGGCAATTTCTGTAATTGGATTTTCAACTACATTGCCACCCCTCGATTCTTTGTCCTAGTTAATGGTTTGGCTGAAGGCTTCTTCCACAAAGCAGTAGGGGTTTGAGACAAGGCGATCCCCTCTCCTCTTTTCTTTTTATTTTGGTCGCAGAGGCTCTTAGCTGAAGTATCAAGTCTGCCATTCTAGATGGATCCCTCAAAGGCATTCTAATCACCTCCAATCTTCCAGCCCTTTCACACCAACAATTCACGGATGATACTTTCCTTTTGGTCAAGGTTTCTATCCCGAAGCAAGGCGCCTCTCTTCTATTCTTGATTCTTATTCTTCTATAGCGGGACAAGTTATTAACTTTCATAAATCTATCATTTTCTTCTTTAATGTTGCCCCTAGATTACAATGCAGGATCAAAGCAATTCTCGGCTTCACTGTGGGAGCTCTCCCACACAAATATCTGGGTATCCCACTTTTTCATGGGAATGGTAGAGCGCATCTTTGGGACGGGCTTATAAACTCCATCTCTACCAGACTTCTCTCATGGAAAGGAAAATGGCTATCCCCTGGCTGGTCGAGCCCTTTTAATTAATTCAGTTCTCCTAGCCATTCCGATTTATATGATGTCTATCCTGCAAATCCCAAAATTTGTTCTGCTTAAGATTGAAAAGATTGTTAGATCCTTCTTATGGCAAGGAAATAATGAAGAGCGCAAATTTCACCTTGCAAATTGGGAAACGGTCAAACTTCCTAAATGCCTCGGAGGGTTGGGAATTCTGGACCTTGCTCTTCAAAATTTTGCCCTCAGAGCAAAACTTGTTTGGAACTTCATCTCCGATGCCAAACGGCTTGCTTTCCAAGTTCTTTCACATAAGTATCTCGGGGGGTGTCCCGAGTTATTGTTATCAGCACAGAGCTCCCCAAAGGTTCGCATATTTGGAATTTCTTTTGTAAGTCCAAATCCTTGATTGCTGAGTCGGTCTCTTGGAACATCAATAACGGACAGCTCACCACCTTCTGGGAAGAAATTTGGAATGGTTCCCCTCCCTTAATCTCATGTCTAAACTAATAGAGTCATGAATTTGACCAAGTTGTCCTGGGGATCTTTGGTTGCAGACTATGGTCGTCAGAATCCCGATGGCTCACCGTCCTAGCTGGAAAGATGTCTCCATTATCGGGGCTAATGCACAGGAGTCCAATCTCCTTAAGGATGCCATACAGGACAGAAATGCACACTTTCTTAATGATGATGATTATTTGATTTGGCTTGGGGATGCAACAGGATCTTTCTCTGTGAAAGTAGGTTATAATATTCTCATCTCTCGGTCTGGCCAAGGTCTTCCATGTTCCTATGGCTGTTGGCATCCCAGTATCTCTCCTAAGGTGGCAATTTTTGGTTGGTTGGTTTTGAAAAAGAAGGTTCTTACTCAAGTTAGGTGGAGATCATGGGGTTACGCCGGTCCTTCCATGTGTTTGCTTTGTGGTGCTGCGGAGGAAGATCTTGATCACCTCTTTTTATTTTTCCCTTTTGCATCTAGCTATTGGGGTTGGCTCCTGAACAAATTAAATCTAGCCTGGGTACCTTGTAATAATATTGGTGTGACTCTTCTCTCTTGGCCGAGCTTTAATATTAACAGCTCCCTCAATCTCTATTTGGTACATTGCCCCATACTTCCTCCTCTGGCATATATGGTGGGAACACAATCTTCGTCTCTTCAGGGAACAATCTGCCGAGCTGCAAGCTTTTCTCAACAAGCTAGAAGTGGCCATCTCAGAGAGAGTTAGTGTTAATTGTTTATCACAATCCACTTTCTCCTCCAGGGATTTCATTATCATGCATTCATGGCCACTCATAAAGCAACTGGACCTGGCTCTATAGTTAAAAAGGCCTCTCACAAGTTGAAAAATTAATTCGTAGAAAAAGGGCAAGATGGCGACCCCCTCCGAAGGGCTCATGGAAACTCAATTTTGACGGCGCTTCTAGAGGGAACCTAGGTAAATCAGGTGTAGGTTGTATTCTTAGGGATGAATTTGGTAATCTCATCAAATGGCTCCTACCCTCTCAGAGATGGTTCGTGCAATGCTGTTGAAGCCCAAGCACTTCTGGAAGGGGTCAAGATGGCTGCCCAGTTAGGTTGTCCTCATTTATTTATCGAAGGGGACTCCCAAATTATCATATGTGCAGTTTCTAGAGGCACATCCCCTTCGTGGAAAATCAACATCTTTATCCCTCAAATTCTTTATTGGTTAGATAAAATCGGCTCCTGGAACATTACTCATAACTATAGAGAAACTAATCAAGTGGTTGATTTTCTTGCAAATTATGCTATTGATCACCCTACCACCATCGTCACTTCTAAGTACCGATCAAGATTGGATTGGGCTGACAAAACTTAATTTCCACAAGCGGGGCCGTCTCTGCAGTTGGGATGTGGCCTCTCGTGTGTGCAGCGCTCCTTTTAAGTGTGGCAATGGCTCCCTGCTTGCTTTGTATTTCAAACTCTGTTTTCACGCTGCCTGTTCCTTCGAGTCTTCCAATGTCTTTTCTCGGCTTTCCTTTCGTTACTCTCCACAGCTCGGTGCCGGATGTCACCTCTACATTGGAAATCGATCGTAGCCATCCATCATCGGTGTCTTTCAAGATATTTTTCAAACCAGGAAGCCAAAGCTATAGAGACCATTTTGGGTGACTCCTACCTTTTTCGATCTCGTCAGGCACGCACCAACGTAGATATCACCACCGCCTTCATCTCCAATTGTGTGCTTTTAGAGGAGGATTTGATCATCATGGAATTTCTCACTAACTCGTTGTCCATCCGCCTCGGCCTCCGATGAACTGATTGACTTCTCCTCGCCGGACACCCTTCTCTAGGGTTGAGGAGGTTGATGACCTTGCTATTGGTTTGGGGATGACATCAAATGGATATGCAGCTAGTACAGGGAGCTTCTCCATCATGCTCAAAGTGTCAACACACTCTTCACATCGGGAGACTCGATCATTTTTTGCTTGAAATTGACATTGACGCCGCAGGATTTCCAGTTTACTCCGCCATCGATCAGTGGAATGCTCTTAGGGATCGGGCTCGGGATGCGTACAGGTTTCTTCTCCAAGAGTCCAATCGACATGCTGGCACAGGCTTTGGTTGATACAGTGGATCCCGCGCCTTACCTTTTTGCGTCTGCTCTGTTTTGTTTCCATTTGGGTTTTTTTCTTCGGCTCTCTCGCCATGTCATTGGCTTCAGCTCCTCCTTCCTCTTTTCTCTTCTTTTCTTCTCTTGTCCCCTCCCCTTTCCTCTCTTTCTTCCCCTCTTTCTTCCTTCCCGCTTGTAATTTTGGGGTCCTCCCCAGTTCATAGCTCGGTCAAAAGCATGTAAATATCAATATATATATATATATATATAATTTATTTTGATTCATGTGCGGGGGATTCTTTGAAACCAAGTATTTCACACTTTTAAATCTTTTTAGTTATGGATAGAGAAGCATTTCTTTTAATTAACAATTTGATATAAAATCTTTTTATTAATAAATATTTAATGATATTGGTATTATTATTGTTGGTCTTGTATCCACAACGACTGAAATTAAGTAAAAATAATTAAGAACCCACATTAAAGGAAATTAAATTAAATTCATACCATATTCATATAATAGGCATAAATAGATGTGATTACAACAACAACAATAATACTATCCTAAACAATATTTTATTTTTCTTGCGAACCTTTTTATATCATAATTTTTTATTGAAAAGCATTATTACGCCGAAAAGTGTGTTCTATGTTAGAAAGCCCGAGGGGCTCTGACACGGACGACGACAACAAGGGCCGAGATCGTTTGGTCGACGATGTATGGACAATCGCGAGCCATACACCAGGGATGTCATAGAAATAGGGAGAGCATCTGTCCAGACATCGGCGACTGTCATTCGTTGCGGTCTTTTCATTCATGCTTGCCCTGTGTTCTAGATTGTGGTGCTTGTCCTCCTGTACACTATCCATACAGGCCACCATCTCCCCCTGTACTTCTACGCCTGTCGGATTAGGTCGTATTGGATAAAGAGGCGTGGTACCTATCGTTTAGGGCAAAATGGTTGCGTGTTTGGGTGCTGCAGCGACGTTGTTGTTTCTTGAGATCTGTGTCATTGGAAATCCTTGAGGGCTAGGGTTTTAATGGGGGCCGAGAAAATGTGGATATGTTTATCTGCGTTGTCATTCACCAGTGTGAAGGAAGCGGCAGAGGTAAGGCATCCAATAAATTTTGTCCGCTAAGTTTGAATTTCCATCAGATATCTGGTCGTTTATATTTCCCCTATTTTTTAATTTCTGTATTCTTCACCGATCTTATTGGTATGCGACATGTTATTCAAAGCAATGGGATGAAAATCTGTAAAATTATAGTGAAAAATGCTTGAAAATACCTTGTCGGCGGTGAAAACCTCTGAAAAAGCTCTCATGCTTTTGCTTTCAACCAATTTTTGCATCTGGAAATTTTCTTCTCTGAGCATGGTTCAAATACTCGTCTTCTGCAAAGCTTCCTCTACTTGTGATGATATCAGTCTGTCTTTAGTAGGCAGAGCCTTCATATCTTCAAATCGTTTAGCCTCCATTTTCAACAAAATGGATTTGTTGAAAATGTGTTATAATTACTTAGAAACATTCATGCAAATGCAATTAGCAGATGTAAAGCCAAATTCCACAACCTTTGTCAGCATCCTCCCTGCCTGTGCCAAAATGGGAGCTTTGGAACAGGGTATGGACATCCATCAAAGCATAATGGATAGAGGAATTTTGACTGATGTAGTTGTAACTGCCTGGTAGACATGTATGCACAATGTTGAAGCATAGACAAGGCACATGAACTGTTTGATAAAATGCCTCAAAGAAATGTGGGCTCATGGAATACCATGATTGCGGGATATGCACAATATGAATTTGTTGAAAATGCACGTGAACTGTTTGATAGAATGCCTCAAAGAGATGTAGTCTCAAAGAGTTCCTGAAAGCCCGTGGAAATAGTGCGAAAAAAAAAAAGCAAACTGAGGGCGTGCCTCACATGGCGAGACAACATTCCCATTGGTATTTTATTTTTGTCCATATTTTTAATCTTAAATTGAAAGATGCGATTCACATTTCCACTTTTTCCAATCGCTTTATAAAATCCTCAGTGCAAAATAAGAATGCTACCCTGTAGACATTGATAGCTTGAGCTTTCTATGGCATTGTTTTTGTCTCATCCAAATGCTGACAGCTAAATTACAAATAATGTTCAATCCTAGTGCGTTCGTTGAAAATTGAAATTCCACAGTACAAAAATGGAGTGTTTTTAGTCATTTTACATCCAAAGATTTGACTGATTATTTCCCTGACTTCGCCTAAACCAGAAAAGGGATGATGCATACTCTGATCCGTGTACAAATTAAAGTTCTGGACAGAATTTGGGGTTCCATTACAGCTTTTAGTAACATTTTTATTTGTCTCGTCTCAAGTTATATAGCTAATTTCTGGAAGCTTGATCAAACATTAGACGTGCTAAAATTTCAACCTCATTTTTGATAAAATGCAGAGCATTTGATAGCAGACGAGTTCTCTGCAGAACTTGCAGAGGGAATAGCCTTTGTTGCGGGTAGAGATGAGGAGGCTCGGCCAGTTATTGTAAGTAAAAGCCTGGATTACCGTTTCCTTCACACTAGTTTTGTTTAAAATTTCAAAATATGTGAACATATTAGACTTTCAGTGCACCGGCTGACTGGTCTCATGCCATACTGTCGCAGTGAAAAGTACATTCCATTACAAATTTCCCTTAGACAAAGTAATTTTTTATGTTGTTATGTGATGCAGTCTTACCAAAAATTTTTATAAGATGAGAATGAAGTTCAATTATGTTTTTATGATTTTTTAATAAGGACGATGTTTGTTTACTTCGCCTATTTTACAATTTCGATAAGCTAAAATTTCGGTTTAGCAGAGTGGCAAAGTAGGTATCAAAATCAGCTGCAAGATCCTTTGCATTTGCAATTGCGACGTTCAGCCACGTCAATGCCTTCCGCATACTCCGTTCACGCACTGTAAATGCCGACAAATATCAATACTAGCACTGTTCAACAATCATTATATTATGAGTCGACACTGCTGACAAAGATTGTGGAATTTGGCTTCATAGCTGCCAATTGCAAGTGCATGAATGTTTGTAAGTAATTATAACGCATTTTCAAAAAATCCATTTTTCACATATCCAGCAATCATTACTGTTCATGACACCACCATTTTGGCCATGAATGTTTCTAAGTAATTATAAAAGGCATTCTGTCGAACAGTTTACGTGCCTTGTCTACGGTTCCACATTTTGCATACATGTCTACCAGGACATTTGCAACCACATCTGACAAAATTCCTCTATCCTTTATGCTTTGATGGATGTCCATATCCTATTCGAAGCTCCTATTTTGCCACAGGCTGGGAGTATGTTCGCAAATGTAAACTGATCGGGTTGAAGACCTGTTTCTTGCATATGGTGAAACAATGTGAGTGCCTTGTGACAATAACCATGTTTTCTGTATGCTGCAATAATTGTATTCCATGACAAACTGTCTCGTCGTTTCACTTGGTCAAACTCTTTACGTACATCTATCAAAACTCTGCACTGGACATACATTTAAATATGTTCTTTATGAAAACCATGCTCATGAAAATACAAGTCTGCAATAATTTAAAATATGTAATCTTCAGAGACGTTGTGTGCACCTGCCTCTGGCAGTGTACTATTGTTTTTGGCTATTCGTATTAGTTGCAAAGCGGTGGGGCGGTGAACTGTTACTGGCGGATTAAATTGGCATGTCATTATTTCTCCAAAGTCAGATTGCATGTTCCCACAACCTATAATGTATGTTGCCCACATTTTTGATTTCCTTTGCTTTTCATTGGTCCTTCCTTTTCCCTTCATTGCCCGCCGTATATTTTATTGTTAGTTTATTTGTTTTGACAGACTCATGTTTGTCTTTGCTATCAACACTTGGATACATGCATTTCTCAATTTTTGTTTCTACAGAAGATAAGTCGGTTCATATGAGACCATTTGCAAATATCTCTGTTTGTATTTTAAATTCTCAAAACAAACAAAGCATAAAGGATAGAGGAATTTTGTCAGATGTGGTTGCAAATGTCCTGGTAGACATGTATGCAAAATGTGGAACCTGTAGACAAGGCATGTGAACTGTTCGACACAATGCCTCAAAAAAATGTAGTATCGTGGACAGTCATGATTGCAAGATATGCCCAAAATGGATTTGTTAAAAATGTGTTATAATTACTTAGAAACATTCATGCAATTGCAATTGGCAGATGTAAAGCCAAATTCCACAACCTTTGTCAACATCCTCCCTGCTTGTGCCAAAATGGGAGCTTTGGAACAGGGTATGGACATCCATGAAAGCATAATGGATAGAGGAATTTTGACTGATGTAGTTGCAACTGCCTGGTAGACATGTATGCAAAATGTGGAAGCATAGACAAGGCACATGAACTGTTTTAGTATGTCAAAGAGTGAGAGCATCCCTGCAAAATCCATCTGGTACATATACTGCAATCATGGCAATCCCTGATACGCCATCTTTTTCAGGCATTGTTTCAAACAGTTCATGTGCATTAGGTATGCTTCCACATTTTGTATAGATGTCTACTAGAGCACTTGCAACTACATCTAACAAACCATTAGGCAGTCCCTGATACCACATCATTTTCAGGCATTCTTTCAAACAGTTCATGTGCATTAGGTATGCTTCCACATTTTGTATAGATGTCTAGTAGAGTAGTTGCAACTACATCTGACAAAATTCCTCTATCCTTTATGCTTTGATGGCTGTAAATGCCCTGTTCCAAAGCTCCCATTTTGCCACAGGCTGGGAGTATATTGGCAAATGTAAACTCATTGGGTTGAAGACCTGTTTGTTGTATATGGTGAAACAGTGTAACTACCTTGTGAGGATAACGATGTCTTCTGTATGCTGCAATAATTGACATACATTTAAATATGTGTTTTTATGAAAAGCTTTGTGTAGCAAATGCCATTTAATCAGGCAGAAATTCCACAACCTTTGTCAGCATCCTCCCTGCCTGTGCCAAAATGGGAGCTTTGGAACAGGGTATGGACATCCATCAAAGCATAATGGATAGAGGAATTTTGACTGATGTAGTTGCAATTGCCTGGTAGACATGTATGCAAAATGTGGAAGCATAGACAAGGCACGTGAACTGTTTGATAAATTACCTCAAAGAAATGTGGGCTTATGGAATCCCATGATTCCAGGATATGCACAATATGAATTTGTTGAAAATGCACGTGAACTGTTTGATAGAATGCCTCGAAGAGATGTGATCTCAAGGAGTGCCATGATTGCAGGATATGCACAAAATGGATTTCTTGAAAAAGCCCATGAACTGTTTGATAGAATGCCTCAAAGAAATGTGGTCTCATGGAATGCCATGATTGTAGGATATGCATAAAATGATTTAACTCAGATTGTAGCTGAGTTGATGATATTTTTATAGACTTCTGAAACAGCTCTAATTTTCGTTGTTTTTGATGTGGAAACAGTATTTCTCTATCCGTGGGCTATGAGTTTTGATATTTTGGGTATATATACATTTATAGAAGCTTTTATTTTCGTGCTTATCTTAATTATTGGTTTAGTTTATGCATGGAGAAAAGGAGCATTGGAATGGTCTTAATTATTGGTTTAGTTTAGGTATTTTTCTGAGTATCACATTTCATAGGGTTCAAACTTTCAATGAAATAGTTATTGTTTTTTAAATGGATCTGTTTTCTTTTGTTTGAAGATTTGCTGGTATTTTCTTCCGGCTGTCACTTTTCCCCTTTTTCCCCAAATGTCCCGTGCCTTGTCTATGCTTCACCATAAGTTTTTCAGCAGTTTGGATTCGAATATTTTGGATTTGGTTGCTGGCAGTGAGTTCATTGATTACACAAAGCAATAAGAAAGTGACATTACTTTTAACCGCATTTTTTTTGTCAAGGTATGTATCAGCATTCACATTACCTTTTCAATTTGTTGTAGTTTCGTAAAATACATATACATTTGAGCTTTAGAAAATAGTACATCCGATACTGTATGTACTGAAATTTAAATAGCTAAAGTCGTTGAAAAAAAATAAGTAGAATTGTGAATGACGTAGAGATACAGTTTAAGAATTTTCATGCACTGAAAAACAAAATGCGGAAGAGAACAGAAAATGATGCTGAAATAGAAGAACACATTAAAAAAGCAAGTAAAGTAGAATCAATTAATATATTGATTATAAAACGCTGAATAGTTTCCACAGCTCTCCTAGCCTTGTTTCTTTTACAGCATGGCCAGAATTTAAGAGACCACTGCATAAAAAGGTGTGGAATTACTTGGCTTGTTTTTCTTAATAAATACATTTTGGAATGTAGTTATTTGCATTTTGCATTGTGGTTATTATTAAGTTAGATTCTCTAGTTGTTAAGAATACCGTTTTCATAGTATGTCATTGTTACAGTGGATATGACTATGAATTGACAATATAACTGCTTCAGTTTGACATACATTCAATGACTATTCTTCTCTGTCAGGTACTCTTTTTCCATAGGAACACTTTGTGTTTTTTAGAGGAAGCATTAGCTAGCTATTGGCCTTTCTGTGGATTAAAAAAATTGATCCATGTAATGACGGAGGTAGCATGGTTCTTGACATAAGCTGTTTATAAACATGAATTTGCTTTTGTAGAAAACTGCATTTGTTTCGGTTTTAGTGCTCAACTTCCTCATGGAATTTTCAGTTGCCTTAATCTCTATCCAATTAATTATTTGTTTGCCAGCAAGATGGGGGCTCTATGTCATTATGCATTGGGATGTTTGGAATTAGCAAAACAACTAAAATAATTACAAGTTTAGTAATAGTTTAGCTAAAATAATTGAGGATCAATAGTCAATTGTTTATAGATTTAACAAAAACCCGGATTCGCAGACAATACCATATGTCATAGTTTTGCTTGTAGTTTCCTTGCTCATAAGAAGGTTTATTACGTTAACTGCGCAGAATTCAGGGCAGAATTCAGAGCTTAGTTGGAACACTACAGAATTTGTAGGTGGCGGTGGCGACCACCTTCAAGCAAAGACATGGCATTCCCAACTAAGGAGGAGTTTGAGAGGAAACAAGTGGGTTTCCAACAACAATGATGATCATGTGATTGATGAGTTGATTTCTGAAATTGTTATGCACAAACAATTGGAATTGAAAGTTGGCTATGAGGACAAGCTTGAGCAGGCCAAGAGCTTGTTTCACGCCAGTTTGCAAATTACAAGCAATTTTTTTGAAGAACACATACATTTTTGAAAGCAATAATATGGAAAACTGAATTTACAGCCACTAGTTGTCACGTACTGAATTTGTACCTATCAAAGAAGTTCAAACTTCATGTCCACTTTTGAAAAGTTTCGTGTTACATATTTCTTTATAAATCCTTCTTGTTGATCAATGCACAGTATGTTCCATTATTTCTTGCCATCACCACCCATCATATTCACATCTTCATCCCATCCTAGTTTATTTATTTTTTAAATATAGATATTATACACCAAACCTGAATGATACATGATAAAAAACATTAGAAATAGGAACCTAGTTATCCCATATCTTGAAGAGGATTTGCCTCATATCATACCACTAATTTGTGCAAACAAGGTATCCTCACCAAACATAAAACCCTAAAATAGGGATATGGCACCCACCAAAATTTAATAGTAATGCCTTTTTAAAAACTTTGTGGATATTACGAGGAAACAAATATCAACCATTTAATTTAATGGACGGCTAATGAGATTTTTTCATTGATCCGTGTAGCCGAGAATCGACGATGATGAAAGCAAGTTTTACTTGATCCGTGCACTAGGTCCATGACATTCAAGATTGATTACGAACTATATACATAATTTATGCCAAAGTTGTTATGTGAAATTTTTTAATCAAGTCTCCCAAGTTCAATGAAATTAATTAACATTATAGCAGCTCACTTAGTTTGCACACATTATTGAACCATTGAATTAATTAATTAAATTTGGTAAAAATTTGAGATCCTCACGAGTTAAATTGTAATGAATTAGTTCCTACTAAAGCATGATTATTTAACCGATTCAATATTTTTCCCAATCCAAAGTGTTATTGGGATTTAACCAAACCCTTACACATGAGTGTCTTTAAGGATGTAATTGATTAAGGGGGCATGAATATGTTAAAGGGATTTTATTGTTGTAATTGGAGGTATGGGAGAGGAGCCATTAGTTGTGCACCCAACTTTAGGGGTGTACAACACACATTTAACTACATCAAATTTTGAAAAAAAAAAACCCTTTAAAAGATTTTTTTTTCTAAATCTAAATATATATTTTTTTGAACATTTTTATTTTATGGAAAGTGGTTTTTCAACGGATTTAAATCAAGTAGTTTTTCATACAAAGGAAAAAAATGTGGACCATTAGTAGGGCATTATGCCATGCATTTTTTTTCACTTATGTGGCATCATGTGATTGGGTGATTTTTTGATGTGATTTGATGTGACACATTTTATTAGCTACTTTTTTTTCAAATGTTGAATGACAAATGTACATGTACTAGTCACTCAGTTCACAAATACCCTCACCATTACTGGTCCCATGCTCCACTATCGCTCCTCTCCTTAGTATTTAAGGGAACATGATGTTTTATAGAGACATATATTTATTTGGTATATCATTGAAGTTGTTTATATCCCAAAATTTGGTATGAATATTGTTTTTTCTATGCACCAGTTTTATTACCAAATTAATTAAATAGGGTGTCTCAAGGAAAGAAGATGAGTTGCTTAAAGTGACATAATGACTTAAGGGGATGCAATTTATCAAAGGGATTTTTGTAAATGTAATTAAGGAGATAGAAATAAAAACAAAATATAATTATTTTAGAATAAATTTATTAAAAAATTAAATTTACACTATTATTACTTCAATTGTAGTTGTCATTAATATCAATTTAAACATCATCATAATGTGAGACTACTTTAAAACTATTTTAATTTTACATTTAAAAATACCATTTTAATTTCAACTTACTCTTTAAATTCAATGGTATGAAATGTTGTGATTTATTTATAAAATGACAATGTAGATAATATATAATATTTGAAGTCCTAAATAATGTTATTATTTATTTTTTGGTATCTATTATTAAAATTTTATTTATAATTAATTTTTGAAGTAACATGAAATTGTGGAAAATATATGAAGGCGAGTTAATTATTTTGAAAAGAAATGGATATAATTTTAATAATTTACTTATTTTGAAAATGGTTATATTTAAATTTTTTCAAAAATACATAACATGCACAATATGTTTCAAGATCAATGTGGATGTCATTATTCCACTATTTTTATGAAACTAAAATTATACATTTCTATAATATATTATTTTAAATTGTTATAAGGTAAAGTGGACGTATAGTTTTTTCATGAGAAATTTTTGATCTTAAATACTAGTTTGAGTGGTGTGGCATCAATTGAATTATTGAAATGTGTAGAATTGTATAGAATATTTGCATAATATTTAAGTGTCTTGACCATAAAATAAGTTTGGATCCATTGTGAACAATTCATAATATTACTATGTAGTGTCCACTTTCCTTCGACACTTTTAGTTCCGATCTTGACACTTAATCGTTGATCTTATTTTGGACATTATTATGTTTTTGTTTGTTATGATGTGTAGATGTTAGACCATGGATTATTATGGATCTTGATTCAGTTATTATGCATGATGATTATTAGAGACATTCTTATATGTGGATGATGATATATTGTTTGACATGGACATACTTTAGATGTTGTTCGACTGTGACATTGGGATGTTGTGAGTAGATCTAGTATGGAGATTATTGGATGATGAGATAGTTGTAATTAAATTTAAATGAGGATGTTGAATTTGTGATATTGTTGTGATTTATATTTGATCTTGAGATGTTGTTTATATCATTTTGGATGTTCTAATATGGCCACGAGGCCGAAGGAGGTATTGTTGTTTTGCAGGTTAAAATATCACAACAATGTCGGGGTACTGGAGACTAACCATATTAGAAATCTGGATGAATTCAACGAAGTCACCATGGCAACTGTTATTGTTTGAGTGTTGTGTTTGTTAGGGATTCCCATGGGGGAATCACCTTTAAAATGTGACCAAGGGATTTTATGTATTGCTTTAATGTGTTCCTTTTTTTAATGTTTGTATGTGTTTAATTTTTGATGTGTTACCCCTTTCATTAATTATTATGTGATTTAATTAATATTGTAAATAACCATGTGTTAAATAAATAAAAATATGTCATGATATTAAAGTTGTTGCAATGCAATATTATTAAATAATGTAAGAATGTGTAAGAAGATGTAAGAGAATATATGATAGATTTTGGAGTGTTAAACACTTCATCCCCTTGGGAATTCGAATTTGTCCTTGGGGGCTATTTTTGGAGGCTTGTGGGACAAGTTAAACTTGTCCCACACCTCTTAAAATTAATTACCAACCATACCTATGGTTTGGAGGTTAAATTTAGGCCTTTTTAATGTATTTTGAAATGATTATTGGTAAGTCTTAATTGCACTTCTCTTACATGCTTTAAATTTTGTCCTTTTGGGGTATGGGTTAATTTGGAGTGTGTAAGTTGATTGTCATTTTATTTATTGTGATTAAGTTAATGATGTTGACTTTTATTTTGGGTTGAGGAAGAATGATGTGGCATCCCACATGGAATCCACATCACCCTCTTCTCTTCCCTCTCCTTTAAAATGTGAACTCTTTGCTTGTTGTGGGTTGTTAAAACTTTGCGCATTTCCTCTTAGGAAAATTTCTTGCTGTTTTGGGAGCTCTTGCTTGTGAAGGAGATTGGAAGATCATTTGCATGTTTGTTGTTGCTGTTTTTCGACTATGTATTTTGGGTATGAAGAGCTTGTTGTCATTGGAACAAACTCCATTATGGAGAGGTAGAACTTGAGCCTTTTTATATGCTTCTTTTCTTCCTTTATGCATGTAATGAAATGGTGATTGTTTTATGTGTTGATGGCTGGTTGGGTAGACTGCTTAGGTTATGGTGTAGGAGAAGGCTATGGGCATTTCATATGGGGGGCATAAGGGAATGCCAATGGCATCATTTTATTGTGGAGGAGTTTGGGATTGGGATCCACCATGGAAAAGAAATAGCTTGCATTTCTTACTCTTGGGGGCATAAGGGAGAAACTTTGGGGGCATAAGGAGGAAGTATGGGGGTCATAAGGGTATGGAAGATGATATATTTTCATGGGTTGCTCAGGTGGATTCCCATTTCCCATTGGGAGGCATAAGTAGTTCCCCATAGATCCTTGCTCTTGTTTTGGCTTGCTTGATGAAGCCTCAATCTTGTTTGTGTTTGTTAATGTAGTTGGTAACTACATCCTTTTTGAAATGTGTTTGATTGTGAAAATGTTGCTTGTTTGTTGTGGAAGCCATGTTGCCATGTGTTGTTCTTCATCTCTTATTTCAATATGGTTGGGGCTCGGGGGCCAATGAGGAAGGATGGATTCTCCCTTCTCATTGGATATCTTGGTTGGGTTGAGAGTTTCCTTTCCCCTATTTTGGTGTGATCCATTGGAAGATTGAAGAAAATCAGCATGCTGTTGTTTTGGAGCAAAAGAAATACATAGTTTGACAAATTCCTCTTTTGAGCAAGTTCATTGTAACCCTTCCCACATTGAAGTGGATGAATCGTATTATTATTTGTAATGGAAAGGCACTTGTATTGAAAATGAAAGATTGAATTTGATATGTGAAATGTAAAATTTATAATCTATTTCTATTTTGGAAGAATGTGAAAGATATGACATTTTGTATATATATTTGGAAATCAAAAGAAAAGAAGAGTTGTAAAGTTGTTGTTGGAATCTAATAAAAGAATTGCATTTCTATTCTCAAATTATATTATTGTGTTGAAATGGAATTTTTGTGATGAAATGAAATCTCGGTTTGGAAGGAAAACGCGTATAAGGAAAAAGACCATGTTTTATTCCTTGGAATTAAATTGAAAATTGGAAACCAACTTTGTATATTGTCTGTTAGATGTTTGCTTGAATCAATGGAATGTATTAGATCAGACTTGCAATGTCTTTTCATATTTGGAGGATGCAAAATGTTTTAAGAACCTTTAAAGTTTGATCTCTATTTTGTTTATTTTAAATTTGGAAATCATTTATCAGGAAATGTACAGTTCAAATCTTCCTTATGAGCTAAGTAATGAAACATTACAATTTAGATATAATAAGTCCCAATGAACTCAATTTGACTTCAACACTTAATAAAGACCCTTCAACACTTTATAAAATCAAATTTGAAACTCACACAGCCGTTTTGTTGTCTAATGTTGGAAAAATATCAATTGCAAATCAATCGATTAATTGAACCTTGAAAAATCTCTTAAACCTATCCAAGAATAAGTCTCCATGTCCAATTGACATGTTGAGAAAGAAGAAGACCAAAATTTAACAAAATTTTATAAGTTGGGAAAATTGCAGTTTGCTTTTAAAAACTCAGCTTTTTTTTTCCAAATTGGCCATTCAAAAAATAATGATAATAATCTAACTATTTAAAATTCAAAATTTGACCTTGGAAAAATCTCCCAAAAATTCCGTGGACCCCCGTGACCCACCCAACACCAATCGATGTTTCCACAAGCACTTCGGAGGGGCGGACTCATTTTAAAACTTAACTTTTGAAAATTTTCCCATTCTTCCCGTGGACCACGCATAATCACGTGATGACACGTGCTTGTTTTGGACTCGAAGGAAAGAGTGAACTTCTTTTGACTTTGAGATTTTAATCATTTAAAATCTCAAATTCCTTGTGTGCTCTCAATGGCCCATAGACCCAAACCATTGGGGTGTTGAGAAATGGCAGTGCATGGGTGCCATGTGGCATAAAGAAATTTTCTTGGCCATAGGCACGCAACAAGTGAAGCTTTCCTCGTTGACACATCAAGCAGAGAGAGTCGACTGTTGACGTGCGTCAAGTGAAAGAGTTGACGTGCATTAAGCAAAAGTGTTGATTGCAACAAGAGAGGCTTGTTGACACGTGTCAAGGGGAAAGTGTTGATGTGAAAATCGGGAGTTGTTGACATGCCAATAGGAGGTGTTGATGCGCGCAACAAGGGGGGACATGTGTCAATAGGAGGTGTTGAAACGTGACAACCGAGGGTTGTTGATGTGCATAAATAGGAGGTATTGATGTGCAACAATAGGGGTTGTTGACATGTGTCAAGAGAAAATGTGGAGTGCTCCTCCTTTAGAAAATGACGCGAAAATTGTAATTTGAAATCCGGTCTTGATAGTTAGCCTTAAGCTTGGTGGTGCTAACTATCACCTTGTAAACTCGTTGTTGTTACCCTTAAACCAAAAAAAATTCCTTTATTTTCCTATTAATCCTAGTTTTTTTCTTAGGTCTCAAGTGGTTTTTGAAGTGGGAATTACACTTGGTATCAAAGCAGTGGTTCAAAAGCTTGGACCATTGGGCACACTAGAAAACTTGAGACATGAATTTTAAAACTAGCATACCTTGTTATACGGAAAACAAAATTGTTTGAAAATTGTATATGATAGTAAACTTAGAAACCTGGAGAAGACTTAAAATAATGAGCTAACTCTCATTTTGTTTTATGCAGGAGGTACATACAAGATGAGGAGTCTTTCCACATAGACTTAGATATACCACCTCCGGATCATGTTGTGGCAACCATCCGCCACAAGATCTTGTAGACCCTTCAGGATGTTAATGTCATGTTATGGAGGTTCAGTTGGAGGGCATGCTAGACATGATAGAGTCACTTCCATTGAGGGACATGCACCTCCTCCACTTAGTGAGGAGCATGGAGGAGATAATTTTCATGGAGAGTTAGCTAGAGCAGAGTCGCCTCTGAGGGGACATGGTGACTGAGTTTTGGGACACAGAGAGAGGTCTCGGAGCCATAGGCTTGGGGATGAGCATGTAGAGAGGCCTAAAGGCCATCGGACCACAGCGGCTACATAGATCACATAAAGGGAGATCTGAAACTTCAGCCATCACATTATTTAGGTGACATAGGAGGATTTTAGGAAGAGGTCTGCTAGTGAGTTTGAGCTAGTTGATTCAAGATTTGTCCTTGTTCTAGCAACACAAAGGCTCGTGTTGTGATCCGTCTACTGAAGGATGGAGCCGGAGTATGTGGAGGATAGAGGAGCAGAAGCTCCATGTGATTATGAGACAATCACACTGGGAGCTATTTGAGGAGAGATTCAGGAGAAGATATTGTCTCAGAGGTTCATACAATAGAGGATCGATGAGTTCCATGACCTTCAACAGGAATCCCTTTACATTGGGTAGAGTATGAGAGTAAGTTTTTGGATCTACTTTAGTACATCGAGTACATGCAGGATGAGCAGGTGTGGATCCATAGGTTCATCCAGGGCCTTAATTTAGACATTGGAGGTGGGTCGGATCCACCGCCCACAGACTTTAGTAGAGGCCGTTGAGAAGGCCTACACATAGAGGAGACTTGGGAAAGACCCCAAGCTAGAGACCGAGTCAGGAGCTGAGCCGCACACTGAGATGCAGGATAGTAGATCGAGGGGGTCAGCTCCTCCTCCTCGTGGTGGTCAACATTCTTCATAGTCATCCTTGAGACTCCAGTAGTAATAATAGTAGCAACACTAACAGCGTAGTCCCGCCCACCATATAGGCCTCCGTAGAGAGCTGATGCATAGAGAGGTTGGAGTATGGGGCCTCGTCCTAGGGGTCCCATCGGGACACAAGGTGACATAGAGCTCATTCAATAGGAGCTTCGATAGAGAGGCCACAATGCACTATAGATAGATCATCAAGATCCACAACACCTACTTCTAGGGCACCTACCGGCGGTGCTACACCTTGGAGAGGAACATGCGGTTGTTTTGGATGTGGAGTTAGTGGAGACATTTTGGAGAGACTACCCTAGAACCCTAACAAGGGTAAGGCAAATGATCTCGAGTCGATAGTTGGTGATATGGGATGCAGCCACATGATTTATGCCGTAGTTGAGAACCACCAAGCCGAGCACCAAAGCATGGTCATTGAGACTACAGGTAGCATTGGGGGTATTCCTACCTCCATATTGTTTGACTCTAGTTCTTCCGATTCTTTTATTGCACCATCTTTAGTAGAGCGATGCAAGCTAGTGGCAGTTAGGCAAGGGTCATTATTGGGATTTGAGATGGCTTCGGGAGCCAAGATCTCTGTTGACTCCTTGGTCAAGGAGTGTGTTGTAGATTTGGGACCTTTCACCACTTCTTCAGATCTCGCATCCTTCCTTTGGTCTCATATGGAGTCATCTTAGGTATGGATTGGTTATCTACACATAGGGCCAAGATGGATTGTTATCACAAGACTATATCTTGTGCAGATGACCTTGGAGTTGAGTCGGTGATTTCTGTGGGTCGGGAGACCCATTTCTATTTGCACCATCTCCATATGCAGCTCAAGTGGTGTGTGTGGGGTTGTCGATGTATGCTTTACATAGCCAATGACAGTCAAAGGATGGGTCTAGTGGACCATCACTAGATGATCATCCTAATTATGAGAGAGTTTGTAGATGTTCTAGGGGAGCTATGGGGATGCCACCCCACGTGAGATTGATTTTCATATAGATCTGGTTCCAGGAGCAGAGCCTATCTCACGAGCACCTTATCGGATGACCACCCCTGCAGCTCGTGAGCTCAAGTTTACAGCTGAGGGCCTTCTGGAGAAAGGCCTTATCCATCCTAGTGTATCCCCTTGGGGTGCACCGGTGATTTTGTGAAGAAGAAGGATGGATCCTTACGGTTGTGTATCGATTACCGCTAGCTGAATAAGGTAATGATCAAGAATCGTTATCCCCTTCCATGTATTGATGACTTGTTTGATCAGATGAAGGGAGCCACGATGTTCTCTAAGATTGATCTCAAGTTAGGCTATCATCAGTTGAGGATTACGGAGGTAGACATTCATAAGACTGCCTTTTGTATGAGATATGGGCACTATGAGTTCACTGTGGTGCCTTTTGGTTTGACGAATGCCCCCGCAGTGTTTATGAGTTTGATGAATGGGGTATTCAGGACCTTCTTAGATCACTTCGTGCTCATCTTCCTTGATGACATCTTGATTTACTCACACACGTGAGGAGCACGAGGGCACCTTCGCAAAGTTCTCAAAGTGTCTTCATGAGCAGCAACTTTATGGGAACTTGGAGAAGTGTGCTTTCTTTCAGTCCGAAGGTACATTACTTGGGTCATATCATCTCTGGGGAAGGTATCATAGTCGATCCTTCCAAGATTAGAGCCATTATGGATTTCCAAAACCCACTACTATGTCATGAGATGTGCGCAGCTTCATGGGGTTAGCAAGTTACTACAAGAGATTTGTTCAGACTTCTCTTGTCACAAGCACTCCCATCACTTCCCTTTAGTGGAAAGGGAAGAATTTTGTTTGGTTAGATAAATGTGAGTAGGCCTTCAGGACATTAAAGGAATGTCTCACTACTACACCTATTCTTGCAGTTCGGATCCACATGGTGAGTTCTTTGTGTGCATGGATGCTTCGTTGGCAGGCCTTGGAGGTGTGCTGATGCAGGAAGGTAGAGTAGTGGCCTTTGAGTCTCAAAACTCAAGGATTATGAGCTTAATTATCTAACTCATGATCTTGAGCTTGCAGTAGTTGTGCATGCTTTGGTTCGATGGAGGCACTTTCTTCTTGGTCGAATATTCACACTCTCGGGACAGATCACTTGAGTCTTTGCCACCTCTTCACCCAAACCCAATCTAAATTCTTATTAGTGAGGCATTGGATGGAGTTTACTTTGTGAGTATGACATGGAGATAGAACATGTGAAGGGGAAGGAGAATGTGGTTACAGATGCTCTCATCAAGAGGAGACATGTGAGTATGGCCACTTCGGTGGGTATAGATTTATGGAGCAGGATTCTTCAAGCAGCCTTCCTCTCGACAACTTCTACATTACGATTCGAGTAGAGATCGAGTCCAACAGACCCCTTGATGGGAATTTTTATGGTTTCTCACTAGAGGAAGATGGTCTCTCAAGGCATAGAGGTCATCGATTTATGTTCCCAGAGATGGAGGCTTGAGGCAGGACATCTTGACAGAGGCACATCGTGCACCCTATTCAACCCATCCTGGGGTGAAGAAGATGCACGCAACCTTGAGATAGTTATACCACTGGAGAGGACTTTATAGAGACGTGGCTCAGTTTGTGTCATGCTATTTAGAGTGCTAGAAAGTGAAGGCCGAGCATCAGCATCCAGTTGGCCTTCTCTTTCCTCATGCTATATCGGAGTGGAAATGGGACACCATTTCCATGGATTTCATTGTTGGGCTACTGATGTCAAGATATCACCACGACGCCATCATGGTCATGGTTGATAAATTGACAAAAGTGGCTCACTTTTCATTGGTGAAGACCACTTATATAGCTAGTGTGGTGGCACGTGTCTATTTGGATGAGATTTTCATGTTACATGGGATTCGTGAAAGATCATTTGTGACCATGATCCTTTGTGTACACTTCCCATTTCTGGACTACCATGCAACATGCCCTCGGGAGAGGATTAATTTTAGCACATCTTATCACCCCGAGACTGATGGACATACCGAGAGGGTGAATCATATTTTGGAGGACATGCTTAGGATGTACATGATGGATCATCAAAGATGAGATGGGAGATATCGTACTTGGTGGAGTTTTCCTACAATAATAGTTTTTAAAGTTCTATAGGCATGGCTCCTTTTCAGGCCTTGTATGGTAGAGAGTGCAGGACACCCCTTAACTGGGATAGGTTGGAGGACATAGTATCTCTTGGACCAGCCCTTTTGTAGGAAATGGAGCAGCAGGTAGTGATGATTAGACAGAGACTACAGGAGGCACATGATAGAAAGAAGAAGTACATTGATCAACATAGGACCGAACGTAATTTTGATGTGGGCATGAAGGTGTTCCTTCGTGTTAGGCCACATAAGATCCCTATCCATTATGGAAAAGGTTCTAAGTTAGCTCCTTTTAACATTGGACCTTTTGAGATCTTGGAGCGTATCGCCTTTTGGCTTACCATCTAGCTTTTCCACCCAGCTTGTCTCATGTACATGATGTGTTTCATGTTTCTATTCTTAGGAGGTACATTGTAGATCCTTCTCATGTGTTGGATTGGACCTCTTTTAGGTGCAGGATCAAGGGGCAGGTGATGGTGGAGCCCATCCGTATCATAGATCACAGGACCCTGGGCCTTCGAGGCAGAGAGATTGATCAGGTATGGGTACAGTGGGATAGATACGATGAGACTGCAGCCACTTGGGAGGATGCCACCATGTTACGAGTGTAGTTTCCACATTTGTTCCAGTGACTTCCAGGAGGAAGTTGAGTCTAAGGGGAGGGGGATGTAGTGCCCACTTTCCTTTGACACTTTTAGATACTGATCTTGACATTTTGATCTTATTTTGGACATTATTATGTTTTGATTTATTATGATGTGTAGATGTTAGACCATGGATTATTATGGATCTTGATTCATTTATTATGCATGATGATTATTAGAGACATTCTTATATGTGGATGATGATATATTGTTTGACATGGACATATTATAGATGTTGTTTGGACATGTGACATTGGGATATTGTGAGTAGATCTGAGTATGGAAATTATTGGATGATGACATAGTTGCAAAATTAAATTTAAATGAGGATGTTGAATTTGTGATATTGTTGTGATTTATATTTGATCTTGAGATGTTAATTATATCATTTTGGATGTTCTGATATGGCCACGAGGTGAAGGAGGTATTTTTATTTTGTAGGTTAAAATATCACAACAATGTTGGGACTGGAGACAACCATATTAGAATTCCTGGATGAATTCAATGAGTCACCATGGCAAATCTATATTGTTTGAGTGTTGTGTTTGTTAGGGATTCCCATGGGGGAATCACCTTTAAAATGTGACCAAGGGATTTTTTGTTTGGTTTTAATGTGTTCCTTTTTTTTAATGTTTGTATGTGTTTAATTTGTGATGTGTTACCCCCTTTTCTTTAATTATTATGTGATTGAGCTAATATTGTAAATAACCATGTATTAAATAAATAAATCTAATATGTCATAGGGATGTAATAAATGAAGTTGTTGATATTAAATGCAATGTTGTAAGAGATAATAAGAATGTGTAAGAATATGTAAGAGAATATATGATAGATTTTGGAGTGTAAGACACTTCATCCCTTGGGAATTCGAATTTGTCCTTGGGGGCTATTTTTGGAGGCTTGTGGGACAAGTCAAACTTGTCCCACACCTTAAAATTAATTACCAACCATACCTATGGTTTGGAGGTTAAATTAGACCTTTTTAATGTTTTTTGAAATGATTATTGTAAGTCTTAATTACACTTCTCTTACATGCTTTAAATTTCTCCTTTTGGGGTATGGGTTAATTTTGGAGTGTGTAAGTTGATTGTCTTTTATTTATTGTGATTAATTTAATGATGTTGAATTTTATTTTGGGGTTGAGGAAGAATGATGTGGCATCCCACATGGAATCCACATCACCCTCTTCTCTTCCCTCTCCTTTAAAATGTGAACTCTTTGCTTGTTGTGGGTTGTTGAAACTTTGCGCATTTCCTCTTGGGTGAATTTCTTGCTGTTTTGGGAGCTCTTGCTTGTGAAGGAGATTGAAGATCATTTGCATGTTTTTTGTTTTTGTTTTTCGACTGTTTTGGGCATTGAAGAGCTTTGTTGTCATTGGAACAAAATCCATTATGGAGAGGTAGGAACTTGCACCTTTTATATGCTTCTTTCCTCCTTTATGCATGTAATGAAATGGTGATTGTTTTATGTGTTGTTGGCTGGTTGGTAGATGCTTAGGTTATGGTGTAGGAGAAGGCTATGGGGATTTCATTGGGGGGCATAAGAGAATGCCAATGGCATCAGCTTTATTGTGGAGGGAGTTTGGGATTGGGATCCACCATGGAAAATAAATAGCTTGCATTTCTTACTCTTGGGGGGCATAAGGGAGAAACTTTGGGGGGGGCATAAGGAGGAAGTTTGGGGGGCATAAGGGTATGGAAGATGATATATTTTGGTGGGTTTAGGTGGATTCCCATTTCCCATTGGGAGGCATAAGTAGTTCCCCATAGATCCTTGCTCTTGTTTTGGCTTGCTTGATGAAGCCTCAGTCTTGTTTGTATTTTTTAATGTAGTTGGGAACTACATCCTTCTTGAAATGTGTTTGATTGTGAAAATGTTGCTTGTGTGTTTGTGGAAGCCATCATGTTGCCATGTGTTGGATTCATCTCTTATTTCAATATGGTTGGGGCTTGGGGTTCAATGAGGAAAGATGGCTTCTCCTTTCTCATTGGATATCTTGGTTGGGTGGAGAGCGTTTCCTTTCCCCCTATTTTGTTGTGATCCTTTGGAAGATTGAAGAAAATCAACATGCTGTTGTTTTGGAGCAAAAGAAATACACAGTTTGATAGTCCATTCTTTTGAGCAAGTTCATTATAACCCTTCCCACGTTGAAGTGGATGAATCGTATTAGTATTTATAATGGAAAAGCACTTGTATTGAAAATGAAAGATTGAAGTTTGATATGTGAAATGTAAAAGTTATAATCTATTCTCTGTTTGGAAGAATGTGAAAGAATGTGATATATTTTGTATACTGTATTTGAAATCAAAAGAAAAGAAGAGTTGTAAAGTTGTTGTTGGAATTCAATAAAAGAGGTGCATTTTCTTCTCAAATTATATTATTGTGTTGAAATGGAATTATGCTGTGATGAAATGAAATCTCGGTTTGGAAGGAAAACATGTATAAGGAAAAAGACCATATTTTATTCTTGGAATTAAATTGAAAATTGGAAACCAACTTTTCTTATAGGTTGGAAATGGATGTTGTTTGAATCAATGGAAGGTATTAGATCGGATTTGAATGTCTTTTCATATTTGGAGGATGTAAAATGTTTAATAACCTTGAAAGTTTGATCTCTATTTTGTTTATTTTAAATATGGAAATCGATTTATCAAAGAAATGTACAATTTGAATATTCCTTATGAGCTAAGTAATGAAACATTACAATCTAGATATAATAAGTCCCAATGAACTCAATTTGACTTCAATACTTAATAAATACCCTTCAACACTTTATAAAATCAAATTTGAAACTCACAAACCGTTTGTTTGTCTAATGTTGGAAAAATATCAATTGCAAATCAATCGACCAATTGAACGTTGAAAACTCTCTTAAACCTATCCAAGAACAAGTCTCCATGTCCCAATTGACGTGTTGAGAAAGAAGAAGATCAAAATTTAACAAAATTTTATAAGTGGGAAAATCGCCAGTTTGCTTTTAAAAGCCTGCAGTTTGTTTTCTCCAAATTGGCCATTCAAAAAATAATAATAATAATCTAACTGTTTAAAATTCGAAATTTGACCTTTGGAAAAATCTCCCCAAAAAAGTATGTTGCCCCTCGCCACCCCACAAGCAATCAGATGTTGCCACGTAGCACTTCGGAGGGGCGGACTCATTTTAAAACTTAACTTTTTGAAAATTTTCCCATTCTTTCCCGCAACCCCGCACTACAGCCAATCACGTGATGGCACGTGGTAGTTTTGGACTCGGTGAGAGTGCGGAACTTCTTTTGAATTTGAAATTTTAACCTTTTAAAATCTCAAATTCCTTGAGCGCTCTCGATGACCCACTGAGTCATGCGACCATGGGGTGTGACACGTGGCATGCATGGGTGCCACATGGCATAAAGAAATTTCCTTGGGCGGAAGCACGCACGCAACAAGGAAGATTTTCCTTGTTGATGCATGCTCAAGCGAAGAGAGTTGACATGCTTCAAGGGAAAGAGTTGATGCGAAGGTGTTGACATGCGACAAGAGAGGCTTGTTGACGACGTTAAGGGGAAATTGTTGACGTGTGACAACCGGTGGTTGTTGACGTGCATCAATAGGAGGTGTTGATGCGCCGCAACAGGGGTTGTTGACGCGCATCAAGAGAAAATGTAGAGTGCTCCTCCTTAAGAAAATGACATGCAAAAATTGGAATCTGAAACTGGTCTTGATAGTTAGCCTTAAGCTTGGTGGTGCTAATCTGTCACCAGTAACCTTGTTGTTGTTACCCTTAAAACAAAAAAATATTCCTTAATTTTCCTATTAATCCTAGTTTGTTTCTTAGGTCTCAAGTGGTTGTTTGAAGTGGGCATTACAATTACTATCAAACTCTCTAGAAATATACAAAACCGTAATATTTATCAAATTTGTAACAATACAAAAATGTAAAATAGGCCATTTAGATATCATATTTATTCTACTCAAATTAAAAATAACCATATAGATTATCGATAAACTTAAAATGATATTGTTGATATTACACAATGTTTCTACAATATCATTTTTTATGGATACAATTTGACTAAAACACCATATTTCTAATAGTAATTCATAGATTTAATATTGAAGTGAGCGTGGGCTGTATTTTGAAAATTTTAAAATCTTAATTATCTTTGAAATTTTAGGATAGTGTGGATTATCCACAATTATTAACTTGCTAATAAAAAGTTCTCACTAGTATTTGAAAATTTCACTAATGTGATTTTTTTCAATTTGGTTGGTTTGGAGTCAAGAACTAAAGATTAAAAAAATATTTTGAAAATTTTAGCAAACTATTCACAAATAATATTTGGTTGATTATGTGGATTATTCACAACAATTTTTGCAATTGGGTTGCTACAATTTATATATTTTTACCTTTTTCATTATTATTATTACTAGTTCTCGTAGTTAGATTATCAAAACTAAATTTTATTAGATTTTGTTAATATAAAATATCTATAATCAGTTGTTATATTGGGTGAATTGAATTCCCCTCAATTCATATATTTTACATTTTTCTGATAAAACTAAATCAAATTTTTAGTGATGTAGATTTTAATAAGCTTTGTTTGAACTTTAGAAGTGGAACAAACTAAATGGAATCATGATACCTTATTTTGGGGTTGTTTAGACAATTCATGATTCTAGTTTCAAAAGTCCTATTATTTTTTAAACCACAAGGAGAAAATGTGATTTATCTACTATAGAATTATAAAAATGGATATTCCACATTTCTAAAATCTCGAATATTACAAAATTGTGGAATATCTACATGGTATTTATAAAAGTTATTCATTCAGTGTTGATAATTCACATTTTTTCCACAAAACCATTATTTTGTGGATAACATTGTGGATACATGAGCCTACTTCTAGTAGTGCATAGTCTCAAAATTTGGTAGACAAGGATCAAACAACTTCCCAATATATATCCCCGAAAAAGAATTTATGTGTCAATCCAAAGTTGATGTGTTTGCATCCTCCTCCTTTCTCGCAAATAACATGGCTTAGAGTTGCTTGAGTGCTTTGTAGGTCCTCTTTCCTTGTGATTATTTGCATGCATGTTGATTTTTAGTAGTTGTAATGCATAGTACATGACACTGGCACATGAAATTAATGGTAACATAAACCAAAAGCTCGAAATTCAGATGGAAAGGGAACAAAGAGAAAATTACCCACTTAATTCTCGATATCATTTAGTTAGAATTTGCAAAGGTTGTCACGTGACAAAGATACATGACATAGTGAATAAGAAGATATTAGACATCTTTGAAGACCATACATAGAAACCAAATTGTTATTGCAGTATTTTTAAGCATTTTGTAAATACCTTTGCAAGCATTCCCATTTTCTTCCACATTTTACCTACACGCTGACAAGACCATTACCAACAAATGCATAAGAGGCCAACCCTAATGTGGTTATTATACAATGATAGATGTTTTTTTTCTTCCTGTTAATCATGGAGGTTACTAGACACCATGAGGACAACAGGGAACATAAACATATTTGGGTGAACGAGTCAAAGAACCTGCGTGTTGTCCTTGGCTTCCATTGCTTCAAATTATACATAAGAAGTCAAATGTTCAAGCCCAACAATTAATAAATTAATTTAGCAACAAAGTAGTGGCACTTCCCCCGATTGATGAGGCCACCGCAACACTCAAACTCAAAGGCTAAGACTGAAAAAAATAAACAGAGTACCTTATTTACCTCAAAGATGAATATTGGCCGCAAAACAGTCCAAATTGGTGACAGTGGTGGAAAAACAAATCCTTCACCATCAGCAGCAGAGTCTAAGAGTTTGTGGATGGCAAGGAGACATCCTAACTGCTCGCAACAAACTTTTTTCTCGTTGTGGAAGGGTTTCGAGCACACGAATCTCTATTTATGCCACATGGATCGAAATGTTGATCCATGGTCCATCACGATATAAGTTCTTATTTTGTGCGTACTTTTGTAACAAGGCTTCTCCGGACTTCTCACAGGTATGTTCTTACTTCCTTTACACTACTTGAATTTCATTCAAATAGCATAAAGGGGGAAAATGTAGACACAAAATCATGCACATATTACTATTTTACTATACCACCAAGTATGTTGTTATATGTATGGATCTTGAGTAAGAAAAGTATTCACTAGTGACACACTCCTTAGTCCATTTGTTTGCTTTGGTTGTTTCTATTGTCTTTCTCTGTGAGAAATTAACTTCAGATTATAGATTGAATTTTTACAAATGAGACAATTTCTCTCGTGAGAAATTAATAAATTAAACTTTAAAACTTTGGTAAGTACAAATACATGTCTATCTAACAAAGGTGTTTTTTCCTCAAGTTGTTTGGCAACCATAAAAATTGATGGCATAATTTTAGGGATGCAACCTCAATTCATTAAGAGAATTTGACATCCAATGAAGTCTCTTTTTAGTATTGTTTGAGATTTGTACTTTGGTGAATGACATATCACGTGGAATTTGTGTTTTAAGGGATGACTAGATATCCAATAAGATTTGTACTTTGATAAATAGAAAACCAACCTCATTTATTTTTATGTATTTTGGTGGAGGACAAACCTCATCTTTTTAGTATCCCCTAACCCCGGAAGATAGCGTGACAAACATATTTTATCACGATTTGTACCAATTAAACTAAAGTACATGTATTATAAATTCAAATATGATTTTAAATATAATATAAACAGCAGAAACATTTAACCCACTTGGCCACTAAAATAAGAGGCCTAGTTTACTGAGATGTCGTGAATTTCCTTTATTTGTTGTGTTGATGGAGAAGTAATCGGAATTGGAACAACCGCTCAGATGTGTTTGTACATAAAACCATTGGAATGGTTTGTGAAGGGTTGTATAACCGAGTATTTTAATGCACAAAACAATATTTCAATATACATGAGTGACTTGAATTTAGAAAACCAAGTGGGCATTTTTCCTGAGATCCAACATACTCCATCCAATACTACAAACAGATAAGAACACTAATTCCTATGAATTTTCATATACATTTTGCTGGAGCTACAATAATAAGAAGAATGAAAATTTTGAATGTAGCATTACCCACACTCAAAAATATTAATATGAACCCAACCTCATCTATTTTTGATTTCTCTTCAGATAAAAATCATCTAGAATTCAAAATGTATTTTATTCATCAGTATAAACTGATTCACAAAAAAGTGAGTGGATGAATCACACTCCTCACAAGTACTCTACCAATTGGACAATAATGGAAGGAAAAGTACGGCCACAACGATGAACTTAAGATGAAAAATATAGTGCCCTAAGATAGGTATGAGTATGGCCACAACAAGTGGACTTAAGATGAAAATAGTAAATGGCTCCCCAAAGAAGGGACAAATATAGCCACAATGGTGGAATTTGGAAAGAATAAATGGTTTCTCAACAGAGAAAAAAATATGGCTACAAAAATGGACTTCGGATGAAAATGAATGACCACAATGGTGGACTTTGAAATGAGAGTATGGTGCCCAAGAGAGGCATGAGTATGGCCACGAACTTAGACTTACGATGAAAATAAATGGTCCCCAATAGAGGGACAAGTATGGCAACAAAATTGGGCTTAGAATGAAAATAAATGGTCCCCCAAGAGAGGGATAAATATGGCCAAAATGGTGGACTTTGAATGAGATTGAATTGTCCCTCTAGGGGAGGACAAATATGGTCACAAAAGTTGACTTTACATGAGGTGATAGATTTGGACGAGATCAATTTGAATTAGATTGGATAGGATAGATTGGATGAGATTAAACAAAGCAATGTCAAAAGTGAAGTCCCCCAGAGTCAAGGATGTTGTTTAGATAGGAGATGAGTTAATGCAGATGGTATGCTCAAAGAAGAGGGGAGAATGTCCCCCTAGCGAAAGATATGATATTGTTGTGCAAAAATTTGATGTGGATGAGTTAGTGGATGTCGAAAGAGTTTGGATGGGATTGTCTTGAATATTGATTGGATGGATGGTCGAGGATCACAAGGTCGATTGGAAAGAAAAAAATATCAATGAACAAGGGAGGACCTTCCTTAGGAGGAATGTCATGTGCATGAGAGATGCTAAGGGATGATGTGGATGAAGGGGCCTTAGGAAAACCGATGGATGGGATACGAATTGGATTGGTTTTGGATGGAGAAGGATGCTACCCTCAACGAGGAAATAATCTTTTTCAATAAGGTTATGGATGATCATCGAAAGGCCTTACAATTCTCAATTTCATGACCCGAAGCACGATGATGATAAAAATTGTGATTGAGCCACGAGGGTTTCTTACCATGAGGATCAAAAGGTCTTATGGGAGGAAGCATGATGGAGGATACTCAAGTTAAATTTCAAAGGATATCCGTGTAGGATCCGATTGAAGTGTCATGGGAAGGTAACTCTTGTGGGTTTTGATGGGATATTTTGACTTGGATTTAGAGGAGGAATGGATGTAGATTTTTTTGGGTAAATTAGATATCTTGAAAGACGAATCAATTTTGGGAGGAGCGTTAGATTGTTTGGATTTGGATTTATTATTATGAGATGTCTTAGATGAAAATCCTAGCACTAAAATAGACAAGGGTGCTCCTAGAATGGATTTTGTGGCATTGGATTACCGAGGGCGGTAATATTTAATTTCTTACGAGGATGCATAAGAGACTTTTGGGGATTTGAACTAAGATTCCTAGATTTTGATCGAGAGGATTTATCCTCAAGGGGATGACTATAATCTCAATCGAGGTTCTAGATTTTGTGTTGTAGGGGTGATTGGTAATGGAGGAAGAGTTTTTTGGATCATGCGATTGATGAGATCTATACGAGATGTGGATTGTGTTTATTTTGGATTGGTTGATGTAAAAACAATAGATGTTGGAGGATTAAGTATAGTAGATGGGTATGAGATATGCGGTGTGGTCATAAGAAAAGATGTAGGTACCGAAGGTATGAGAGGCATGAGTTTGTACAAAGTTTCTAACGCACCTGAACAACCGCACGGTGGATTTCGTCGGTTGATGAAATCCTCGATAATTCCACCCGGTAGGATGATATTTTAGATGTGTTGAATTTTTTTTTGAGTTTTAGGTTGTGTGTGATAGTGTGAGATACAACAAGTTAACCCCTACTTAGACTATATGATCAAGCAGGATGTAGAAAATAAAGGTTCTTTTTAACCCAAATCCAAATGTTAGATTTCAATGAGGAAACACACAAGAAATGGAATTATGATGAAGAAAGGATTAAATAGGAAAAATGAGGAATACATGGATAAATATTTTCCTTTTTATTTGAACTTTAGCAAAGAGAAATCCAAGCGCCAAACCAACACAAGCAAACAAAAGTGAAGCGTTGCTAACCGCAATGTTAGTAGAAGACAAAAGACACGTAAAAACATAACGAAATGCAAGGGATCACCTAAAGGGTGGTCCCACCAAAGCGATGCTTGAATGTTGTGTTATTTTATCATTCATTTCAATTAAATGAGTTAGCTACTAAAGAAATTAAACAACTCGTAACATGGAGGGTTTATAGTACCTCAAATACATGATAAACATGGATGGATGGGCACCAAGTAATTGATGTTTGTTGTGACTTGATAAAAATGCAAGTAAGAAAGATGAAAAGGGGATTGATTGGATAAAATATACAAGGGTTTCCCAAAAATCCAGCTCCAAGAAGTATTACCTTCCTTTCCCAGTGATGTCAACCCCATTTGATAAACAAAAGTGAATTAAAGGATGGATAAGCAAATAACATGTAGAAATAGAAATACTATCGAACTGAAAGTAACTAAGATTGATCTAAGTACTGATCTAATATGAATAAATGTAAACTAAATAATACAGGTCCTGGTCGACGGTGACCTAAACTATGTATAAACAGTCGATGGCGACACCGAGAGGATGGATCTGAAAATTAAGATGAATATGTAGACTCGCAAAGTGTCCGCATAAAACTTGAAGGTAATGTAAGCTCAGTAAATGTGTAAGTGACATACAAAAAGGAACATGAAGTAAATTACAATAGGAAATAGCATAAAATAATAATAAAGGAGGATTGATTGTAAACCGGGTCTGGCCGGGTTGATGGCATCACTGGGTGGTGTAAGATAAAATTTAATGTAGCAGAGAGATAGAACAATGGTTCTAGTATGATGAGGCAGAAATATGACAGAGATGGGTATTAGAGAAGGATCTAGGATAGAAAGTTTAGTGAAAGAAGGTTGGGTCGATGGCAACGGCAGGTGGTCGATTTCGACAGTGATCGTAGAAAATTTGGACAAGGCCAAGGTCAAAAGGATGAGATGTATGACCCGTAAGTAAAGAAGCTGGAATAAAAGACGGTAATGGAGCTTTGGGCATTGCTGAAGATGATCTAGTCCTGCAAAACGTTAGATGTAAGAAAAGCAACGATAATATGATAATAATGAAGTAAAGAAATAAAAATACGATAATGATCTCACGAAGGATGATCATGAGTGATGCAAGCACATTCAAAGGAGGTCCAATAGTCCTCAGAATCTGTTGTAGGAATGCTAAGGTACGAGAGTCGTTCACAAGTCACAAGAAATATCCAATATTCACATGCATCGATGATTATGGAAAGGTTTGAAGTCATTTTTATAGGGTCGAAAGTGATTGGGTGGTGGTCGTCACGACCACGGGAAATTTCCTAATGGGGTGGATTTTTGTGTTTTAGACGGGATTTCAAGTTTTTAAGGATGAGAAAAGTGCTTTAAATCTTGTGGGCGGGATTAGGTTTTATAGGGATGATTCATGGGTAGTTAGGGGTTAAAGATAGGTAGGAAAAAGTGGAGGGATTTTGACTTAGGATAAAGCATCCTAAATAGAAAGTTGATTAGGGAAATTTAAGGGATATTAATTAATTAATAAGGATTAATTTATGAATAGGAATTAATAAGAATAAAAGATGATGGGATAATAAGTGTGAATTTTATTAAATAAAGGAGGGATGTATTTAATTAAAGGGGTCTAAGCTAAGACCATGGTAAAATATGTGCACATGGGCAGAAAAAGATAGGGATACCAAATTCAAGTGTCTACAAGGTGCTTCTTGAGCTTCATAATAAAATCCCACTGAGTTAGCAAAGTGTCACTTTGGAGGATGGAGGCAAATGGAGGTTGGAGGTCAATTAGCAACCTCTCATCGCCGCAAAACAATGGGGGTGAAAAAGGTTTGGTGACATATTATTATGTAAGAATGTAAGTTAGTAAATTATAATTATTGGGGTAATTATTATTTATATGTATGTTAGTAATTTTTCATAAGTCTGTTTTATATAAAATAACTATAAAAATATATTTGTTAAATGAGTTTCAACAATTCACGTTAATAGAGTTGGGAGAAAAATGCGTGGAAGGAGTAGTTAGAGCCACATCCTAAAATATAGGAATCATATTTCTATATGTATGGTTTGTATTTTAAAGTGAAATGAATGAATACAAATTATTATTATGTGTTAAATTATTCTTCTGATGTGATCTTTGTAAATCTCTTCCGATCTTCCTCCATAGACAATATGTTGAACTAAAATGATCCACCTAAAACCTCTTGGAGCATATTATGACTCATGAGGATATTTGTAGGCATCATGATGATCCATAACCATGAATCATATCTTGGGAATGGCCTAAAATAAACAATATCCATAAAACTTAATGTGTTTGCAAGAAAATCCAATTCTACAATGATTTGATTCCTTTTGTTGCAAGAAACAAGTAAATATTTTGTTTTGGACTTAATCCTTGAGAAAGCATTGAAACATGCCCATGAGATCAGTAGCAAGGGTTGAAATTAAACTACCATTTATTCATAGATCATGTTTTTCCTTGGGACCATTGTAAAAACTCATTTTTGGTTTCATAACTTTCTTCACTCCTCCACTTATGTTTGACCGGGCCATAAATGGAAAATTAGCTCGAAATAATCTTATAGAAGATGATAGAAAACTTCAAAAGCATCTAAGATAAATTGGGGAGTCATTTGATCCGACCTTTCAGCTACATATGCCTAAGAAATTTGTCATGAATTTCTCATAGATAACTTAACCATTCTACTCAAAACTAGGCTCGATGTGTAGCTCTTTTAATTAACTTTCTAATTGTGCTAGCCACTTACTATTTGGAAATCTTAGTCGAAATATATGAGTTAAAAATCAGGCCTTTGTTCACCACCTTTTCTCCAATTGTGACATCCTCAAGCTCATTTTTACACTAGGTGAAACCGTCAAATTTAACCTTGAGAGGCACACATTATAGTGAATATTAGAATTCAATAATTTCTACCAAATATTGATCCTACCACTTCTCTTCAATCCATGATTTGACACTCGATAGGGTGAAGAAGCAAGGTCCAATTTTTTTAGATGATGAAGGGTACCGATCTCGCCATGTGTTGAGAATTTCCATGTGTCCTCTAGCGGTGTTCTATAAATTTTAAAGGTTGGACTCACAATTTTTGATAGTGTAGAGCTTTGATGAACTTCACATGCACTCCCAAACACATGTCACTAATTAGTAATTTGTAAATTTTGGAGGCAAGGATTAAGCCTTAAAACATTTTCATTCACCGATTGCTCCCACCCTTATTTTATGCCACATGTCAATTATGCCACTTCTCTCTCATCCATATATGGATCTTGAGTAAGATAAGTATTCACTAGTGACACACTCCATAGTCCATATGTTTACTTTGGTTGTTTCTATTGTCATTCTCTATGAGAAATTAAATTCATATTGTAGACTGAATTTGAACAGATGAGACAATTTTTCTGTAAGAAATTAATAAATTAAACTTTAAAACTCTGGTAAGTACAAATGCATGCCTATCTAACCGTGTGTTTTTTCCTCAAGTTGTTTGGCAACCATAAAAATTGATGGCATAATTGTAGGGATGCAACCTCAATTCATTAAGAGAATTTGACATCCAATGTAGTCTCTTTTTCGTATTGTTTGAGATTTGTACTTTGGTGAATGACATATCACGTGGAATTTGTGTTTTAAGGGATGACTAGATATCCAATAAGTTTTTTTACTTTGATAAATAAAAACCAACCTCATTTATTTTTATGTATTTTGGTGGAGGACAAACCTCATCTTTTTTAGTATCCCCTTAAATTTATACCTTTGATTTACATAATTTATAATATCAAATAGAGTTATATCTCCTTGTTGAGTTATACCTTGGAAAGATGTGATAAACATATTTTATCATGATTTGTACATAAAACCATTCAAATGATTTTAAATATAAAATGTGAAACATTTAACCCACTTGGTATAACCGAGCCTAGTTTTTAAACCGCCAAAAAAAATTTCAATATACATGAGTGACTTGTAATTAGAAACTAAGTGGGAATTTTTCCGAGATCCAATATACTCCATCCAATACTATGGGATAAGAACACTAAAACCCGTGGATTTTTATATACATTTTGCTTAAGCTACAATAATAAGAAGAAGGAAAATTTTGAATGTAGCATTACCAACAATCAAAAATATTAATATGAACCCAGCCTCATCTATTTTTGATATCTCTTCAGATAAAAATCATCTGGAATTCAAAATGTATGCTATTCATCAGTATAAACTGATTCACAAAAAAGTGAGTGGATGAATCACACTCCTCGCAAGTACTCTACCATCATTGTAACCAGTTGGACAACAATGGATGGTATCCAGCAGAGCTTTTATTTCCCCGAAGGTGGGAGAGGAAGGAGAGAGAAAGACCTTTGGTGGAGGGCAATGAGAGAGAGGGAGAAAGAGCTTTGTTGGAACACTTCTCATAGATGAGTGTACTGCAGGCATCTTGGGGGCGCTTTTCTACTAAGCCCACCACGAAATACACTACTTCAACTTGATTATTGTCGATTCTATACCACCACTTATCACTTGGACAAGCCATATTTTGAACCTGTTAAATACAGAACACAATGGGGCTGCAGCACATCCTTATACTCAATCACAATGACACCCACAAGCCTGTATTTACAACCTCCATTAATATTCAACTCCAGAACTCGCTCCTGCTTTAACCTTCCCTTGAGGCTGACATTCTCCACACTTATAAACAGTGTCTGTGGGAGAGGTGAGATTGTTATTTTGGTTGAGCATTTTGGGTTACAGCTGCATGATTTACCGCCCAAATTGAAATTAAATATTTCTGCAATTGTAAATTGCTCTATGAGTGGAGTGAGAAAGTTGAGAGGGGTCTGAAATATCTTGATCAATAGGCCTGTGGTGTTTTGAGTGTAGAGACTACGGGCACAGTGAGAGCAAGTTACCCCAAATTCGTATTCCCTGCACAGAGAATCACCCAAGCCTTTGACACAATCTTCTTTTCGCAGCTCATCCAATAAGAGACCGATACAACCATTTTTACCAGTAGGATAGGACCAGTGGGAAACCTGGGAATATCGGCAATAAATCTTGATCCTTTCAATCTCTGTTGAAACAAGAAACGTATCAGGTGTGTGAAGGGTGCGTTGAATGGCACATGATGAGAATCAGGGTTGCCTTTCTGCAGCAAGGGCTTGAAAGCCTTTCTCATGCCTTTCATTGCCAATATACATTGCAATGTCACGCATGAATACCCACTCTCATCCCCATTCTCAATCCCTCTGCATTTAAAATGTCCCATATCTATTTATTTCCATTCTTGCTCTCTAACTATTTCTCTAACAAAAATCTATTACCACAAAAATCTTGTTCTCTAACAAAAATCTATGCCACAAACAAATCTTGCTCTCTAACTATTTCTCAACAAAAATCTATTGTCACAAACAAATCTACTGTAACACCGCTCTCGCTCTCGCTATTTATCTTACCCTTGACTCTGTCTCAACAATCTATAAATAAATCTCTCAAACTTCTAATTTTAGCTTCCATGCTTTTTTTCCCTATATTTAACAACTCTTAAACTTCTAATCTTAGCTTCCACGTTTCTTCCTTTTTCTTTTTTGGGTTCTAATTCTATATTTAACCCAACTCTTAAAATGGAATTGAAGAAAATTTGTGAGAGTTGGTTATATCCATTTTATTAAGATGGAAATTATTTCAATGATTGATTTTTATTACTTTAATATTGTTATTGTTTAGGGATCTAAAGAGTATCAATCTAGAATGTCTCCACATATATTTTGATTTTGATAAAGTTTTCAAATATTTTCACCCTTTTAGAATAAAGAAGAAACCATATTTGCAATAAGCGATTCAAGGTAAAGTACGATCACTCATGACATGGTCATCAAATTTTTTTGAGTTTTTACTATTCAAGTTGGGAACGTTGATAATGGTTTTGGACATCCATAAAAATGTTAATTACGTTTTAGACATCCTAATCCGATCGTCATCATTTTCTTAGGTTTTTTCACTCTCACTTCTAAAAGCACATTTCCAATATCAAATCGTAATATTTGCTAGTAATATTTGATAAATATGAATTTAAATTAATGTAAATTTAATCACAATTTTGTAGAGCCAAAAAACAAAACAAGTATAAATGCAGATGCAATCACAATTTTGTAGATAACCACCATAAATAGGCACTGGAAAAAAAAGTCCAGATAACAAGCACCATTCTATAGATAAACAACATAAATGACAACGTAAAAAGTCCAAATTTATAGGAAAAGGAAACCTATTATGTATTTGTGAATATATATACATGTGTATGAGGGTATGTGCATACATGAACACACATTTATAAGACTAGCATTTTTTTCACAATGACTTTGCCATTATACCCTTTATTGATGGACCCTTGTAGGCATCTATGAAAAATGCAAAAGATGTAGATGTGGAAAGTGGTGTGAACCAATAATACACTACAACTAACCATAACACATTGCAATCAAACCTAAAAAACAAAATTGGCATAAATCAATAAACCAGACTTAATATAATCAAGGGGGATTAAGCCCTAGGCAGACTAGGCAATTGCTTAGGGTGGCAATAGTTAGGGGCACCTAAATCTAAAAATTTTCATTATTTTTGTTATTATTAGAACTTAACATTACTATTATTTACCTTAATTTTATTGATATTATTATAAAGTAACATAAATTTCATGCATACACATAAAATATGTTATAATATTTTTGCAAGTAAAAATATGTATATTTTTAAGCTCATATGACTTTTTGGTATTTTTACTCTTTCTCTAATGTAGCTCTAGATAATTCAGTGTGAATTTTTTCTTAGAAAAGGTTCACGTATTTTTATAATGTCATTGGTGTAGCTAGTAGAGGCAAGTATAATTGAAGGAAAGAATGATTTAATTCTTTGTTCTTAATGTTTTGAGGGAAATGTTTCCTTTTATGGAGGAATTTGTAGGCTTGGTCCAAATACCACTCTTCACAAAACCATGGGAGCCTCCTAAGAAGTTTTATTGATTTGCAAATAAATGGTGCTTTGTTCATTTTGAGTCTCATCACCTACTTGACATTGGTAAATAAGATGAGTAATAAGCCTTGTATAAAAAATTATATTTGTTGCATTTTGAGCACCTCTTGTGATTAATTCTCTCAAGCCATCGATTATTACTTTTACTTATTTGAAAATTTTATAGAATAGTTTTATTCCTTTTGTATACCAATTTCTCTAAATTAGTGATTTATTATTATCCTTATACAACTTTTTAAATAAAATAAGGTATGTAGCTTTTATTTATTTATTTGATGGGAAAATTACCAACTAAAATTGTAAGAAGGGTGTCCACTTCAGTTACTACCTAGGATGCTCCTAACCTTTAATTCGGCTTTGAATATAATAACACTTGACAAAGTTCTTGTGAAAAGATGATAGTTATGTAAATGTGGGTTCGTGTGTACACAAACACTAATACACATGTATATATGTATATATCTTCACACATACATAATAGGTTTCACTGGACTTGTATTTCACTACTCTCTTGATGAGGATTATCTATAGAATTGCAATTAAATTTGTATGATTTTAAATGCGTATTTATCAAGTATCATTGGCTTAATGCATGTATTTTGATAGAGTGTGTACACATATATATACACACATGTGTGTGTATATGTTTATATATCCATACATACACGATAGGTTTCCTTTGCCTCGTTTTCTAGACTTTTTTTCATTACCTTTTTGTGATTATTATCTACATAGAAATATGCATTATTTTTTCAAGTATTTTTCATAAAATAATATATGTTATTTTAAAAATATTTTAACAACATTCAATATATTTTAGGGGTTTCATTTTTTCTAATTTATTTCAGGATACTTTTGGAATCAGGATTCAATGTTGTTGGTGAAAATAACATTTTTTTTTGGCAGGGTATGTTTTAAAATAAAACCATGAGAAAAAATTAAACAAATCTTAAACTATGAAATAAAACAAAAATTAATAAATTAGTGTTGTTCTGTCAAAGTCCCTGAAATGTTCGATACATTGCAAAAGTTGTGGCATGCTTTCCTCGAATGCTTTCCCTCAAAGTCCCTCAAATGTTCGAGACATTACTATAAATTAAACCCCAAAATTATATTGAATGATGTTATTTTAAAAATCATATATTATTTTAATGGTCATACCATGCCATCCCCAACAATAAGAAAACCAAAATATTTTAAATATTTGAGAAATATGAGTTTAAATTAATGTAGATTTAATCATAATTTTGTACATCCCAAAAACAAAACAAGTATAAATGCATATGTAATCACAATTTTGTAGATAACCACCATAAACAAGGAGCGGAAAAACAAGTCTAGATAACGAGCAACATCATTCTAGTCAAAATTCTCTCTTTTGGTTAATTTTGGCAAGTTTGTTTTGTGTAGTTGTATGTTAATGGCAATTGTCTATGGAATTGCATTAATTTTGAAAGTTATGTTTCTCAAGTACTTTCCAAACATTACAAGTATTCTGATAAACAAATATAAGTCAATAAGACTATCTAAATACATACATATAATCAAGTAATCCTTGAAAATTTTGACTTTAAAAATGCAAATGTAATCATATTATTTGAGATAATCCTCATAAACATGCACTAGAAAACAAGTCCAGACAAGTAAGCAAAGGAAACCTAGTTGTACCACTTAAGGAGCAATATCATTCTCATCAAAATATGACTTTAAATTAATGTATTTTTAATCACAATTTTTAGAGCCCAAAAATAGAAATGTATAAATGCATATGTAATCAAAAATAACCGCCATAAACAAGTAAGTCCGTATAATGAGCAATATCGTTTCGATCAAGATTCTTTGTTTTGGTTGATTTAGGAAACTTTGTTTTGTGTAGTTGTCTAACTTGTTATTCACTACATGTTAATGACGATTGTCTATGGAATTGCAATTAATTTTGAAAGTTCTATTTATCAAGTACTTTCCAAACATTGCAAGTATTTTGATAAAAAATATAAGTCAATAGGACTATCTAAATACATACATAAAATCAATAATCCTTGAAATTTTGACTTTAAAAAAATGCAAATGTAATCATATTTTTAGATAATCCTCATAAACATGCACTGGAAAATAATTCCAGACATGTAAGTAAAGGAACCCTAACTATGCCACTTAAGGAGCAATATCATTCTTGTCAAAATTCTCTGTTTGGGATGATTTTCTTAGGTTTGCTTTTGTATATCTATCTAACTTGTTTTTTAGAAAACAAGTCCAGATATGTAAGGAAAGGAAACCTAGTTATGCCACTTAAGGAGCAAAACAAGTACAAACACGTAAGTAAAGGAAGCCTAGTTGTGTCACTTAAGGAGTAGTATCATGATTTGAATTAGAGAAGTTGAATACCAATTCAACTAATGCAAATAATTATTGAGGCGAATACACACAGGAAATAATAATAATCAATTCTTTTCCTCTTTTACATGCACAATGCATTCGACTAATATATATTCATTACAATAGGAAAACTTCTTCATAAAAAATAGGAAGTCATCCAAACAAATAACACATTTAAAGATTTTATGGGTGTAACAAGATAACCAATAAACTATATGAATATATTGTTTATAACAATATATTTAATTAACATACTAACCATTTACTGCATAGTAATTTACTCTCTGGTAAATACTCATTTAAACACGAATTCCTAACATATCATTTTCATCTAAATTCTCTATTTGGGGTGATTTTCCCATATTTTATTTATGTATCTCTCTGACTTGTTTTCCACTACCATTTTATGATGATTATCTATGGAATAGAGTCAAGTATAAAATTTCTATCTCTCAAGTATTTTATAAACATTGTAAGTTTATTAACCTTCCTATGCTCCATCAAAATATAAATAAGTTCAATTAGTGCTATTGAGATTTATGTATTAATTTATAACATTTTTGACTTCTTAAACTTGATTGTAGTGTGTCATGGTTAGTTCTAACATGCTATTCAAGCATATCAATTATTTGATGTTGTTACGTGCCTAAAAATTCTAAAAAGTTACTTAATGTATTTAAAAGATATTATTATTGCAAAAACACTTTCCACATCAACACCTTCCACACAACTACTCAAAATAAAACTATGCTAAATGATTAAAAATATAGCCTTGATTGTCTCGTAAACTCATCTCACATAAATGACCCCTTACACGACAAATGACCACTAACAGAGAAGAGGTTTTTAGAGATAATCCAACAACAAATATTAACAAAATAAACCCCTTCTCATATTACACGTTATCAATTTCCAAACCCTCCTAACCCAACAAACATGTCCATGCCGTAATTAATTTCACATTTCCGTGCAAAGCAAGCCCCCCTCATCTAAATCCATACCCATGCTCTACGGATACACGATCACCTCTAAATACCTAACTCCTCTACGTGGACCTACTACACTCAACTATGGCCTCTATAACATTCACCATGGCCTCTCGCAACATTCACCATGGAATTTGCACTTATTTCTTCTCCGACGCCCTACAAACCCCTCTACCTTCTCTCTGCATATTTATGCTCACACAATGTCTTTTTCACGTCAAGGTTCCCGTGAGTTTATCATTTCCTCCTCCCTTCCAAACCCATCTACCTTCCTACCTATCCAAATATCTCCTTTTCCAAAGTACTTTGATGCCCTCCCTTGCTTCACCTCCTCCATCTGATCCCCTATCCCATATCGGACACCCATAGCCCTAACCATATGTGTTCACATCTTTCGGCATAATTAAAGGGATCTACTAAACATTGAGACTAAATGGATCCATCATTACTTATGACCCAAATATTAACCTCATATTTTCAAAGAGCATTGTTGACATTGTGATCATTACAAATAATGTAAGGGACATAAATACAAAATCAACTCTCTGTAGATGTAAATATGGCCTTGAATTGCTATGACCACCATTATGAGTTATTTTTTTATTAGGGGTAAATAGTTTTGAAGGGACTATACCCTGTTACAAAAAAGTGCTCAAAAGTCAAATAGAGCATTAAAAATAGACCATTTTGAAGGGATTATACCCAATTACAAAAAGGTGCCATAAATGATAATGCAATAAATACATCAAGTTTGGATCAGCATCCAGATTATACATGAATATATAACTATAATTATCCGAGAAACTATACAAAAGGATCAAAATAGTGACAAAAATGCAACAAAGCAACATGAAAACAACATCTTGACAACATCAAAATAGAAAACCAGAAGTAAGGACAGTCCTCTTCACTTGTCTTCTTTGTCAATCTTTGTCCTTACCTTCTACAGAGAGGTGAAGAGTGTCAAGGCAAAGTGACATGGGAAAGTTATGCATTTTGGAAGTTGATTCTTGACCGCCGTAATTATTTTTAATCTTCAAATTTTTGAATTATTTATGCTAACTAGTGATATTATGTAGGTGGAACATCTGGCCAATATTCCAACTACAAGATACCCTTAGTTAACATATTTTATTAATTCATAAATTAATCCTAAGATATCCATTTAATTAATCCTAATAAAGCACCTTAAATTTATCAATTTTTGACCAAATCTCCTCTCCCAAGTTTTGGCGCATTTTTCCAAGGCAAGCCAATTTACAACCAAGAAAATATCCACGAGAGAGGAGGGGGTGGTTAGCATCATGTGGACTTAGTACACACATTAAATGGAGGATTTGAAGGCTTTGATAAAGTCTAAAATTGGTAATATCCCATTATATGTGGGATTATTCCTCCATTTTTATGCTAAAATCCACTCATATGGATAAGAGAAAATCATGGGCTTTGGGAGGATTATTGGGAGATTTAAATGGGATTAAATTTACTAAATATACACTTAAGTGTGTATATATATATACATAGGTATATTGTGAATATAAGTACATATATATGTATATATATATGTACATATATATACATATATATATATGTACATATATATACATCTATATATATATATATGTATATGTTTATATATGTATATGTATATATATATATATATATACACACACACATATACATATATATACATATACATACATACACACACACACACACACACACACACACACACACACACACACACACACACACACACACACACACACACACACACACACACACACACACACACACATACGGGTATTTGTAAGGTTTGAAAAAGAATACACACAAGTGTATTATTATTTGATTGCAGAGATGGAATACGGAAGGTGGAATTTGATAGAGGAGGATTTTATTTTCTTACAGGGAATTTCTTCTATTGATAATCACCAGAAACATAGGTTTATTGTAAGCTTACTCGAGGAGTTGTATTTTTATTTTGAAGATTTTTAATTAATTGATCGGAACACTCGTAGAGTGGACTCGGGGACGTAGCCAATTGGTGAACCCGTAAACAAACTTCTGTGTCTCCATGTTTTATTTTCTTATTGCTGCAAATTTTATGCCATTGAGTATTAATTTGTGTGATTTTTTAATTAAAATTGCTGCATTTTGGATATAATTTGAGAGCAATTATTCGGTTAAATCCATTTCAAGTTACTGTGAAGTTTATTAAACTTGAATTTTTGGATCAGTTTGGTATCAGAGCCAGTGATCAAGGCTATAACATTATTTGGCACAAGCACAATATTGTATGTTAACCAGGTCCAGATCAAGGCATGGTGAAGGAGAACTTGTAGAGATTGATCTGGAAATTGGTACAAGACGTGCAAGCCAACAATCAAGTATGGGAATGGAAATGTCTGAGGTCAGAGTTTCAATGTGCTTTTTGCAGATGAAAACCATGGTTGAGGAAATGTATGAGGAACGTTAGAAGGTGAAGGAAGAGAAAATTCCTTCTTCTCCTTCCAAGAAATCCTCTTCTTCTACAACTGGTAACACCATTCCACACTTGAAATTAGATGTTAAATTTGATTTTCCCATTTATAATGGTGAGCTAAATGCAGAAAAACTAGACAACTGGGTCAAGCAGATTGAGATATACTACAGGATTCAAGAAGATTGAAAATGAGGAAGTAATAATCCAGTTAGCTACTCTCTGTATGGGTGGTACAACACTTATATGGTGGGAGAGTAAGATTCAGGAAGATCTCAAACAACATGGTAAGTTGATATCTTCTTGGAGTATTTTTGTGTCTGAGCTCAGGAAGTAATTTTATCCATTAGGATACATGCAACAAGAAACTATGGATTGGAAAAATTTAAGGAAAAATAAAGGACAAAGTGTGCAAGACTATACTCAGGAGTTTAGAAAGAAGGCATTGATGTTAGGAATTCCTCTTTACAGTCCTGAGACTCTGATTAAATATATTGGAGGTTTGCACAGTTATTTAAAACATATTGTTTTAATGTTTAATCCTTCTAACCTTGATGAAGTTTGTGTTCAAGCTACCCACATGGAAGCCAGGGGTAAGATGAGAAAAGAAGGATATGGGAAGAAGTCTCATAAGCCTTTTGAAAACAAAGACAAAGGTAAAGGAAAGGGTAAGACAAAATTCACTTCTATTGTGAAACAAGAAGAAGGAAAACCCTTCGTAACCATTGCAAGAAAAACCATGATGAAGCTAAATGTTGGAAGCTTCATCCAGAACTTAAACCAAAGAGGTTCTGGAATAAGAAAGAGAAGAAAGCTAATGTTGTGGTACAACATGACTTGGGATCGATTTGGGTGATGAAACAAAAGTGACTGCCATGGGTCTTCAAGGTTTTGTTTCTTCCTCTTCTAACACTAAACCTTCTATTATTGCTTCTTCTTCAAAAACTAAATCTAAATATGTTGAAAGGAAAAGAAATGAGTTGTTCCACATAAGAGTAATAGCTAAGCATACCAAAATAGACACTCTTTTTATAGTGGTTCACAAGCTAATTTGATTTCTGAAGAAGTTGTTAAAAAGTTGGGACTCAAAACTAACTTACATCCGAAACCATATCCTTTGGGATGGGTGTGTGATGATGTGAAATTTCAAGTCATGAAAACATGCACTTTGAGATTTGCTATTACTTCTAAATTTATTGATGAAGTAGAGCTAGATGTGGTTCCCTTGGATATTTGTGGAATTGTTTTGGGTAGTCCTTACTTATTTGATAGAAAAGCAATATTTTATAGAGAAGAGAACAAATACCTGCTAAAGAAATATGGGATTGAATACATCATAAGAGCCCATCATGTTAAAAACAACTTGACTTTAGTTTCTGTACAGGACAAATGAAATGGTTAGTAAACTCAAGTAAGAGTTTTGTTCTCATGGTTATAAAAGCCACATGGATGAGGGAAAATCCAAGGCATTAGAAGGTTGTGATCCTAAACATAAATTTGAGATAGAAAATATTATTTCTAACTTCAATGATGTTTTTCAGGACCCACAAGGTTTACCTCCTAAAAGGGAGATTCAACATGAGATTCAGTTGTAGCAGGATGCCTCCCTACCTAACATTGGCATGTATAGGTTATCAATGATAGAGAATGAAGAAATAAAGAAGCAGGTGATGGATTTGCTTGAGAAAGGAATCATTTGGCCAAGTACCTCTCCATGTGGTTCACCTATTGTCCTAGTACCAAAGAAGGATGGTACGTGGTGGATGTGTGTGGATTTATGAGATTTGAATAAAATAATGGTTAAAAACTGCTACCCTTTGCCTCATATTGATGATTTACTAGATTAGTTGAAAAATGCAAAGTATTTTACTAAGTTAGATTTGAGAAGTGGTTATCACCAAGTTAGAATAAATGAAGGTGATAGTTGGAAAACTACTTTTAAAACTAAGCAAGGCCTATTTGAATGGCTTGTTATGCCTTTTGGTCTTTGTAATGCACCTGCCACTTTTATGAGAGTTATGAATGATGTGTTAAGATCCTTTTTGGATGAATTTGTAATTGTTTATTTGGATGATATACTAATCTTTAGCAATTCATGGGAAGATCATCTTAAACACATCAAGAAAGTGCTAGATACTTTGTGGAAACAGAAGCTATTTTTGAAATTTTCAAAATGTGAATTTGCAAAACAATCTTTGGTTTACTTAGGCTATGTTGTAGGGAATGGTTCATTGAAAATAGACCCTGCAAAAGTTTCAGCCATAGTTAATTGGCCAAGGCCTAATAATGCAACAGAGGTTAGGAGTTTTCTTGGAGCAGTCCAATTCGGAGAAAATTTATTGCTAACTTCTCTTATATTGCATCCCCTTTACATGCATTAACCAGTGTTAAACATGTCTTTCAATGGGGAAGGAAGCATGAAGAAGCTTTCGAAACTTTGAAAGGAAAAATAAGCACCGCACCAGTTCTTGCATTACCAGATTTACAACAGTCATTCGAAATTGAGACGGATGCTAGTGGTTATGCAATGGGAGAAGTGTTGATGTAGAATAGAAAACCAGTATGTTTCCACTCGGAAACGTTTACAAGTGCAGTTAAGAATTATCCTACTTATGATAAGGAATTGTATGCATTGGTACAAAGTGTGAAAAAATGGAAGCACTATCTGATGGGTAAAGAAACAATCATCCATACGGATCATCAACCTTTACAGTATCTTCAGTCATAGTCCAAGCTACAACAATCATGACACTTCAGATGGATGGGATTTCTACAACAATTCCATCTAGTCGTCAGGTATAAAAAAGGGGTAAATAATAAAGTTGTTGATATGCTCTCTAGACCTCCTATTATAGCATCTACTATTTTACAACATAGTCCTTTTGTGAATGAAATTTATAAGGAACAATATGCTAGGGATGATGATTTTAAGGACGTCTATGAAGATTTATTAAATGGAAAATTAGTAGAGTCATTTGACTATCATGTGCATAATGGAATACTTTATCATTTGGGTAAAATTTGTATCCCACAAGATGAAAGAGTTCACATGATTAGAGAAGCTCACACTTCTCTTGTTTCAGTCATTTTGGCATTGGAAAAATAGTTTCCCAATTGCAAAGATATTGTTACTGGCCACGCATGACTGAAAATGTATCTAGATATATCAAAGGTTGTATTCTTTGTTCTACAAGTAAACCTAGTAATCGGAAGTTAGGATTGTATACACCTCTTCCTGTTCCTAACCATCCTTGGGAAAGTATTTCTATGGATTTTGTAGGTGGTTTACCTATATCATGAAGAAAACATGATTATCTATATGTGGTTGTTGATAGGTTCAAAAAATGTGTATTTTGGTTCCTTGTACTAAATAGGTTTCAGGTGAGGATACTGCACATTTGTTCTTCAAAAATGTTTGGATCCATTTGGGCTTCCCACTTCTATCATTTCTGATCATGATTCTTGTTTTTTCAGAGAATTTGGTCATCTTTGTGGGGCTTGATGGATACTAAGCTTAAGAAAAGTACTTCCTTTCATCCACAAACCGATGGTCAAACAAAAGTGGTCAATCGAACAGTGGTACATTTTCTTAGAGGGTATTATGGAAAACATCCTAAAATTTGGGATGAACATTTGTATTATGTACAACATTCTTATAATCATGCTTTACATTCTTCTACTTTAAAATCTCCTTTCGAAACTTGTTTTGGTTATTTTCCTAAGTCTCCTTTAGACTTCTTTTTTGGAAAAGAATCAGAATCAATGGTTGATGGAAACAATGATGCTTAGAAAGCTCAAAAGTTCATTCAGAGGATTCAGATGATTCAGAAAGTTGTCCAAGAATAGTTAGAGAAAATTCAAGCAAAGTATAAGGCTAGGCATGAAAACATCGAGTTGATCATCAATTCAAATTTCGATGATCAAGTTTGGCTTCATATCAGCAAGGAAAGATTGAAAGGTGAAGGTAGAAAGTTAAAACCAATCAGGTATGGTCCTTTTAGGATTTTGGAAAAGATTGGTACAAATTCTTTCCGATTAGATTTGCCTTCTTACATGAAAATTTATTCAGTGGTTAATGTGGAAAACTTGAAACTATATGAACCTCCTATGATCATAGATCAGGATGAAAGTATTCAAGTTCCTAATGTTGATGATTTTCTCCTGAATTTCTTCATGAGTTATAGGAAGATGCTATTATTGACAGGAAAACCAGGACCTCGAAGGGGTGATGTTGAGTACCTTCATGTGGGATTAAAAGGAATGCATCCAAACAAGGAAAAATGGATGGAAATCGGACAAGTGAGGGAAAAATACCCTCACCTTGTTGATAATTAAGTCAACTTTTGGAGGTCCAAAAGCTCTAAGTGGGGAGGAATGATCCGGAGGATTTCCCTACAAAAATGTTTTGATCAATTTCAAAAGTCTACGAAAACCATTGGAAAAGTCAAGAGCTCGGTAAGAGATTTTCGACACCTTTTAATGGGAAACTGAGTCCGTGAGCAAAAGTTATGCATTTCGGAAGTTGATTCTTGACCGCCGTAATTATTTTTAATCTTCAAATTTTGAATTATTTATGCTAACTAGTGATATTATGTAGGTGGAACATCTGGCCAATATTCCAACTACAATATACCCTTAGTTAACATATTTTATTAATTCATAAATTAATCCTAAGATATCCGTTTAATTAATCCTAATAAAGCACCTTAAATTTATCAATTTTGACCAAATCTCCTCTCCCAAGTTTTGGCACATTTTTCCAAGGCAAGCCAATTTACAACCAAGAAAATATCCATGAGAGAAGGAGGGGGTGGTTAGCATCATGTGGACTTAGTACACACATTAAATGGAGGATTTGAAGGCTTTGATAAAGTCTAAAATTGGTAATATCCCATTATATGTGGGATTATTCCTCCATTTTTATGCTAAAATCCACTCATATGGATAAGAGAAAATCATGGGCTTTGGGAGGATTATTGGGAGATTTAAATGGGATTAAATTTACTAAATATACACTTAAGTGTATATATATATGGGTATTTGTAAGGTTTGAAAAAGGAAGAATACACACAGGTGTATTATTATTTGATTGCAGAGACGGAATACGGAAGGCAGGAATTTGACAGAGGAGGATTTTATTTTCTTACAAGGGAATTTCTTCTACTGATAATCACCAGACACAGGTTTATTGTAAGCTTACTCTGAGGAGTTGTATTGTTATTCTGAAGAGTTTTAATTAATTGATCGGAACACTCATAGAGTGGACCCGGGGACGTAGCCAATTGGTGAACCCCGTAAACAAACTTTTGTGTCACCGTGTTTTATTTTCTTATTGCTACAAATTTTATGCCGTTGAGTATTAATCTGTGTGATTTTTTAATTAAAATTGCTGCATTTTGGATATAATTTGAGAGCAATTATTTGGTTAAATCCATTTCAAGTTACTGTGAAGTTTATTAAACTTGAATTTCCTCCCTTTCCATAGTAGACCAAACTAGATTGCTAATGTGAAATTGATTTTTAGCAGAGTCAATTTCTTTATTACTACGAAGGATTCTTTAGGAGGGGAAGGGATTATTAAGGGGGTAAAGCAGGGTTTTTGGTTCTTATTTTCCTTCGACTAGAAGTAAGTGGTGGGTGCAAAGTGGAGCTAGGGTAAGGAGGGGCATAGGCAACATGTATTGAATTATGTTGGGAAAGGAAATGGAGGTGAAGTAGCAGAATAAGGCCTTGGGGGTGGCACGAGTGTGGTTTTGAAACTCAAGAACAGAGCATTCCAAGGATTTTAAAAGATAATGTGGAAAGCTAACATGCAAATTCCTTCTAAAATGATTTAGGAAAACCAAATGTTTGAGAGGAACCGTCACATATCTACCTTCCAAAGTGACATACCTGACAATCATCCTTGCAATTTCATCAAAGGGCTCTGGAATGGAGGTCACTTTTATGCCTACGAAAGAATAAATTCAAGATTTCTCTCCGTATGCAAGCAATTTCTTGGCTTTAATTTTCTTGTCTACCCTCTTAATGAAGAATCTGGCACCTTCTAAGCTAATCCCCATGACCTCAACAATAATCTCTTCAAGTGATTTTAATGTTGATTTCACCATATTCTACCATTCTCTTCTTCCACCCAGCCACGAATTGAAGAGAAATGTCGTGATCGTGACCCTACATTTTTTCAATGAGGTTTGAGACCCCACCCATTTGCAGATAAGTCCATAGGGTCACATCATCCTTCCAAGCCGGGTCATAGGTGGGTTCAGTTTGGCATGGAGCTCCACCCATTTTTCGTTATTTTTCTTTGTTTCCCAATGGCAATGCTTCTCCCCAAAACCACTTCTTAACAGTGCCTTTGCATACCCAGAAAGTGTGCAAAGGCTGAGTGATATTATTAGCCTGCGTAAGGAGTTAATCACTCTCAAAATAGTGAAGGAATTCTTAATGATGGTTTTTGATTTCATATTTATCCTTGATGATGTCATTGTGTACCTTGCTAGGGAGAATGTCATCACTAAACCAAGTTTTCATGTTATTACTAACTCCATAGTTAGCAAGACTATCCGCCACTTTGTTGCCTTCACGATAGGAGTGAATGATTTGGCAGTTTGTAAAGGATTTACAAATCTCAATAGATTCATAAATGAAATCCCTAATGGTCTAACTAGGGGGTTGTGCTTGATTTAAAATATTTATTATGTTCAAAGAGTCCCCTTCAATTATAATATTAGAGATATTGCAATCTCTTGCAAGCCTAATCCCCCATAATGTTGCTAAGGCTTCAGAATAGTGGTTTGTTTAGTGGCCCATTTTTCCGAAAATGCAGCAACAAGACAACCTTTGTGATCCCTGATCACCCCACCTCCTCCTGATGCCCTTGGATTTCCTTTAGATGCTCCATCAAAATTCAACTTGTACCATAAGTTGGGTGGCTGAATCTAATGAACTAATGATTTTTCAATGCTATTTTGATCATTCCTATGTGAATTGTCAATATCAATCTTCTAAGCAACAAGTATATGTTCTTCTTCCTTGGGGTATGGTATATTTTTGGATGCCTAAACATTTCAATGTTATCTTTGATAGAAATAACAATTTCCTTAAAGATCTTGTTGCATACATATATGTTGTTCCTGAAGATTATTCCATTCCGGTTTTCCACAATCTCCAAATGGTATGAGGTAGGACCAAATTCCATAATCTTCTTACCATGAAATGTTTATATGGTGGATCCCATTGCTCCTAGGTCTGTAAGAAGGTATTAAAAAGATTCCAATGCAGATTAAAATTGGAAAAAATGAGACTCTGACCTTTGAGGCATATTCACAATGCAAAAGTAGATGTTTGATGTCTTCAGCCTCTTTTTGCACATGCAACACATGTTAGGCATAATGAAACCCTTTTTATTAGGTTATCATTAGTGAGAATCTTTCCTTTTAACACCAGCCACAGAAAGAAATTAACTTTTGGGGTTTGTTGGTGCTCGATTTGATCTTGCCCTAATTTGCCCTAAAATTTCTTCAATCTGCCTGGTTCGTCGTATTTTTCTATCTCCCGAATGGACACGTGAAAAATATTCTTCTACATTTGTATGCCATTGCTAATCCATTTCCATGGTCGTGGATCAAGTTTAACCTGGTATTACTTGCAATTTCTCCATCCTGGGTAAAAAAATCAATTCGGGCACAAATAGTGAAGTTATCTGTATTTTACTATTTGACAGTATCTTTTCCCCATCAAATTCTACCTCAGTGTTGGAAAATACATGGTCTCCTTTGATTGGATGAGGAGCACGAGTTTATTTTATAAACTTGTCACTTTTGGCTACTTTGGCAAAAATATTGAACTCACCCCGTGGCTCTGTCGGATCCTGATTGGTTAGTCAAAGTTTTGAAGTGGTGGAGAAAATTTCTTATTTTTTCCCGAGGGTGTACACGTGTCAATAAGTCAAGCAGTTGTGGAAGGGTGGGCCTTTTTGTGTTTTAAGGCACTATGGTGAAAAAGGTAAAAATGTGAAAAAAATTCCTAAGGCCCGCGAGAGGACACGTGACAACTTCTAAGTCAAAAATAGGATGGCGGGTTGTTGAAGAAATTTGAAGTTTTTGGCATTATTTTGGAAAAAGGTTATAAGGTGTAAAAATGGGTCGAAACTCTGCACGTGAATCACAGGTGGACCGTGGCGGTTTGAAAATTCAAAGGCGGAAAAGTGGGCCGATGGGGAACTTTGAATTTTTTGGCCTTGTTTTGGAAAAAAAGGGAATAAAGTTAAAAGTGAACCGCAACTCTACTTCAATTAGAGGTGGACGTGTGGCGCTTTGAAAATACAAAAGTGGGAAGGTGGGTTATCATTGCACTTTGAAGTTTTATTTAGTTTTAAAGGAGTAAAGTTAAAAAAGTGAACCTTAACTCCACTTCAATCAAAGAAGGACACGTGGCATTGAAAATTCAAAGTGGGAAGGTAGGTTATCGATGCAATTTGAATTTTTTTAGCTTTAAAGGAGTAAAGTTAAAAGTGAACCTCAACTCCACTTCAATCAAAGAAGGACACATGGCATTGAAAAGTTAGAGTGGGAAGGTAGATCATCGAGGAAGTTTGAGAATTTAAGCCCTTTTTGGTGAAAAAGGGAATAAAGTTATAGAGTGATCCGTGCCCCGTCAATGCCAGATTGAGCCACGTGTCGAGCCCAAATCAAAGGTGGAAGGGTGGGGCAAAATGTCAAAATATGAATTTTCTTTAAAAATTCATAAGATACAAAAAGGTGCCCCCAAGCCTGTTTTCGCGCTCAGATATTTCCACGTGGATGGCTCAAATTTGAAGTTACGAAAGACAAAGTAAACAGATATATGGCACGGTGCATTTTGTTTTTCCACCATTAGTACTCCAAAGCTTTAAGAGATACAAATGCATTTTTTTTTCATTGTCAACTGATGATCTCTTGTCATTTTTATCTAGTGAAGTGCAAATATGAACATTGGGAGATAAATTTTGGATCCGAGGAATGCGAAGGTTGTTATTTTGAAAGAATTACTCGGGCACCTACAGAAAAAATGCCAGATCTAGTAGAGAAAGATGCAGAGGAAAATGATGAAAAGGAAGAAGTTGCGGTCAGTGCAAAGGATGATCAACGGAATCTAGGTGCATTCTTCCTCATGTTTGTGTGCACCGCCATGTTTTCAAAATTGAGAAGGAATGCTTTGAGAAATTTTCTAGAGGCAACCCACTGTGTGCCCCTTTTAAAAGTAACCAGTTGAAATATCTGAAAATATTTATCTTTTGTACACTTGGCACCTTTTGATGTAAATTTGTTAAACATCACTTTCTGGAACAAAATATTGTAACAAGCAAAGGATTCCTCGGAATATTCTTATTTCGGGGAAAGGAAGCTTTGTTGTAAAGTGAGTGCTATAAAAGGCATGAATTAGTCATGCAAATGGTCGGTTGTTAATTTTGTCAAGAAAATTTTGAGAGAAACCATTTTCTTCCTGAGAAGCCATCTGATAAAACTTGGTTATCTCGTGTGTTTTAGATTTTAATCATGTCAAGTTGGTTGCAAGTGTACAACCATTGACAAGCTTTGAGATTGTTTTTGGAAACTTTCCCTACTGATGAATCTAATGAACCTTGAATAAGTCTGTGTTGATCATGAGCATTTTTGTGTCTGCTTCCATTTCTGAGTGTCTTCAAATAGTTTTTTCTATTCCTATTGTAATCTTACGTTAAATCCCTTTGAAAATCACACAATATCTTATCTCTGTGATGGTATTTTGGCATTTGCAATTTCATTATGAGAAGAGCCTTCATCCTGTAATGAAAATAAAGCATGATTAAAATCAATTTACCTTCACTATGTTGACAAAGATTGTTTTTTAGTCTATGAGTGTATCCTAGGCGTGATTAATCATGGACTTTAATGTTTAATTGAGTATTTTAGCATGAGCCTTAGTGTTGAATTCTCAAAGTTTGTGTGAAACCATGCATCTTTGGGCCTCCATTGATCCACACCTTCTGGTTGAAGGGATATTTTGGTTATTTTGAAGCATTCTTGTTATGTGAGTCTTCCAATTTGTAAAGGTTCTCAAATATCTGGTAAAATCAACTTTGTCTTGCTTAACTTCCCACCAAAAACCTCTTAACTGATAAATCCTACAAGAACTACCCCTGTTTTTGTTGTGTATCCACAAAGATCTAAATTCTACTCCAAAAATATGTAGAAACAATCAAGTTTTCATAATTGTCTTTAGTAACCTGAACCTTGACCAGAAAACATCTCCACTCTCTAGTGTGACAACTCGTGAGAGTTAGATTGTGTTGTATTGATCATATTTTCTCAAGGTTCCCCTGAAATTTGTACAAGGAAGGATTTCTTGATATCCTCCACCAATATAGGTTACAGAACAGGTCCTCTCACCCTGGTTGAAGGCACAACCTAAAGTAGTGAGGGTAGATCAAACCCTTTAAGAAGGTGCTATCCATTTCTCTAAAGTTTGAGTGATAAAGATCCTAAATTACATCCCCAACTACAAAACGACTCACAATAGTGATTCATCTGTCTCTAAGCATCCTAAAAATCTTGTGGTGCTTCTCAATCCCTCTCCTGGGAATCAATTTGGATACCAACACCAAAATGGTGCCGTTTCGGGGATTATTTGAATAGTAAAGGAGTATTTGAGTAATTGATCCCATCAGCAACACTTGAATGGTGCCGTTCTTTGGGAATTATTTGAATTGTAAAGGATTATTTGAGTAATTGAGCGCATCAAAAACACCCGAGTGGTGTCATTTCCAATGATTCTTTGAATTGTAAAGGAGTATTTGAGTAATTGAGCCCGTCAACAACACCTGAGTGGTGCCAGTTGATGGGGAGAATTTGAAGGTTATTTGAAATATTTGTACATCCTCCATCAAGAACACCAAATGACGTCGTTGCCAGGAGTCTTTGACGTTCCTGAAGATTATTTGACCCTGGTAATAATTCTTACATAATTTATTATGCAAATACGTTGTTTGAATGTCATCCTTTGCTAGGATTTGTAAGAATTGTGTGGAATTACAAGTTCATTGTGCAGTATTTCCAGTTTCCAATTGTTATTACACTGAATTTGTATAAATAGTGATAAATATTGGTAAAGGAAGGTCAGATCCATTAAGCTTTGTAGAGATTAGGTGTTGATAAGACATTTGACACATTATTCATAGTGCATTTGCACAACTAAGGTGAAAATCCTTAGTGGTGACTCGTGTTAATTTGAAAATATGATAAATACCAGTGCCTTAACCTGTGTTAAGTGAAATTTGTTGCTAATATTTGCAAATCTGGAAGGAAGAAGATATTTCTTCACTAGATATCCTACTAGGAAGTTGTTTCAGAGATGGGAAAAGAAAATCAAAGGGAAAACAATTATGGAAGATAGTAGGAGATCAGAACTCAAGAAAGGAGTTAGCAGTTTTGAAAAGTGATCTAACGTGGTTAAATATTACCACACATCTTTGAGTGACTATGATCTAGATAGTCCTCGTGTCAATTTGAGTTCTCCAACTGGAGAGGGACCTTCATTTGTCTTTGAAAAAGGTACTTCCCAATTTTCCCCTGTGTATTCCAAAGTTGATAAGATTTTCCATGAAATTGAACCAATAGAGGGTATATATTTTGAAACCTATACTCCTGTGCCCCAGAGACCTCTTATTCCTTGTTATTTAGATTCCCCTGTGAATTCACCTCCCTAAGGAAATATGGCTCAGCCTCCACCTAGACCTCCTTTTGTGGTCAATACCTTTGGTCCTATAAATTTTAGAGGTATGGCTGGATATCCAAATGTTGTGCCACAGGATGTCAGAAATAGATTGCCAAAGTTCCAAGGAAATAATGCAATTACTGGTGATCAACACTTAAGGCTCTTTGTCAATATGATGGAGGACTTTGAAATTGAGTTTGAAGACATGTACATAAAATTATTTATTCATACTCTTGAGGAGGATACACGTGACTTGTACAAATCTTTGCCGATAATAACTCAGAGACTCATGGACAGAAATGAAAATGCCTTTAGATTCCAAAGATGGTGATAAAAGCAGATCCTAGATTCATTTTATCAAAATTTGAAAATATAAAGAAAAATCCAAATGAATCTGTTAGGGATTTCAACACTAGGTTCAATAAAACCTTGAATAGGTTGCCTATTATCCTTAGACCAAGTGATGAATCCTATCTGATAAAATATTCTGATGCTTTTGATAAAAAGGCTGCCTATTACCTAAGAGATAAAAACCCAGGAACACTGAGGCAAGCCTTCACCATGGATTTGCAAATAGAAAACAATATCAAAGCTCATTGGCAAGCCTCCTAAGAGGGAGGGTGTCAAATTGATCAATCTTGAAGGGCATCAGACAAATAAAGCCATGGATCTGGAGGAAGTGGTGAAGACCTTAGTCAAGCAAGAAAGGAGATATCCTACACGTTGGCCGAGAGAAGAGAAAGGGATCGCACGTAGTTCCCAAGGTCGCACAAACTGCAAGGTCAAGAAATATTTGGTAATCATCCTAGGGGTGATCATAGATATGATGATAGAGGTAAGGGTCCTATGGGATCGTGTAATAGATAACCTCAACCCGGGGATAATAGAACATTTTCTAATCCTTTAACCGCCATAGTTACAAATGTTGAAGAAGCTCATGTTATAGAATGGTGTGACAAGTGTTTCTTGCCACACACCCCATGTGATGTAGACCAAGAAGTTCAGGAGGTAGATGATGATGATACATATGATGATGCATGCATGATGGAGTTATTTGAAGGTTCACAAAGAATGGGAAACTTCAACTGAATTAATGAGTGCCAAAAATGTTGAAAGTTTTGGGATTGTGTCCACCGGGTATTACCTCTTCCCCCTATCAATAATTTTGAAATTGACATGGTGTAAGCATTTGATTTTCCTAACCATGATTTTGAGTACTTAAGAGCTCTGATGATTAAAAAGTATGATGGAGGAATTCCTTCAGAAGAGGACAGACAATTGTTAATGAATGCAATGCTTGTTCAAGAAAAGGAACACAATACAAGAAGTAAGGTTGTCAAAAGGGTAGGGCCACAGGCTAAGCAAAAAATTCCAAATCTTACCAATGTCCCTAAGGATCTTCCTAAAAAAGATACATCTGGAAAAGGCCTTGTTACCCCAAACAGAGCTTGTACCCCTGCCCATGCCCAAACTATAAAAAATCCCATACTATTAGAAGAAGTTGTAAATCTCCCCCTAACACTGCCTTTCCCAAATATGTTCCATGTGATATAGCCCAAATCTTGAGTCAAATCAAGGTTGTTGTTCCCATTGTTGAATTGCTTAGAATTCCTGAGCATAAGGAAAGGGCATTTGAATATTTGGGATTTAAGGAAGAAAAGATTACCAAGGGACGAAGTGTGAACAATGTAGAGGTTCCCCTATTCATGTAGAATTGGAAATACCTCAAAAATTAGAGGAATTGGGGGAATCACTGAGGTTTATTTGGGAACTTCTTTGGTTGAATCTCAGCTTAATGTGGATCCATTCTTTACCACTTTGATTATTAAATATAGATTGCTACATAATTGCATGTTTGATTCGAAGCCTCATGTAATGTAATGCCTCTTGAGGTAATGAATGAGTTAGACATCAAGGTAACAACATATTATGGGAAATGTATGGCCATGGATTCAAGAGAAGTGCTAGTGGTTGGATATGTCAAGGGATTAGTAGTAAAGTTGGTAGCCTTTCCAGGAAATTACTTGACCTTGAATGTGGTTATTGTGGATTGTCCTGCCAAGTGGGGGATGTTGTTATCCAGAAAGTGGGCAGCCAGTATTGGTGGAAGTGTGCAAATGTATATGTCTTATGCAACCATACCCATTGAGGGGAACCTTGTCAAGTTGTATGGTGAGAAGAAAATGTTACATCTTATAGAAGACCCTAATAATGCTTCTTATGAAGTATTGTTTGCAGATGTTGATGTCAACAACTTGGAAGGTTATGTTGTTTTTAAGGAGCATGAAGTTGATCAATGCAAATATCCTGAGCATGTTGGTTCTCCTGGAACTTTGATGTTTGATGCAGCCTCGAGAAATGTTGAAGAATATGACCTAGGCACAAAGGATAAGCATGGAAAAATATGGTTAGATAGCAACTGGGATGGAGAAGAAAAGCAAGCATATGACCAGTTATTAAAAGAATATCATGAACTTCTTGGCATGGTCATATTCTAAATGGCCAACACTTGAAACATTTCCTTGATTTCTTTCTCAGAATCAAGGTACACATCATTTGTACTAGTGTACAATTGTTTGTCTTTGTTTCCTTTCTGTGTTTTTTCGGTTTTTGTTTGTCCTGGTCCTTGGCGACCAATTTTGTTGGTTTTTCAGTTGGTTCTTGGGAAGTTGGAAATTGTTTTCTCTTCTCTGCAAGTCGGTGTTTGACTCCATTTCTAATGGATTTGTTTGGAACTTGGTATGTTATTTTATTCTTATGGCACTCACTGGGAGTTCCCATCCCCAAGTCATATTTATGCATCAATCGCCAACAACACCAAAATGACTCCATTGCCCAATGGATTGTTTGGCACTTGGTCTATTATTTGTTCTTGTGGCACTCGTTGGGAGTGCCCATCCCCGAATTGGAGCTGATGTTGGTGGTTAATTTAATCTTGCCCTAATTTGCCCTAAAATTTCTTCAATCTACCTGGTTCATCGTATTTTTCTATCTCCCGAATGGACGCGTGAAAATATTCTTCTAGATTTTTATGTCGTTGATAATCTGTTTCCATGGTCATGGATCAAGTTTAACCTGGTATTACTTGCAATTTCTCCATCCTGGGTAAAAAAATTCAATTCAGGCACGAATAGTGAAGTTCTCTGTATTTCTTGTTTGACGCGTCTTTTCCCGTCAAATTATACCTCAAAGCATTGACAAATAGGTGGTCTCCTTTGATGGATGAGGAATAATGGGCTTATTTTATAAACTTGTCACTTTTGGCTACTTTGGCAAAAAGATTGAACTTGCCCAGTGGGTCAAAGTCGAATCTGAATGGTTAGTCAAAGTTTCAAAGTGGCGAGAAAATTTCTTATTTTTTCCCGAGGTGTACATGTGTCAATAAGTCAAGCGAGTTTTGGAAGGGAGGTCCTTTTTGTGTTTTAAGGCACTATGGTAAAAAAGGTAAAAATGTGAAAAAATTGCCTAAGGCCCACGAGAGGACATGTGGCAGCTTCTAAGTCAAAAATAGGATGGTGGGTTGTCGGAGAACTTCGAATTTTTTTGTGTTATTTTGGAAAAAGGTTATAAGGTGTAAAAATGGGCCAAAACTCCACCGCGAATGGAGGTGGATGCGTGGCGGTTTGAAAAGTCAAAGGCGGAAAGGCGGGCCAATGGGGAACTTTGAAGTTTTTGGCCTTGTTTTTGGAAAAAAGGGAATAAAATTAAAAGTGAAGCAACTCTGCTTCAATCGTGAGGTGGATGCGTGGTAGTTTGAAAATTCAAAAGTGGGAAGGCGGGTTGTCAGTGCACTTTGAAGTTTTTTTATCTTTAAAGGAGTAAAGTTAAAAAGTGAACCTCAACTCCGCTTCCATCAGAGAAGGACATGTGACATTGAAAAGTCAAAGTGGGAAGGTAGGTTGTCAGTACACTTTGAAGTTTTTTACCTTTAAAGGAGTAAAGTTAAAAAGTAAACCTCAACTCCGCTTCAATCGGAGGACCCGTGGCATTGAGCAGTCAAAGTGGGAAGGTGGATCATCGGGGTAGCTTGAGAATTTAAGCCTTTTTGTGAAAAAGGAATAAAGTTATAAAGTGAGCCATGGCCTCGTCAGCGCCGGATTGAGCCACGTGTTGAGCCCAAATCAAAGGTGGAAGGGCGGGGCAAAATGTCAAAATATGCATTTTCTTCAAAAATTCATAAAATGTAAAAGGTGCCCCCAAGCCCGTTTTCGCTCAGATCTTTCCACGTGGATGGATCAAATTTAAAGTTACAAAAGACATAGTAAATGGCTATGGCACGGTGCATCTAGTTTTTCCGCCATTAACACTCCAAAGCTTCAAGAGATGCGAATGCATTTCATTTTTCATTGTTAATTTGATGATCTCTTGTCATTTTTATCAAGTGAAGTGCAAATCGAACTATTGGGGAGATAAATTTGTGGATCGAGGAATGCAAAGGTTGTTATTTTGAAACAAAATTTTTGGGCACTGCAGAAAAATGCCAAATCTAGCAGAGTAAGATGCAGAGGAAAAGGATGAAAAGGAATAAGTTGTAGGCTCGAAGGATGATCAACGGGATCTAGGAGCATTCTTCCTCATGTTTGTGTGCACCGCCATGTTTTCAAAATTGAGAAGGAATTCTTTGAGAATTTTTCCAGAGGTGACGACAGTGCCCTTGTTAAAAGTAACTGGTGGAAATATCTGAAAAGATTTATCTTTTGAACACTTGGCGCCTTTTGATGTAAATTTGTTAAAAATCACTTTTACGGAACAAAATATTGTAATGCAAGCAAAGGATTCCTCATAATATTCTTTTTACGGGGAAAAGAAGCTTTGTTGTAAAGTGAGTGTTATAAAAGGCATGAATTAGTCATGAAAATGATCGGTTGTTAATTGTGGCAAGAAAATTCCGAGGAAAACCATTTTCTTCCCGATAAGTCGCCTAATAAAACTTGGTTATCTTGTGTGTTTTAGATTTCAATCGTGTCAATTTGGTTGCAAGTGCACAACCATTAGAGAGCTCTGAGATTGTTTTTGGAAACTTTCCTGTTGATGAATCTAATGAACCTTGAATAATTTTTGTTGATCATGAGCATTTTTGTGTCTTCTTCCATTTCTGAGTGTCTTCAAATAGTTTTTTCTATTCCTATTACAATATTATGTTAAATCCCCTTTAAAATCACACAAGATCTTATCTATGTGATGGTATTTTGGCATTTGCAATTTCATTATGAGAAGAGCCTTCATCTGGTAATGAAATAAACAATTTAAAATCATTTTACCTTCACTATGTTGACAAAGATTGTTTGTAAGTCTATGAGTGTATCTTAGGCGTGATTAATCTGGGACTTTAATGTTTAATTGAGTCTTTTAGCATGAGCCTTTGTGTTGAATTCTCAAAGTTTGTGTGAAACCGTGCATCTTTGGGCCTCCATTGATACACACCTTCTGGTTGAAGGAATATTTTGGTTATTTTGAAGCATTCTGTTATGTGAGTCTTCCAATTTGTAAAGGTTCTCAAAGATCTAGTAAAATCAACTTTGTCTTGTTTAACTTGACCAAAAACCTCTTAACTAATAAATGCTACAAGAACTACCCTGTTTGTCTTTGTGTATCCACAAAGCTTTAAATTCTACTCCAAAATATTAAGAAACAATCAGTTTTCATAATTGTCTTTAGTCACCGAACCTTGGCAAGAAAACATCTCCACTCTCTAGTGTGACAACTCGTGAGAGTTAGATTGTGTTGCATTGATCATATTTTCCTAAGGTTCCCTGAAAGTTGTATAAGGAAGGATTTCCTTATATCCTCCACAAATTCAAGGAGTTACAGAATGGGTCCTCTCACCTTGGTTAAAGGCACAACCTAAAGTAGTGAGGGTAGATCAAACCCTCTAAGAAGGTGCTATCCATTTATCCAAATTCCGAGGTGACAAAGATCATTGAATTCCATCCTAGCTACAAATGACTCACAATAGTGATTCATCTATCTCAAGCATCCTGCGCAAATCACGTGGTGCTACTCACCCTTTACGGAGAATCAATTTGTAAACTTATGTAAAAATGTAAAAATTTCATCATAATGTGGATTTATGATATCATGAAATGTGTTTTATACCAAGAAGATTATCAACACAAAATAAACGAGGAATTAAAGAAAGGAAAGAGCAAAATATAACAACACCTTCAGAATTGTAGATAGCAGAGCATAACCTTATGCATACTTAGGAAATATTGATACATGACATAATCATTCACGTTCACGAACAAAACGCCATTCCATAGACACAAATTTCTAGAAATCATGTCAACAAAAACACAAAGTTTCTTATCACAAATATTGAATGATTCATGATTTTGGTGAGCAAGAGGGGGAAAGGAAGAAGAAAGAAGGAGAATATTATGTATAGATTTATTTCAATTTAAATTACACTTGTAGAGTATTAGAATTATAAACCTTTACAATGGCTTCGAGATCCCATTAAATAAACTTCAAGAAATGGTTACATCGATTACTGATTTATTTCAATCATTCACAACCTTTTAGATTCTTGATTCGTGAAGAAACGTTAATGGCGACATATAAAGATGCTCTGCAACACGACCATTTAAACCATTTGTAACTTTGAATATGAGCCATTAATCTTGTTTACAACTTCAAATATGATCCATCCACGTGGAAAAGATCAAAATTGAAATGGGCCTTGGGGTGCCATTTGTATTTTGTGACTTTATAGAGATTTGTCATTTTTTGACATTTTGGCCCACCCATCCGCCAGACTTGACACGTGGCTTTACTTGAGTGGCGACGGAGTCGTGGCTCACTTTTACAAATTTAACTTTTTCCAACAAAAATCTCAAAAACTTAAATTTCTCCACCGGCCCGCTTCCCCGCTTTGACTTTTCAACGTAGTTTATCTGGTCTCCAGCGGAGCTGTGGCTCACTTTAAAACTTTAATCCCTTTTCCAATAAAAAGCACGAAAAATTCAAAACGCTCTGATGATCCACTTCCCCGTTGTTGAATTTTCAATGCATGAATTAACACGTGGCCTTACTTGAGTGGCGACGGAGTTGCGACTCATTTTATAAATTTTAAGCCTTCTTTTGGAAACAAAGGTAAAATTCCTAAAGTGTCCCGACGACCCGCCTTCCCGCTTTGAACTTAAAAATGGCCATGTGTCCCTTTGCGGGCCCAAGGGATCCATTTATACTTTTACACCATTTTTCCACCAAAATGCCTCAAAGCACAAAAAGAGTCCACCTTTTTCGCTTCTGCTTCAAAAAGTAGCCAATCAGGGTCCTTCGGAGGCCGTAGTGCCAACTTGACACTTTTGCAAAAATTAAAAAAAAAGTGCTAAGTTTGCAAAAGAACCTATCCTGTCGCATCTAATTAGAAATTTCCATGTAACCGTGGATCTTTGGAGCAAAAAAATTGACGGGGAAGAAATGTCTATCATTCACGACTATTAAAAAATTAAAAATGAAAGGAAAAAACTACCATTTATGCCTAGATTTCAAATGTTTCTCCATGGATAGAGAAATGGCAAACAAAACTAGGCTAAACATGATCCATAGCCATATAAAATATTAACAATAACACCCAAATGAAATTTAAAGATTTTCATGCATCCATACGGGAAAACAGAAAATATATCAAACCACGAAAATTGAAATATTTTAAATCAATAGGGTGAAATTACAAATGAGCATCTACTCAAAATTTTGAATTTGATTTGGAAAATGAGGGAATTTTGAGGCGATAACATAACTGCTCTTTCTAGGGATGACTTGGCTTGGAACAAAGAAACAAGGAAAAATCAAGAATTGTAGAAAAACTATAGGAAAGAAGACCAGTGCCTTATCCATTGGGAAAATAGATTCGAAGGCAAAACCAATACGAGTAAGAAAACACACACCAATGGGAAAAGAAACAAACTAAAAGGAAAAACCAAAAACAAAAACACAAAGGAAAGCCAAAACCAAAGCACTATACACAATATACAGAAGGATTGCCTAATCACCTAGGACTTGAAAAACTTCAAATATTTCCCACTATAAGGAAGTGGGAGAGAAGATCCATCCACGTAATCCAAGTAGAAGGAATTTTCTCTAGCAAAATGTTTGATTTTGAAAGGACCAAGAAAAAGAGAATCAAACTTACCATGGCTTCCTCAAGGTTCATGCCTTTTGTTCCACAACAAAAAATGTCTCCCACTTGAAAATATCTTGGTCTCCGGCCTTCTTATCAAACAAGGCTTTCACCTTTAGTTGATGAGTGAGATTTTGTCTAAAACTTGCATCCTACTTTCATCCAACTTACGGAGGTACATGATCCTCTTGTCCAAAGAACTGATGAATCTTGTATCCTCAATGGCCTTCATCAAGTACAAGGTGGCAATTCCACTATCACTAGCGGTGAGCTTCAACACCATACACCACGGAATGGAGACATTCAATTGATCTTTTGGGTGTAATCGTATCTACCCAGAGAGCATCATATAGCTTCTTGTTCCAATTCATTTGGGAGTCATTGACAATCTTCCTAATGATGGTCACGATTCTTATTTTTGATTCTAATTGTCCATTCCTTGGGGTTAATAGTTTGAAGAATGAGCAAGGGAGATTCCATAACCATAGCAAAAATTCATCATCTCGGAGGAAGAAAATTTATAAGCATTATTAATTACAATTGTGTTTGTACCCCAAACCTTATCAAGATGTTCTCCTTAATGAAATTACAAACTACCCGTAAGTAGTGCTTTTGACTGGAATAGCCTCTACCCACTTGGTGAAGTAATATTTAGTAGTTAGCACATGAGTATGCCCAACACCTTTGGAAGGTGGATTAAGACTTCAATGAAATATAATCCCATTGTTGGAAAGGCTCATCAATCACTCTTGGTTTGAGTGGTAAAGCAACCAACTTAGGTCTCCCAACGAAATTATTAAATGCTTCACACTTACCCACCCATTTGGATGCATCTACGAAAAAAGTGGGCCAATAGTACCCTACACGAAGGATCTTATGGGAAGTGATAGCATAAGATAAATTTCCTCCACAAAGTCTTGATCATGAAAAGCCGAGAATAACTTCTTTTGTTGCTCTTTGTCTACACACTTCAATAATCTTCCATCTATGCCTCTTTTGAATAAGGCATTTTCCCATAATACATATTGTGCATACCTTAGCTTGATAACCCTATTCTCCTTGTCACTTAAGTGGGATGGAAATTATCCATACGTAAGAAAGTGTGCAATGTCGCATACCACTCATCTGTTGGCGAGAAAGAGGACAACGGGGACATCAACTACTTAAGTGTACAACTCTTCACCACTCCTTTAGCAATAAACTCAAACAAGCCTTTACCCCATATTAGCTTAGTTGGCTTGATGTCAAGATCATATTCTTGAAATTTAGTTACCCAATTGCCTCTCTTAGTTCCAAACTCTTGTTGTGTAAGGATAGAATTTATGGTTGTATCAAGTACAAGCACAACATAATGAGAGTTAAGAATATTAAATCGAAACTCCTTGACATCTTTGACCACTGCAAAAGCATGTTTCTCCATTAAGGTATATTTCAATTCATGGTATTTAAGAACATAACTTATGAAAGCAATTCGAATCTCATGATCCTCAAAATTTTTACAGGAGTTAGCATATTAGCCAAGGTACTCTCTGCAGCATAGCAATAGATAATAAAATCTTTGCTAAAATCAGGACATGCTAAGATGGGAGTCTTAGCAATGGATTTATTGATACCTAAAAAGATTCTTTACCTTTAGAATTCCAACCAAAAATTTGATTTCTGACATCATTTAAGCAATGCGCTTAGTCAATTCTACAAAATCTGGAATGAATCTCCTTAGGAAATTGATCTTGCCAAAGAAAGAGTGAACACCCTTCTTGCTTGTGGGAAGAGGAATCTGCTGGATTGCTTGAACTCTTTCATAATCTATCTTGATTCCTTTGTTGGAAACAATATGCCCAACAACTTACCTTGATAACATAGAAGACAAACTTCTTAGGATTGAGAGAAACTCCATGGTCACTGCGTTTTTGGAGATTGTTTCAGATGTTGAAAATGATCGCCCTAGTTTTAGAAAACATAGTCAAATCATCAAGATAGATAAAACAATGCATTTTCCTTGATTGCCAAAAGTCAAGTCCATGGCCCTTTTAAAATTGGCACCAACATTGATAAGACAAAATGGCATTATTTTATAGGAAAAAGTGACCCAAGGAGTAGCGAAAGTAATTTTGTGTTGATTTAGAGTACTAACTTCCACCTGATTGTATCCAGAGAATCCATCTAACATAGACAACATTTCAGAGCCTGAGACAGCTTGCAAAACTTGATCCATCATGGGGAGAGGATAGTTTTCTTTCGAGAGAGGCTTTATTTAAGTTTTTGAAATCCACACGTATGAGCCTGATGTTGGAAATCCATGTTGAATGGTATACGGGAAAAATGATCTTTTCTTTCAGCTGACTTCTAGATCTCACGATAAATGGTATAAGCAATCTTGGGATTATATTGCCTTTGCTTTTTCCTGAAAGTTTTGATCCCAGGTCTCAGAGGAATATAATGTTGCATCTCCTTTGGTTGAAAATCCTTGAGATCATCATATGAATAGGAAAGAACATCAACATACTTTTTCAAAAGGTTTATTACTTTATTCCTTTCTTCCCGAGTGTAGCATTTTCCGATGTTCACCATCTTGGGTTCATCGAGATTTCCAATATTCACCATTTTTAGTTTAGGTAGATTTTTGATCCTCTTGAGAATTTTTATATTTGACATACCTATCATTCTTGTCAAGCATGGATCTTAGACTCACCTGAGCCCTTTAGGAATCTTGTTACCTTTCAACTTGCTACAACCATCACTCGATCCTCTTCTTCCATGATATCTCCTTCATGAGAGGACACATACTCTCTAGGTAGAGCTTCACTTCCTTCAAAATATAACTAATAAAAATTATCTCTAAGCTCCAAGAAAGAGAGCAAATGTTGATCATCATTGAAAACCTGCCAGTTGCTTGCATTATCAGGCACACTAGGCCTATGAATCATTTCAATGGTAAATTTATCCTGAGAGAAATCTAGGAGAGGTATCAACAAAGAACTAGAGATAGCTAGGGAATAAGCTCTAGTATTCTTTTCTCTTGGCACAACTTCAGGAGGATAAAGCATCAAGAAACTCAATGGAATCCCAGACAATATTTCTATAGTGTTTCAATCTTCTATTCTTGACCTGGTAAAGATCTCTTACCTGCTTCACAATCAGCTCTGCATCACCACGAGCACATAGATTCTTCAGTCCCATTTCTTTAGCCACATTCAACCCCAAGATGAGAGCCTCATACTCAGTTGTATTATTTGTATTTTCAAATTGAAGCTTGAATGAAAAAGGATGAATCTTCCCCTCAAGAGAGATCAACACCACACCAGCTCCAGAACCAGTTGAAGAACAACTACCATCAAACTCCAAAGTCCAAATGCCATTAGGATCTTGAATCACTCCTTAGGAATATTTGCCTCATATTCTAACATAATCATATAGTTGACATGCCCTATATCTTCATAAAGTATTTGTGCTTTTGGATCATCAGTATTTTACACAATATACTCAGTCTGTTTCTCTGGTAGCAGCTTTTTATTTTTTCATTTATCGGGATCAAAGCATGTGACCAGTCCATCTAAATCTCACCTCCTACCTCCTTACAAAAATTCCTACTCAGCAACATACCATAGGAGGGAGGAATATCAACACCAAAATAGTGTCTTTAGCCATTTTCTATTGAAAGGCAACAAAGGCTACTTGTGCATCTTTGATCCTTCCCACCAAAGGCACTTCTCTACTCTCCATGGAATAGCAGGAACCAAAGGTACGTGTTAGAGTTAGGCCTAGAGCATGGGATACTTTGCAGGCATTATATTGTCAATGATCCTAAGTCTATAACACAATTTCGATTTTATGGCCAACTATGAGGAGAGTCACATAGAATGGTTTGATTTTCTCATTAGGGGAAGTGACTGCAGCCACAAGACTTGGTTGAGGTGAGGAAGAGGGAGTGGGAAAAAGACCTTTAGAAGTATTGGGTGAAGCTTTTGATTTTGAATTGAAAAATTTTACCATCTTAGCAAAATCCTTTGGATGGGTTTGGTAAAACTCTGCTTCTAAGATTTGGATCTTGGCCTTCTTGAGGTGGTCAATGAAGTCAAAAGATCCAGAGGTGGATGGGGCATCATTACTTGGAACTTGGGGAACTTTAGGGTTATCATTTTTAGGAACTGGAAGATGAGAAGTTTTAGAAGTAGAAGTAGAGGGGGTACAATTAGCATAACTCACCTTTTGTGTGGAGGCAGTGGGAACATGAGCTCCTCTTCTTACAACTACTAGAATAGTTATAGGATATTCTTTGGATTTATTAGCAGGCTGCACCACTTTTTCTTTTCTATTTTTCTACTCCGAGTCATAACAGCATATGAATCACTATTCATATTTGCCACTACTTCATCATAGTCATCCCCATCATCTATACCTTCGGTGGTGAGAAATTCACTCTAGATCCACCGGGCTCCTCTAGTTCTTCATCATATTCTTCGTCTTCTACATAGTATTCATTAACCTCTTCATCATCTTCCAGTTCTTGAACTTCACGAGAGTTGCATTGACTAGAACCTTGAGAGGTGGACCTTGATAGCAATCTAGTTTGAGAAGCGGCAGTGGTTCCTAGGTTGAAAGTTCTTCCTTGGAATGTCTTGGTAAGGAGCATGTTGAGCCCTATGTTGAGTCTTTCTGCATGCGCCAAGCGCGTGCGCCTTCTGTCAACATATCTTTTGTTGCGCCTATTCCTCTGTCGACACCACTTTCGGTGCGCCATAGGCACACATATTATCGTGTTGACAAGTGTTTTGGTGCGCCAAAGGGCGCATGTTTTCTTGTGTCGACAACTCTTTTGGTGTGCCACTTAAAAAGTTGGTGGCGCATTTATTACTACCTCGCCTATATATAGGGCGCGCTGTCTGTCATTGTCATTATCACCAAAGCAAATCACGTGATTATTTTCTTTTCTCTGCAGCATGTCAGTGCTTTGCACCTGTCACTGTCGTTTTGAATTGCTTTGTGGACCCATTTGCACATTTCTTCATTATAAATATCGGGTAAGAGGTCCTCTTTCTTTTGTGCTTCGTGTTTGTGGTTTTTGGCTGCTTGTGGGTATGGATTGGATTGAAAAGAATGAAATCATGGACTCCCCACCCCCTTTGTCTTTTCTTTTCCCCATGATCTTCCCCCTCTTTCCAGATCTGCTGGTAGAGGGAGCTCTGTCCTGAAATAATAGCTTGGAACCCTTTGTTTAAAGCCATTTCTATCACCCCAAGCGACCCTGCAAAAGGAGGCTTAACTAAACATATGAAAACCCCTCGAGAGAGAGAATCTGATGCTTAAAAAGAAGCGTATTTTTCTTCTCCTTTGGCGCATTGGCACACCTATAACATGAAGAACAGATTGTAATGGCGCATGTCTGTCGCCTGTTACACAAAGTTAGCAAAGAGCAGCATGCCAATGGCGCACATTCCCTGCCTGCTGCATCATGAAAAGTTGCGCCCTCAAGGCGCACTGCCTTAGTTTGTTACAAACACTTTCCTCGTGCCCCCTCATGATGCACCAAATTCATTTGTTGCATTACGCTAAAACCTGTGCCCTATGGCGCACCCTGCATGTGTGCAACATAGAAATTATCCGTGCCAAGTGCAAAGCTTTAAATGGCGCAGGCGCATCCATCATTGCAACAACAGCATGTCATGCAGACCTTTCATTCATGCGCGTGCCAAGTTCCCTTAAGCGCACAAAAAGCATATGTTACACAAACCTTATATGCGCCTTTGGCGCCGAAGTTCCATGCAACATGAAAATATATATGCTTGCCAGGCGCATCTGTTCCCGTGTAACATAAAGAATCCATGCGCCCTTTATAAAATGCATACATATGGCGCAGGCGCACTTGTGCTTACAACAACAAAGAATGCACCCTGCAGTGTCCATGCGCCATGCGCCCTTTGGCGCTGATTTATCCCCTGCAACAGCCCTTTCTGTGTGCCTTACTATTTAGCCCTGTAACCTGCAGCATTCATGCGCCCTGCGCCCTGAGGCCTTTAAATTGCTAACTCTTTCTTCTATCAACATTTCAATGGAAAATCAGACAGCTGACATGGCTTTCTTGCGTTGGGTTTCACTTCTTATTGTTGCAGATCAGCAACTAAGTTTAGAAGAACATATGTCAACATCAAGCAAGAAACCTATCAAATCTAAAGGCAAGGCCAAGCTCACAGAAGAAGAAATGAAGTATAAGTATCGGAGGTCGAGAATGCAGAGTCCCAGTAGAGTGTGACCTAGACATCGAGAGACTCGGAGAGCTGGGTCATATTGATATGGAGAATTGCAGGCGAGAACCCGAGAGGGTCAGAAGTCCATGGATGGACAAGGCGATGGCGGTGCCCTGCACCTTCTTTGGTGGGATCCCGTTAGTGCCGTAAACAATGAATTTATGATGGTGGTAGCGATCGATGCAACAAAGACACAAGATGTGTCCATGGTGAGAAGGGCGAGGTTATAATTAACCTCACTTCCCGCCACTTTGAGATAATGCTCGGCATTCCTCATCACCGGCACTTTGTGGCCGTCAGCCAAGAAGATTGCATCAAGGCCTGGGACGACAATGAAGATCAGTGCATGCAGCTGATGAATGAAGTTTATCTCAAGAACAAAAAAGTAGTGACTCGGTGGCCACAAGTCATTCATCGCAGTGACTTTTCAGAGGAACTCAGTGACACAATTACGTTCTGAGCAGAGTTTTCGGGCTTCCTGATGCCCATTATTTTCACAAGTGGATGTTGCGGTACCTTGAAACAATGAACAAAAATGTGCCCGATCAACGCTTTGAATGGGCAGAAATCATAAGCAGCACAATATCTGAGCAGCTACAACAACTCAACACAATGGGGAGGTTCTATATGAACTCCTACGTGGTCTATCTATGCTGAGCTTCAGAAAGGGACTATCCAGCTCTGATGCGGTGTGGGGTTTGGCCCCAAGTTAAAATCTATGAATACTATCAGAGCTGAAGCTGGAAAATAGCATCCCCCAATTCACAAAGATCAATGATGCATTCTTCTACTTCATCATCTGCCTGTTGAGGTCGAATATGACTCACGGTCGAATGACCAAGAGCATAGTAGCAGCTACTGAGAAGTGGGGGGCCCTGTTCACTCAATTCCCCACATTTACCTATCTAAGGGCAGTTAATTTCTTGGGGGAACCGACTAGACTGCCAAGGTATGCCGGGCCCAAATTGATCCTGTTGGAGCTATCGAGGCAGCTTGTTACTTATCATGAAAAGTGCCTAAAGAGAAAGAAGGGTGGAACTCCTTTCCCCCTCACAGTGGGTAGATATACATGTCTCACTCACCACAAGGCAAAAGATATGTTTGCAGAACTGGAGCTGCTGAATCTGAAACATGACTTCCCAGTAAGGCCCACCTTCGATCCGAGAAATTGTTTGCCTAGGGCAAGCTCGACCCGATCCACATCCCTCAGATCGAAGATATCTACATCGACATATATCATGAGGTTGAGCTCAGGAGGAAGGATCATTCTCGCTTGGCCTTAGCAGAAATCATCCAGTACGGGGTGGCCATCATCCCCAAAGGCTACCAAACTACTGAAGAGGAAGTGGATCAAGTGTATCTTGACACAGGTGGGGACGATTGGCCTTTCGCGATAATTGATAGAACTAAAGCACCTCAGACAATTGAGGAGAGAGTCAAAGAAACTCTGCGTAGAACAGAGCATTGGTGCCGAATGAACGGGCTCATCTACCTCAGGGTCGATTTCACAACCTCTCCATTGGGCAACGCACCTCCTCGGGCTAAACAATAGCCAAAGGGAAAAGGAAAAGGCAAAGAGGGTGAATCCAGCTCCACCCAAGAGGAAGCTCCTGTAAGTCCTCCTTCCGCTGCACCCAGAACAAGTTGTAACTCTGGCTTCCCCAGAGAAAGAAACAATGGAAGATGTCCCAATAGGCCCATCCACTCAGGATGTCGCCACTGCTGTAACAACTGAGGTCCCTTATATTCCTTCTCCTTCCCCTCCTTCCCCTCCTCAGGTGACCCAAGCGACCATTCCTTTGGTCGTGTCCTCTCCCCCTTCTTCTACTGTCCCTCCTGCTTCTTCATCCATCTTCTCTTCTCTCGCGGATCTGTCCCCCTCCATTTCTTCCCTCATCTCTGAGCTCCCTTCCCTTCCTATGTCTTCCTCTCCTGCAGTATCTTCCTCCCGTGAGCACTTCCTCGGCCTCCCTCTCGATGCCGCCTCCAAGTGTCTCCACGTTTTTCCCTTCTACTACTCTGCAGTTGCCCCCTTCTCTATTTTGGTCCTTCTCCCATAAGTCAGCTTGGATCTCCCAGCACCTAAGTCAAGCGAGAAAAGGAAAGTTCCCATCGCTCCGATGGACTTCTCCGTGATCCCGTCAAAAGGGGTAAAGAAGCAGAAGCCCATCACACGCTTCTCTCAGAGTGCTTCGGGAGAGAGGGTAATGGAGATCGCGTACCCCAATCCTCTGAAGGATAAAAAGGATCTGTCTCGACAGATTACATAGTGACTCAAGTCACAATGGGGACGTCTTCTGAAAGCCTTCAGGGAGAGGCCCTATCTGTAGTTGACGCCCTCTGCAAGAAGCTTCAAGAAGAAAAAGAAGAGAAAAGGCTGCTGAAAGAGCAAAATAAACATCTGCTCCAAGCCTTACAGAAGATGGGCAGTGCACCTCCCACAACTGCCGCTGAGACTCCTGAGCCTCTGAGTCAGGATAAAATTAATGAATATGCAAAGATCGGCGAGCAGGGTATGGCAGTTTCCGCTTGGAGGAGCCAGATCCTCAAGGACAGTGAAAAAGTGATCGCCAAGTTCACCGATTTGTACCTGAACATCAACAAGGTGAACAAAGAACTCCAGGCGTTAGCAGGACCCATATCAGAAGAGTTGGACCATGCTAGGCTGCAGCGTGAGACCTTTGAAAAGAATGTTATTTGTTGAGTCGAAGATCAGTCAAGTTCGGCATTTTCGGTCATCCCAGGGCCCTCAATAAAATCCTTTCCACTCTGGATTACCGGATGGATCAACTGGAATTCATCCTTGAAAAGATCGATAAGGTAAAGGAAGAAGCCCTGGACGCGATGCACCAAATGGAACAAATCGTTCTCAACATGTCTCCAGGGTTACTTACTCCTTCCTTCGCCTTAAGGAAAGTTGATGAAACCATCGAGATCTTGAGGAGATCGTTCACAAGATTTGGGGAGAGGTCACTTTTTTTGCGTGAGAATCCATCAATAACTGCTTGGCTGTCGGGACTTCATCGGGTTCCTAATAGAAGCGAGAGAAAGAATATTCCAAACTCCCGAGAGAAGCTCATAGATGCAGGCGGGAGACTTGCGAGGTGATCGGCGAGTGACACGAGGATCCTTCCCGGGATCAGCTAGAGCCCATGATCAGCAAGTTCATGGAATACCGTGCCCAATTCCACATCTCGTCACCTGAGCAGCGGCGAAGCAGGATACCCCCTTTCAGCCGCAGGATGACGACGATGAATGAATTCTTTCTCTTCTTCTCTCTCTCCTTTGACTTTCTTTTTGTAAAATGTCTAAAGTATGTTGGCACAAATGATGACATCATCCATGTTGCACCATGGGATGATGTCATCCATCAAGTTGTCAAAAGTCAACATGACTTTGAGATATTTTTGTAGATATTTTGTATATTTTATGTAAATAGGTGGTTGGTTCCTTTTTGCCTTCCTTCTTCTCCTTCTTCTATAAATACTCAAATACTTGTTGTATTTGGGTGGTGGATATCTTTTAGATGAAAAATAGAAGTGAGAAGAAAAGACTTTGAGCTTTTTAACAGAAGGAAATATTAATACAATATTTAGACTTTTGTCTTTGAATACATGTGTTATTTGCATTAGATCTTTCTTATGTCAGATCTGTGTGTTTATTCTGTTGGATCTACTTCTATTTTATTGTCATTTATTCATCAGTATTGCTTTGTTCGTTTATGCAAGTAGGTTTGGCTCTGTTTACTACCAATCCCAAAACATAAACCCTCTGACCTTTCTGCTTTGGAATTCATTTCTTTTCTCCCTTCGGATCTGATCTTTCTTCATCCTCTCTTTCATTCCTTTCTTTCATGATTGGAAACACCCTCACTGGGATGAGATCCCAAACCCCCGAAGGTAGAATATTGTGAGACTTGCAGATTCCTGCTGGTAGAATAGCAATAAACCGAGTTTTCGCTTTCTTTGACTCAAAGAGGGCTATGCCTGCACACCTTTGTTGCCTCATCTATCCATAAATCTACCCAAGCGACAGATTTTTGAGCCAACAATTTTTGGCGACTCCGCTGGGGAACGAACAGATCTATCAGATCTATGATAGTGGTATGATAGAAAATCAGTTAAAAATCAGAAAAATCACTATCTGTTTGCAAACTTTAACTTTTTGTTAAAAATCCAAAATTTTGCAAAAGTGCTCCAAATTGAAAATTTTCTTCTGAGATCCATAGATCTGGCCTAGTTGGAGATCTTTAGTTCGCTGAGTTTTTATAAAAATATGTATTTTTCCGTAGATCTGAGTTTTTAATTGTTTACCGAAATTTTCAAACTCTTTGAAAAAGTCAACTTTAGATCGAAAATCAGCTTACTAATCTTCACTATCATTTTATCCTCGTTGTTCTTTGTCATTAAACCATAATCGGTTTTTAGAAGAGGATAATTTTAAATATTTAGAAAAGTACATGCTGCTGGTTTTTGTCAGAAAAACCAGAAAATCAGCAAGTACAACCAAAAAGAAATTTTAAATCTGCGCCACAACATTGCAGATCTGGAAGGTACGCTGGCGGGTGAGCCATTTACGCGTAGCAGGAGAGCTCGTGGAGAAGTCGATCCTACTTTGATCTGCTTCAAAGGCACAATTTCAGTGTAACACCGGCGCGCTTTTCATCACTAAGTTCAGCTGATCGGTCAGCCAGAAGCGCCTCACCCCACGGAAGAACCGGTTTTCACAAGGAGCCTCCACATCCCTTTGTAGTGCCTTGCTGCTCAGTGGAACTGTGTTTCCAGCCCGTGTTCTTTTTCCAGCTGTCCAGATGGCGGTACCATGGGGAAATGCTATGGGTCCCCTGGCTTTACCACATCCAGTTCACGCGCTCCCACATGGAAACCGAAAGAATTTTCCCAAATTTGATGGGAGCGGGAACCAAAGCATGGATTCACACATATCTGCATTCATCATGTCATGCAGTATCCTAGATGTAACTCATGAAGATGTGTCGGTTCACCTTTTTCTGGAAACTTTACAAGGGCCTGTAGCAGAATGGTTTCAGCATTTGCCGGCCGGATCTATTACCAGTTGGGCCACCTTGCGGGATGCTTTTGAAGACAGGTACAAGCCTTCGGAAGATGCATTTGCATTGTTATCACAGATCACTCACCTGAAGAAGGAGGCCAATGAGACCATGCGTGATTTTATCACGGGTTGATGCATTAATCAAGCGTGTCACTGTTGCCATGCTTGACACGAGAAAATCGAAGTGTTTCTTCGTGAACGCTATGAGTTTGAAAGTAAGTTTCTTGCTCCTGCAAGAGCAAGTGGCTACCTTGATTCTCGCCCAGGCCGCTGCCATCGAATTGAAGATAATTTGATAATATCTGGTGAATTGAAAAGGGAATCCTCTAAGCCTAAATCTTCGGGCCCTTCACCCACTACTTAAATCGATCGGCATTTCAAAAGATGGCGAATGACTTGCTTGCATTAAAAAGCGATTAGCCCAAGCTTCCCCGGTTCCTCATACCGGGATATTCCACGGAGGAATTTCATTTCCAACAATGTTCCACAAAGGTCGCGCTTACCTGCAACTGCTCCACGGTTGGCGCTTGAGGCTCCTCCGGTTAATGCCTTAGCCGAAATTGAAGAAGAGGAACAAGATTATGAAGAACCTTCGTCTCAAGGTGAAGATGATCAAGATGTCGGTGAGCCGACTGGCGACTCTACTATCGGGTATATGGAATTTGAGGAGGAAGAATCTGATGAAGAGGAGGGTACACAAGGCTATGCAAGTGGACAATCATATATGTTGTTTTTACCCGCTCATGAGGAAAAGAAAGAGAGGTCGCTGCCCATGTGCAGAAGGAGAAGGCCGTGTCAAACGCGCCTCCGACCATTGCTAAAAGAGGTAATCCTCTTCCTACTCAACTCCCTGTTAAGTCTTTTACAAGGAAATCTTTTCCCCCATTTCTCCTCCAAATCAGCCTTCTTCTATTCCCATAAAGACCAGTAATCCTACCCTACCATCACGAAGTGAGGACTCATTCCTTCACCGGCGCATGACCCTTGGCCGCATTTGACATAATTGACCATGCTAAAAAGACCAAGATCAAATGTATGAAGTTGAGTATCTTAGTCAAACCCCGAAACGACTTGATAAGATTGACTAAGTATATTCAAAGTCAAGTCAATTTTGTCATAACTAATCGAGTTTCCCAAAGGAATCCTTTCCACTCCTCTGCATCCCGCATAAATGTTGCCTCAACATCTGCATCGAGGCAAGATAGAACCTTTCTATCTCTCCTCTAATCAATGGCCACAAGTTAAGTAAGCTGCATAATTGATTAGGGCTTACGATAACGTCATGCCGGAAAAAGTTGCCCATGCTTTGGGCCTCACCCTTACCAAGCCTTTTGGCAGATGTTATTCCTTGGAAACCAAGCGAGGTTCCGTTGATTGGTCAAATCAAAGAGTAGATTTGCATTTGCGGCGTTCCCAGAGAAAAGAGTAAAGATGACCGTCCTCGTTGCCGACATTCCAGTGAGCCTATGGAATTTCTTTGGGAAGAAGAAGTTTTTGTAGTGAGGTTGGTGGGAGATTCATATGGGTGGTCTAAGGCTAGAATCCCGTCAAAGGTGTAATGCGAGACTTTGGAGCAGAATCACAAAAGAAGTACTTGGTTACTAACTCGAGGACCCCAAAGCTCAAATTCTTTTGAATCATCGGGGATGGGAACTATTTCTTGTCTCCGAGTCGACAAAATGGTTGTTCTCATCAAGAAGAAGATCTTAATAAGATCTGGACTTTGCGATTTGATGGCATTCTGTGACCGGTGGATGTGGCGCCGGAGCCGTCTAATATCTCCGAGGAAGAGGTTATTCCTCTCTCTTTCAAGTTTGAGTTTTTCAACACAAATAATACTGCTTTGAGTATGAATCTCTGCTTTACTTGGCATGCGAGCCGAAGAAAGAGGGATCAAAAATCTGAAAGTACAAGGTGATGCAGAGCTAGTCGTGAATCAAGTTAAAAGGATATATCAAGTGAAGAATGAGAGGCTCAGGCACTACCGTAATGCGGTGTGGGACAACATTGAAGAATTTGATGCTTTTTCAATAGAATCCATTCCAAGAGCTCAGAATGACATGGCCGATTCATTGGCCGTTTCGGCATCCCTCATGCTCCCGCACCCAGGTTTGAAAACAGACAAATACACCATTGAGATGGTTTTCCGCCCAAGTGTGCCAGACAATTCTCAGCATTGGCAAGTATTCAATGATGACAATCAACTCATTGCCTTTCTAGAAAAGGTGGAAAATTTCAAGGAATTGCATTTTGAAGGATCCACTTCTATGTGCCATGAATCAGTCACCGATCAAAAGGATGAATCGAAAGGAACGATGGCATATGTCAGCTCAAAGGAAATAAAATTCGAAGGGCTGGTTTCTCTGGAATGGTTGTTCGATAGGCATGACCATTTTGTAAAAAAGAAAAGGCGAGATGATGTTGGCTCATCCCCAGAAACCGAACCGGTTAATTTAGGTTCGGTAGAACATCCACAATTCGTGAACATTGGAAAATGTTGCATGCCTGAAGAGAAGCGGAAGTTTGTCAAACTGCTGAAGAAATACATGGATGTATTGGCATGGTCCTATGCTGATCTAAAGTCTTTTAAGCAAAGGGCGTCGACATGACATCCGTTGAAAGAAGGCGTCAAAGCCTTTCGCGAGAGAAGAGAGGCATTATAACCCTAAGATCTCGGGTACTATCAGGCTGAAATTTAGAAAATCTTTGGATGCGAGAATCATTTTCCTATCCATCACGAGTACTTGGGTGGCGAACATTGTGCGGTCAGTGTGCAAGAAAAATGGTGAAATACGCATATGCGTAGATTTTTGAAATTTGAATCGGGCTTCCTTAAAAGACAACTACCCACTTCCTATAATGGATCAAGTTCTACAATCGATAAGCTGGATCAAAAATGTTATCCATGCTTGATGGTTTTCGGGCTCTGATCAGATTGAAGTCTCACTGAAGATCAATTTAAAACAAGCATTCACTACTCACAGGGTACGTTTGCCTCTGACGAGGATGCCTTTTGGCCTAACAATCTTTGGTGCCACTTTTCGTGGGCCATGGACCTTGCATTCAAAGGTATGATGGGGAAGGTCATTGTGGTTTATCTAGATGACTTAATGTGTGTTCTCTAAACAATGAAGTGATCATTGTGATCATCTGGAGCAAGTATTGGCGGATGCGAGAGCATGGGATTTCCCTGAACCCGAAAAAGTCTATTTTTGGAGTCACAGAAGGAAAGTTGCTAGGGCATGTTGTTAGCAAAGAAGGAACGAAGATAGATACCGAAAGAGTTAAGGCTATTGAGCCTTACTACTTTGCCTCAAGTAAGACCGGCGTTCATTCTTTCTTTGGAAAGGTGAATTTTCTTAGGCGTTTTGTTCCCGACTTTGTTGAAAAGACTCGTCATATATTGGACATGATGAAAGGATCACCAACTTTCGGTGGAGCGAGGAAGGAAAAGGTCGTTTGAAGAAATAAAAGCTTCCGTCGCTCACGCACCGATCTGGTATGTCCGATTTCTCCAAAGATTTTATCATGTATAGTTATGCATCGAGCATCTTTGTATACGCCATCTTGATGCAAAAGAATTTGAGGATGTTGAATCTCGATTGCGTTCATGAGCTCTCCCCTCAAGCCTCACGAATTAAAAATGTCTCAATTGGAAAAGCATGCCTTCGCCGTTGTCAAAGCAGTCAAAAACTTTAGGTATTACATTTTAAATTCCCATACGGTGGTGCTGGTCCCTGACACGGTAGTCAAATCAATTCTAACTCAACAGGAGTTAGGAAGCTTGCGAGGAAATTGGATTGCAAAGGTCAGGAGTACGACCTGGATATAAAACCAACCAAGCTGGTAAGAGGCAAGGGCCTATGTCAGCTTATGGCTGAAAACAAAGATTCAGAAAACCCTGAGGAAAAGGATGATTGTACCAATGAAGTGCAAAGCCAGCTGGAGAAAGCCCATTCTCTGCCTCTGGTTCTATTTGTCGCAACCAGCGATGAGTGGTATTCGATATTGCTTTCTTCCTCACCTACGGTGAATGCCCAGCTCACCTAACTACTAAGGAGAAGTGCACTATAAAGCTCAGAGCAGCCAAATATGTCATACGGGATGACGGTTTTTATCAAAGCGCGGGATAGATGGTGTCTTCTTGCGTGTGTCGACAAGCCCCGCCACGTAGGTGAAGTTACTTGAAAGTTTTCATAATTCAGCAGCCTGTGGAGGCCATTTCTCCTCTTCTGTGACACACACAAGATCATCGGGCAGTACTATTGGCGGCGCTTTTCAAGATACTGACCCACAGGTAGCAAAGTGTGAACCTTGCCAGCAGTTCGTCGGCAAGCCCAAGTTGGCTGCTTTTCCCCTCAGGCCGGTCATTGTCAACGAACCATTCAAGTAGTGGGGAATTGATTTTATCGGTGCACTCAATCCCCAATCGAGTGCCGGACATAGTTATGTCCTAACAACAACAGATTACTTCACCAAGTGGGTGGAAGCCATACCTATCAAACATGCCACTTCGAAGTTGTTTGCAGTTTCATCAAAGAAAATATCATTGTCAGGTTTGGCGTTCCCAAATAAGATTGTTGCTGATAATGCTTCTAACTTCTCTTCACGGGAAGTTATTAGTTTTTGCTATGAATATGGGATAACTTTGGCTCACGCCTCAGATTATTACCCTCAGGGAAATGGTCAGGCAGAATCCAGTAACAAAAACTTGGTGACCATCATACGAAAGCTGGTGGATGAGAATCAACGAATGTGGCACAAGTCCTTATACGACGCTTTGTGGGCAGATCGCATTACTCCCAAGAGGTCTCTCGGCATGTCACCTTTTCAAGTGTTATATGGCACTGATGCCGAGCTTCCCATTTCTGCTGAATCCCTGCTCTGCGCTTGGCACGAGCAATTGAAGATGAAACTTTCAAAATTCTCTTGAAAAGAGGATCATGTATCTGATAGAGCTCGAAGAAAAGAGAGTAAGAGTGATCGACAAGATCACCAGAACATCAGAATCAAGTCAAGAGACTATTCGATAAAAAAGCTAAGCAAAGAAATTTTAGGTGGGAGACCTCGTCATACGTGGGACAAGCGAAGAGAGCAAAGGGCATGCATGCGGGAAATTTGATTCCTGTGGAGAGGGCCTTTGAGATCAAGCAGCTCAACGGAGAGAATAGCTTCTATCTCTCATATCTAGATGGAACCGAGCTCCCGCTTCCCTATAGCGGGCAGCATCTGAAAATCTTCAGGAAGTAGAGCTTTCTCTCTTCTTTATATAGTTTGCTTTAGTTGTGTGTTTGTTTTTGTCGTGTGTTTGCTTTTTGTTTGTTGTGTGTTCCCTTTTGTTCGCCCTCCGGTCGCCCTTGTTTTTGACTCTCTTACCCAATGGATAGGCACATGAGATCTGGGATTCTCTACCCCACGAGGTTTGCTCGGGGATAGTCCCAGAGAAAAGAGCATTTGTTATCCCGTAAAATTGGCAAGGGAAATTTTACAGATAACCCTACCAAAATTTTGTTCGATCCTCGTCAGGGATTTCCTTGCGTTCGGAACGTTGCAAAATCCCTTTCGGGAAATCTAGTTTTCGAACTTAGCCATTTTTGGTCTTTTTGGGCGGGCGCATATAATGACTATGCAACATCAAATGTTCATGCGCCCCCTTTAAAGCCTTTGGCGCATGTTTTCTTGTGTCAACAGGTGTTTTGGTGCCTCTCTATGTTGAGTCTTTCCTGCATGTGCCAAGGCGCGTGCGCCTTCCTGTCAACATATCTTTTGTTGCGCCCCTTTTTGGTGTGCCAAGGGCGCACATATTCCTCTGTCGACACCACTTTCGGTGCGCCATAGGTGCACATATTATCGTGTTGACAAGCGTTTTGGTGCGCCAAAGGGCGCATGTTTTCTTGTGTCGACAACTCTTTTGGTGCGCCACTTAAAAAGTTGGTGGCGCATTTATTGCTTCCTCACCTATAAATAGGCGCGTCTGCAACTGTCATTATCACCAGAGCAAATCACGTGATTATTTTTATTATTTTCTCTGACTGTCTGTTGTGCCTTTGCCTGCCTGTCGTTTTCAATCAATTGCTTTGTGGACCCGTTTGCACATTTCTTCATTATTTATCCGGGTAAGAGGTCCTCTTTCTTTGTGTGCTTTGTGTTTGTGTTTTTTGTTTGCTTGTGGTATGGATTGGATTGAAAAGAATGAAATCATGAATGGACTCCCCCCCTTCCTCTTTGTCTTTTCCATTTTCCCCATGATCTTCCCCCTCTTTCAGATCTTTGGTAGAGGAAGCTCATCTGAAATAATAGCTTGGAACCCTTTGTTTAAAGCCATTTCTATCACCCCAAAAACGACCTCTGAAAAAGAAGCTTAACCACATGAACCCCTCGAGAGAGAGAATCATGCTTGAAAAGAAAGCTATATTTTTTCTTCTCCTTTGGCGCATTGGGCACACCCTGACATGAAAAAAGTTGTGCCAATGGCGCATCTCATCCCCTGTTACACAAAAAGCATGCATGATAATGGCGCACATTCCCCCTGCTTTGCATCATGAAAAGTTGCGCCCTCAGGTGCACTTCCTTTGCCTTAGTTTGTTACAAACACTTTCCTGCGCCCCCTCATGATGCACCAAATTCATTTGTTGCATCACTAAAACCTTGCCCATTGGCGCACCACATGCATGTGCAACATAGAATTTATCGCGCAAGTGCAAAGCTTTAAAAGTGTGCATGGCGCATCCATCATTGCAACAACATCATGTCATGTAGACCCTTTCATGCATGCGCCAAGTTCCCTTAAGCGCACAAAAGCATATGTTACACAAACCTTATATGCGCCTTTGGCTGCTTTGAAGTTCCATGCGACATGAAAATATATGCGCCATGGGTCTGTTCCGTGTAACATAAAGAATCCATGCGCCCTTTATAAAATGCATACATATGGCGCGGGGCGCACTTGTGCTTCTACAACAAAGAATGCACCTACGGTGTCCATCCATGCCATGTGCCCTTTGTGCTGATTTACCCCTGCATGACATCCCTTTCTGTGTGTGCCTTACTATTTAGCCCTGTAGCCTGCAGTATTCATGCGCCCTGAGGCCTTTAAATTGCTAACTCTTTCTTCTGTCAACATTTCAATGGAAAATCAGACAGCTGACATGGCTTTCTTCAATTGGGTTTCACTTCTTATTCTTGCAGATCAGCAACTAAGTTCAGAAGAACATATGTCAACATCAAGCAAGAAACCTATCAAATCTAAAGGCAAGGCCAAGCTCACAGAAGAAGAAATGAAGTATAAGTATCGGAGGGTCGAGAATGCGAGTCCCAAGCGAGAGTGTGACCTAGACGCATCGAGAGACTCGGAGGCTGGGTCATATTGATATGGAGGAATTCTGGGCCAGAACCCAGAGGGTCACGAGAAGTCCATGGATGGACAAGCTGATAGGCAGTGCCCTGCACCTTGCTGGTGGGATCCCAGTCAGTGCCGTAAACAATGAATTTATGATGGTGGTAGCCCGATGCTACAACAAAGACACAAGATGTGTCCATGGTGAGAAGGGCGAGGTTATAATTAACCTCACTGCCCGCCACTTTGAGATAATGCTCGGCATTCCTCATCACCGGCACTTTGTGGCCGTCAGCCAAGAAGATTGCATCAAGGCCTGGGACGACAATGAAGATCAGTGCATGCAGCTGATGAATGAAGTTTATCTCAAGAACAAAAAAGTAGTGACTCGGTGGCCACAAGTCATTCATCGCAGTGACTTTTCAGAGGAACTCAGTGACACAATTACGTTCCTGAGCAGAGTCTTTGGGCTTCCTGATGCCCATTATTTTCACAAGTGGATGCGTTGCGGTACCTTGAAACAATGAACAAAAATGTGCCCGATCAACGCTTTGAATGGGCAGAAATCATAAGCAGCACAATATCGGAGCAGCTACAACAACTCAACACAATGGGAGGTTCTATATGAACTCCTACGTGGTCTATGCTGCAGCTTCAGAAAGGGACTATCCAGCTCTGATGCGGTGTGGGGTTTGGCCCCAAGTTAAAATCTATGAATACTATCAGAGCTGAAGCTGGAAAATAGCATCCCCAATTCACAAAGATCAATGATGCATTCTTCTACTTCATCATCTACCTGTTGAGGTCGAATATGACTCACGGTCGAACGACCAAGAGCATAGTAGCAGCTACTGAGAAGTGGGGGGCCCTGTTCACTCAATTCCCCACATTTACCTATCTAAGGGCAGTTAATTTCTTGGGGGAACCGACTAGACTGCCAAGGTATGCCGGGCCCAAATTGATCCTGTTGGAGCTATCGAGGCAGCTTGTTACTTATCATGAAAAGTGCCTAAAGAGAAAGAAGGGTGGAACTCCTTTCCCCCTCACAGTGGGTAGATATACGTGTCTCACTCACCATAAGGCAAAAGATATGTTTGCAGAACTGGAGCTGCTGAATCTGAAACATGACTTCCCAGCAAGGCCCACCTTCGACCCGAGAAATTGTTTGCCTAGGGCCAAGCTCGACCCGATCCACATCCCTCAGATCGAAGATATCTACATGACATATATCATGAGGTTGAGCTCAGGAGGAAGGATCATTCTCGCTTGGCCTTAGCAGAAATCATCAGTGCGGGGTGGCCATCATCCCCAAAGGCTACCAAACTACTGAAGAGGAAGTGGATCAAGTGTATCTTGACACAGGTGGGGACGATTGGCCTTTCGCGATAATTGATAGAACTAAAGCCCCTCAGACAATTGAGGAGAGAGTCAAAGAAACTCTGCGTAGAACAGAGCATTGGTGCGAATGAGCGGGCTCATCTACCTCGGGGTCGAGTTTCACAACCTCTCCATTGGGCAACGCACCTCCTCGGGCTAAAGCAACAGCCAAAGGGAAAAGGGAAAAGGAAAAGAGGGTGAATCCGGCTCCACCCGAGAGGAAGCTCTGAAAGTCCTCCTTAGCTTTGCTTTTGAACAAGTTGTAACTCTGGCTTCCCCAGAGAAAGAAACAGCGGAAGATGTCCCAATAGGCCCATCCACTCAGGATGTCGCCACTACTGTAACAACTGAGGTCCCTTCTGTTCCTTCTCCTTCCCCTCCTTCCCCTCCTCGGGTGACCCAAGCGACCATTCCTTTGGTCGTGTCCTCTCCCCCTTCTTCTACTGTCCCTCCTGCTTCTTCGTCCATCTTCTCTTCTCTCGCGGATCTGTCCCCCTCCATTTCTTCCCTCATCTCTGAGCTCCCTTCCCTTCCTATGTCTTCCTCTCCTGCAGTATCTCTTCCTCCCGTGAGCACTTCCTCGGCCTCCCTCTCGATGCCACCTCCAAGTGTCTCCACTTTTTTCCTTCTCTCTCTGGCTGCCCCCTTCTCTATTTTTGGTCCTTCTCCCATAAGTCCAGCTTGGATCTCCCAGCACCTAAGTCAACAGAAAAGGAAAGTTCCCATCATCGCTCGATGGACTTCTCGTGATCCGTCAAAAGGGGTAAAAAGCGAAGCCCATCACACGCTTCTCTCGAGTGCTTCGGGAGAGAGGGTAATGGAGATCGCGTACCCCAATCCTCGAAGGATAAAAGGATCTGTCTCGCCAGATTACACGGTGACTCAAGTCACAATGGGGACGTCTTTGAAAGCCTTCGGGAGAGGCCCTATCACAGTTGACGCCCTCTGAGAAGCTTGAGAAGAAAAAGAAAGAAAAGGCTGCTTGAAAGAAAAATAAACATCTGCTCCAGCCTTACAGAAGATGGGCAGTGCACCTCCCACAACTGCCGCCGAGACTCCTGAGCCTCTGAGCCAGGATAAAATTAATGAATATGCAAAGATCGGTGAGCGAGGGAGGGTATGGCGGTTTCCACTTGGAGGGCCAGATCCTCAAGGGCGGTGAAAAAGTGATCGCGAGTTCACCGATTTGTACCTGAACATCAACAAGGTGAACAAAGAACTCCAGGCGTTAGCAGGACCCATATCAGAAGAGTTGGACCATGCTAGGCTGCAGCGTGAGACCTTTCAAAGAATGTTGACTGTTCAGTCGAAGATCTGGTCAAGTTCGGTGTTTTCGGTCATCCCAGGGCCCTCAATAAAATCCTTTCCACTCTGGATTACCGGATGGATCAACTGGAATTTGTCCTTGAAAAGATCGATAAGGTAAAGGAAGAAGCCCTGGACGCGATGCACCAAATGGAACAAATCATTCTCAACATGTCTCCAGGGTTACTTACTCCTTCTTTCACCTTAAGGAAAGTTGATGAAACCATCCAGATCTTCAAGGAGATCGTTTCACAGAGGTGGGGCAGAGGTCACTTTTGAGCGCGGAATCCATCAATAACTGCTTTGGCTGTGGACTTCATCGGGTTCCTAATAGAAGCGAGAGAAAGAATATTCCAAACTCCCGAGAGAAGCTCATAGGCGAGCGGGAGACTTGCGAGGTGATCGGCGGCGACACGAGGATCCTTCCCGGGATCAACTAGAGCCCATGATCAGCAAGTTCATGGAATACCGTGCCCAATTCCACATCTCGTCACTGAGAGCGAGCGAGCGAAGGATACCCCCTTTCGGCCGCAGGATGACGACGATGAATGAATTCTTTCTCTTCTTCTCTCTCTCTCCTTCGACTTTCTTTTTGTAAAATGTCTAAAGTATGTTGGCACAAATGATGACATCATCCATGTTGCACCATGGGATGATGTCATCCATCAAGTTGTCAAAAGTCAACATGACTTTGAGATATTTTTGTAGATATTTTGTATATTTTATGTAAATAGGTGGTTGGTTCCTTTTTGCCTTCCTTCTTCTCCTTCTTCTATAAATACTCAAATACTTGTTGTATTTGGGGTGGATATCTTTTAGATGAAAAATAGAAGTGAGAAGAAAAGACTTTGAGCTTTTTGTAACAGAAGGAAATATTAATACAATATTTAGACTTTGTGCTGAATACATGTGTTATTTGCATTAGATCTTTCTTATGTCAGATCTGTGTGTTTATTCTGTTGGATCTACTTCTGTTTTATTGTCATTTATTCATCAGTATTGCTTTGTTCGTTTATGCAAGTAGGTTTGGCTCTGTTTACTACCAATCCCAAAACATAAACCCTCTGACCTTTCTGCTTTGGAATTCATTTCTTTTCTCCCTTCGGACCTGATCTTTCTTCATCCTCTCTTTCATTCATTAGGAACAAACAATCTACAATTGGGACTAATCAGAACTAAACAAGGAACAAATTTGGTCTTTATCCATTTGTAGTGGTAGGACCTTTTGGGGAAGCATCATGAAAGGAGAGAAAAACCTCTCTTCCTAACACTCTTCCCTTGGTGGCAGGATGCCAAAATCCTCCCATTATCAAATAAATCGGGTTGGGAATTGATCACTCCTTACCCCCTCTATCTCCTTTTACAAACAATCGACATCTTTGACGACATTATGAATATTTCTCTAAGTTTCTCCTTACAAAAGTTTTCTATCTCCTCTTACGCCATGTGGGTCAAAATGTTGATCCATGGTTCACCACACTACAATCTCCTATATTCTATACACACTTTGCAATATGGCTTCTCTGAACTCCATATAAGTATGTTACTTACTTATTTTACACTACTTGAATTTCATTAAAATAACATAAAGGAGGAGAAAATGTAGACACAAAATTAGACACGTATTATTATTTTACTATGCCATTAGTATGTTGTTATATGCATGAATCTTAAGTAAGAAAAGTATTCATTGGTGACACTATCTCTTGTCCATTTACGTCTTTGATTGTTTTCTATTGTAACTCTCTTCCACATCTATAATTTTTGTATCGACTTACGGTTAGGTCACGTGGATCCTGTCTCTCTCTCTCTTAGCACATCTCTCATCATTTATCCTAGGATACTAACACCCACTCTAGACACTAGCACCCAAGTGCTTGTGTCCATTCTGGGTGCTTCTATCATGTTTATTTCTTTTTCACATTTTGACATTTTTGGTTGACATTTTCACTTTTCTTATCCTTATCTCGTGTTTATATTTGAAATTTTATGTCAAGTAGTGTTGAAACTAAAACAAGATATTCATATATATATACATAACATATCCACTATTATGCTTTGGCTAGAAATCCAAAGGGGCTATCACATCTACATACTACCACTACTATCCAAGGGGTTGCATTAACTACGTAGGAAGGGAAGTATTTAATTCCATATCATACATTTACATCAAAGATATATACAGACCATTATCTTTGCATAATTGGCATGAGGGAAACTTAAGAACATTATTTCACACACAACCACATATAACTACATAGACTCTAAAATGTAGTGTAGCTCTTAGTACTAAGTTCACTAATTGGGTGACCAATGGGGTTAGTTAGACTCCACATATTGCATATTTCATTCAAATTTAATGTGTTTATGAGATTATGTAATATTTTGTAGGTTACAGGTCTGATCAAAACCATAACAATGAACTTAGAGTGACAAAGAAGGTATTAGATTGAATACCCTCAAACCCAAAAAAAGATAAGATCCTGAAGATTTACATAGACACTAGCGCGTAAAATGGATGCTAGTGCCTAGGTTCTCTGTACTCATGTGAGAACTCCCATTCCACACAAAAAAGTTCTATAACTCTCATCTAGCCACTTTGTTTCATTGTTTCTAGGAAGATCCAGCAAATACACAGTCCAAAACACCTCCAGATTGTATGAGAACCGGTTAAGTCATCTATTCATTTTATTTTCTTAGATTTTACATTGCTTAAGTACTTAGCACATGTATATTTTTGTATATTATCATTTTTTACATTATTTATTTTACAATTAAATTTAATTTCCATTTATATTAAATCGAGTGCCTCATGATGTTCCTTATACTATCCATTTAAGTCATCCTTGGCTACATATTATGTATACACTTATTTTTACCCATGTTATAACACACAATGCCCTTGTTACACCTTATTCTATGGATACTATTATAGTAGATTCCACACCTCATGTTGCTACTCCTTGTGATATTCCTCTTACACATAATGCTCATGACATTACCTACATTGTACATCCTTCTCCTCTTGGGATGCACCCTAGTGCTACTGATTTACACAATCAATTTTCTATTGGTACCCATGATACTCCTCCCACTATGTATCACTCTTGATGCACTTCTATTGATCCTATGCTTAGTGCTTACAATGTTGCATCTCTCCCCACACTTTCCTCATCACATGTTAGAGCACCATATAATACTTTTACAATGATTCCTAATGATCCCACTTTCCAAGATCCTATGTATGATTCATTTACTATGGCTACACCTTATCTTGTTACATTCATGGGGACCATCTGTTCCCCTCTTGCTACATTTTTATATGATCATAGGGGCTAGTTCATATTACTTTATTACTTCTAATATTCCCAAATTACACTTATTTTTTTATTACTACTGATGAGCATCCTAACATTACATATGTTACACATATTTTGACTCACATATTGATCCTTATGTTTGCACTTACTTTTTCCACTATTTCCAACATGCACAATGCTACACCTATTCTATTTTCTCCTAATGGGTACATTCTTATTGCTCATACACTTCCTATTCATCTAGTTGGGATCTTGGACTCTATCAGGTTTTCCCCTCACCATGTTGACATTATTCTTTGGTAGCTCTTGTGTTTACCAATGTTCTACCTATTCTAGTTTCGTCACATGCATAATCCTACTCCACATGCTATGATACATGCACTTTCACACGACATATGTTCATATTCTTTAGCATATCATGGGACCTTACCTACTACTCTCATTGCATAGATCATCTTGGCATCCACATTTGGGGGCAAGTGCACCCATAGTTAAACATTCTAATGAGTCATTACCTACAAACACACACACAAATATTTTTTTGCAATGTACCTCAATATTTCTAATAATTTTTTATCATCTACACTATTTTCACACCTTGATACATCTATCTATTCTCCTTTGTTACTCTATCCATGTTTTTCTACTCATATTTACTTATGGATCCTTATACTCGTGATGCAAATACTACTCTCTATATATGATATATATTATTTTGTGCACTATACATACTTTTGCTATTCTTACTCAAAATGATCACATATATTGGCCAGTAGCTCTTGATATACAGAATTAGGGGAATCAAAATTTATTCCCCCCTTTCCCTCACTATAAGATATCTCTAGTGTCTAGTGTTTACCTTTCTAATTACTCTTACCTCTTTCGTACACATCTTGTACCATCATTACTCGATGATGCACTTTAGTGATATGGATCAAACTTGACTTTTGAGGGAAATATTCATCAATAAACCTCACATTATCTAAAATTCACCATGTGTGCTTCACAATATATCTTTCTAGCATCTACTTTCACGCAATACACTCATTTTTCGATGACACACTCTTGTTCTATGGTCCATTCTTGAATGTTGAGGGATAATTGATAAATTAACATCATCTCATACATTTTTTTGGGGGAAACACTACTCATATCATCATCACACATTAGATATCACACCATCAAAATCACACAACATTCACATATCTTTGTTACATTTACTCTTGTTAGATTATTCTACTCACATGTTACACTTTGTTTCCAATGTTAAACGGATTCTTAGTATTTCTTTATATTTTTCTATACACATGTGAATTATTTGGTATCTTGAGGTGAATGCAGGAACTATCACAGATTCATACATGATGTATGATGCTCGACACACCTCTTTACCAGTCCCATTGAGGCTCTTATAGGAATCTACTTTCTATTACTCACATACTCTAACACATAATAGGTCCTATAATTTTAGTACTTAATTTTTGTTACTTCTTAATTTTCAGTGATTTTACACACTTTGACATACCACTTATATTTCTAACATACTAATGGGTGCTTCATGTGTAGCATTTTTCTTGCAGGATCAATAAAACCATGGTTATGTGCCAAATTTTACTTACTATTTTTTATGGGCTATGGCCCATGTTTTGTTTTATTATTGTATTATTTTGGATTCTTCAGCCCTAATTGTCTTGTGAAATTGTGAGTGATGTCCCATGTTTGAAACTTTCTTTTTATAGTTAATCTTGTATTCTTAGTTATTTGTTACATTGTTTTCTCTTGCATGCTAACTATTTATACTAACACTTGTTACTAGCATAACTTGTTTGCATGTGCCTTGGTTTCTACCATGCACATCCCCTTCCCTATAGGTATAAACTTTAGATATGTATATCATATCAAGGTCCTCTCTTTTAGACCAAATTTTCCTACAATCTTTGCATGTAACCCAAATGAGGGGGAATATATTGGGTGAAAAAATAACCCCTACAAAATATTAGAGCTATTTTAAAACACATCATAATATGGAAATGACGCATGTGAAAAATAAAAAATGGGCTTAGAAACATACTTGGGTCCAAAACAAAGACCAAACACTAGTGCCGGAATTGGATAATAAGGGTGGGTGCTTATGTCCCCATTGAGTTCTTGTGTCCTAGGGGTAAACACAATCAAATTATCAGATAAATGAAATTTACAACTTTTAGAACATTTATACAATAGTAGACACTTGAATCTAGTTACATAATTCAATTTATTGGTACATTTTAGTTACAATCGGAACAATTGAGACTAACCAGGAGTAATTAGAAAAATCGGAACAAATCGAGACGTACCATCTATAGTGGTGCTTATTCAAAAAGCATCATAGAAGGAGAGAAAAACTAGACCTCTCTCCCCAACAATCATCTTTTGGTGTGATATCGCTAAAAAAAACTACACTTGGCATGAGATCACCCAAAAAACTCACTCTCGGCATGAGATCGCCCTAAAACCTCGCTCTTGGCATGACATCTCCCAAAAAACACACCATTTGGAAATGAGTTCAGTGGCATTTCCAAGCATATTAGGACAATTCTCTATCTCTTACAGTCTTATACATCAAGTGCACACTTTATTTTTACATACTTTCACACTTTTACTTATACACATGTTACTTTGATTTCTCATATATAGAACTTTGAATACTCTTTCACTCTTCTTTTCTAGGTCTATACTTACTTGCACAATAAGGAACAAATCACATCAAAAACACAACACACTACTATGCATACATTTCATCCCTATGGTCCACTTCCCTTTCCTATTCTCCACGCGTCACTTTGCAATCACTTCACGCTTTACTTGTCCACTTGGCACGCTATCAATAACACTCTTATCTACAAGATCATAAGGTATGCATATTCTATTTATTTTATGCTATCGAGTATTCACGCAATAACATAAAGAGGGAAATAATGTAGACATCAAATTTATGCACTTGGGTACATTTCTAGGTTCTAGAACATACTAATATATTCTTGATTCCTAAGCAAAAACTAGTAATTGGCAATGTATTTTGAGTGATTTGTATTTTGTTTGTTATAATTTTATTGACCTTACACACCCTACAAACTTGTCCATATTTTTCTGATTTATATTTTATGGCCTCATACACTAGCATCCAATTAGGACACTAGCGCCCTGGTGCTCCTATCCCTCCCGGGAGATTTTGACCCTTTAACCCCTTCTCTTACTCTTTTGGGTCTCTTTTACTTCTTGGGCATCTTTTATACTTCTGGGTTAGCCTTTTAGTTGTCAATTATGAAACTCAAACAAAGGAATCATACATACATACATACATACATACATACATACATATATATATATATATATATATATATATATATATTCATAGCTCTCAAATAAAAGACCAATCACTTAACATTACGTATTATCACCGAATACTCATTCAAGGGACAAGGGATGCATCACTCTACATACATAACATAGGAGGGGAAGTCTATTTTATTCCATCACACACATTTGTATCATTGGAGCATTCTAGATCTAGCCCACTATCATTGTGCAACTTGTATGAGGGCATCCTAGTGCATCATTACACACACTTTCACATATAACTACAAGGATTCTAAAATCTAGTGCGTACTAAGTACTAAGTTCACTCTTTGGGTGATTTCAAGGTCAATCGACTCCACAATGTGCATCTTTTTTATTAGATTTTATTTGTTTTGTGGTAATGTGTAGGTAGACAACTTATTGTTTTGGTTACATGTACACTCGGTGATCAAGGAGAAAAAATAGACTGACAAACAAAGACTATAAATGAATCTCCTCTTGCATAGAAGAGGTCGATTTAGATCATTCACATAGATACTAGCACCCAAAATAGACACTAGCACCCATGTACTCTTTTCTAGCACATTCTTGAGTCTCATAACCTATAATGAGTATTGAAAGCACTCTTCTCAGTCTATTTCAGCTGTTTACCTACCCAGATCACTTATAGATTCCTCGAGAATCAACTAAGTCTCTCTATTTTCGTGTCTTTCTTAGGGTTTCACATTTTTACATGCTTGTTTGCTTGCATCTTTACTATACATTAGAATTTGTATATCATACACTACATTAGTTACTCTACAATAAGATTTAATTTCATTTATTTTAAATCAAGATGATTTAATTAGTGTAATATTGTTTAATGTGATATGGATCACCTAATCATGAACTAGGTAGGCCCCACCACCTCTCAAAGTGTGTCACTTTTCCCAAACCCGAATTTGGGATAAAAGTGGAATTTTTAAGAGGTGTTTTACTTGTTGGGGGTCTCATTTACACTAAAATGGACCCCTTGGACCCTACCTATGGGTAAGGTCAACATTTTCAAGGTTTAAAAGGGTTTCCCCCTCCAATTTTATCCTCTCTTGTCAACATATTCATAAATGAGCTTGTTTTATAAGCCACTTAGAAATTTGGAGAGGATTTTAATTTTGTTGATTTTTTATTTTGAGAGATTTCCTTGATTAAGAATCTTTTCTTATGCATGATAGGGACCTGGAGTGTTTTTGTTTAAAGAAAGTAATGGGTGAAACATTTTACCCTCCCATTGGTTTGAATATTTTAGTAACTCCTTACTTATTCCTCCATTTTAGAGGGTTTGGGAATTATTGTCTCATTATTTGTAGTTGGAGTTTGGAGAGGTTGGAGGTAAAAGGTGTTTGGAAGGATTGGCTTGCACTTGGAGTTGGAGTTCTTTGGTTTGTGAGGTAGGCCTCACATATCTTAGTATTTTTTTATGTTGTCAACTAATTTTATGGTTTTTTTATTTGTCTTTGATTTAATATTGTATATTTTGTTAGTTTGAGTGTTGTTTGATCTTGTTTTCTTGTTTTCTCTATCAATATCTCTTGGGAATGGATTTTAGATTGTTGTGAAGGGAAAACCCCTCTTGTGAAGCATGGATATTATTAGTTATGTTTTGGGTTATAGAAAAAGTAAGAAGTGGGGTTATTGATATTTATTTTAAAGTGATGAATTAAGTTGGAACTTGATTATGTGATCAAATGGAAAATATTGGATCTTCCCCCTCATGAGAAGATTGGAGCTTATTATTGGTGATGGTTCATGATTTGGTGTTTGTTAGTATTATGAAAATGGTTTCTTTCCTCCCTTGCCCATTTAATCTTGGAGGGATGAAACCTCTCTCTACCATGGACTTGGATTAAGGCTATCATGTCCTTCACTTATGTATATTACATGTAATGATTCCAATTTGTTGTGTGGAAAAACAAGCCACCTCTCTTGTGTTTGGAGACTTACTTCTTGGTGACGGATCATGATTCTTGGAACCTTATTTAGAGTGTTCATTGCTTGGAGATATGGATATTTCAATAAAAAAATACATTTTGTTCCCATTTAGGGAGGATTTTCCACTTACATTTTAACATTGTAAAGTTTGATTTGTAATTTTTAGGAAAAGAAAGAATGTAAAATGGGTTATATTAGTTTATAAATTTTATAATATCACCTATACAAATCTTGTTTGAAAAGGAGAAGTTGTGAGCTTGTATACAAAGGATATCTTGTTTATCTATGTTATGTAAATATTGAAATGGATTGGAGACCTTATTGTGATCCCT